>JAZDUH010000042.1:0-507500 GCA_036419115.1 Scarus forsteni
GTTTGGCCTCAGAAAGTCCAGCAGCTGGAGCCTCGCTCAAGACTCTTACTGTGGGATTCCACTGGATGCGTATCCGGTCCTTCTCCGCTCCGCTCCGCTCTGCTCCGTCATCTGATGCGCGTCAACTCCCACTGGATCCGTCTGCGGTACGAAGCATTGCGGCTCCGCCTTGCAGCGGGTCAATGAGCTCATCAAGTATTTTGTGGTTTTGCACCTCCAAAATCAAAAGCTCCTCATCCATGGTGAAGTGGGGTGAGACTGAACTTTTGACACCAGGTCTGTCTCCGCCCTAAATTACATTTTCCAGGTACAGTACTTTTCAGTTGTTGACACAGCTTATTTTATTTTGAAACATCTAAGGATGTTTTATTTTGTGTTGTGCTCAACTTCCTGTCCCGCACGATATTCTGTGTGCTAAATTGCTGCGCCGTGGTCCAGCATCCGGCAAAAATAGAAGCTCTGCGTATCTGCTCCGTCTGCAGGAGGCCGGCGGAGACTGACCGGATCGGCATGCAGTGGAATTTGGGCTTTACAGGTTTTCACACTCGAAACGGACAAAGTCTAAAGTCTGATCGAAGTTTGGACTTTATAATTATTTTACAAGGATATCGAGGGGAAACTGACTGACAACAGTCACCCTGTCTTATGCTACGGCCACGCCAGACGCGAATTGGCGAATTTAAACGCGCGTAGTGACGCGCCGCGCGTAATGCCCGAGGCTGGACGCTGGACCATTTTGACAAGCTGAGGGGCGACGTGCGTCACTGCGCAAGCAGAGTAGAGATCAAGCCAGTTGAACCCGTGCAGGCAAATCCAGCTGGAAACGAATATTTACAGAACTTACCTTCAAAACCTGTCTCCTCAGAGACTTTCACCCAAGCCTGCTCCTTTTTGTTCCGGTCTCTGTAGAGTACACACGTCGAATCGTATAGCTCCAGATGATGGCACACGGCACAGATCAACCTCTCCTCCATCTTTCAGAGGGGTTTGAGCAGGAGCAGGTGGCGGGCGTCTGCGCCATCAAATCAATGACGCCAGGGGAATGTCATCGCTGATTGGCTGCCGCGGCACTGGCGTCCAGCGAATCTCGTCGAAAGTTCAATATTTTCAACTTTCGGCGTAGGCGTTTGGCGCTCCAAAGCGTGCCGCCAAAGCGTGTCCAACGCCCGGGTTGAATCTGCTGACTTTGTATGTAATCTCGACGCGCTCTGCGAATTCATGTGCAGTGTGGTCGTGACATAAAACGCCAAGCTGAGGTGAAAGACGAAAATGTGCGTGATTAAAACTTCTGTAATGATGTGTTCCTGTTGTAGTCAGAAGTCGGGATTTCCAAGGCTGTTCGCAAGGTTTATGAGTGTTTATGGGAAGTTTTGACCATTCTTCCAGAAGAGCATTTGTGAGCTCACACACTGATGTTGGACCAGAAGGCCTGGCTCTCAGTCTCTGCTCTACTTCATCCCAAAGGTGTTCTATGGGGTTGAGGTCAGGACTCTGTGCAGGCCAGTCAAGTTGATCCACAGCAGACTCTGTCCTCCATGTCTTTATGGACCTGCTTTGTGCTCTGGTGCACAGTCATGTTGGAAGAGGAAGAGGCCAGCTCCAAACTGTTCCCACAAAGTTGGAGCATGGAATTGTCCAAAATGTCTTGGTGTGCTGAAGCATTCAGAGTTCCTTTGACTGGAACTAAGGGGCCAAGCCCAACTCCTGAAAAACTGCAAAACACCCCCACACCATAACCTCCCCTCCACCAAACTTTACACTTGGCACAATGCAGTCCCACAAGTATGGTTCTCCTGGCAACCTCCAAACCCAGACTGGTCCATCAGATTGTGAGGTGGAGAAGCGTGATTGGTCACTCCAGAGAACGCGTCCCCACTGCTCTAGAGTCCAGTGGCGGCGTGCTTTACACCACTGCATCCACGCTTTGCATTGCACTTGGTGATGTGAGGCTTGGATGCAGCTGCTCGGCCATGGAAACCCATCCATGAAGCTCTCTGCACTGTTCTTGAGCTAATCTGAAGGCCACATGAAGTTTGGAGGTCTGTAGCGATTGACTCTGCAGAAAGTTGGCGACCTCTTCTCACTATGCGCCTTAGCATCCGCTGACCCCGCTCCGTCAGTTTATGTGGCCTACCACTTGGTGGCTGAGTTGCTGTGGTTCCCAAACACTTCCACGTTCTTATAATCCAGCTGACAGTTGACTGTGGAATATTTAGGAGTGAGGAAATGTCACCACTGGATTTGTTGCTCAGGTGGCATCCTATCACAGTTCCACGCTGGAATTCACTGAGCTCCTGAGAGCGACCCATTCTTTCACTAATGTTTGTTAAAGCAGTCTGCATGCCTAGGTGATGATTTTATACACCTGTGGACATGGAAGAGACTGGAACACCTGATTCTGATTATTTGGATGGGTGAGTGAATACTTTTGGAAGTATAGTGGATGTCCAGTCTTTACAGAGGTGTGTGTAACCATGTTAGCATACATTTAAATATAGAGACGGTTCAACAGTTTTCCTTCTTCCATCTTATGGGTTTAGGGCTTTTAGAGTTTAACGGCGTGTTCCCACCGAAAGCGTCCAAAGCGAGTGTATTCGTGCGTCAAGTGAAATCGCACCGCGCTAGACGCTCGAGTTTTGACGCTGGTACAAATATGCAAAAAAACGCTCACAGCTCGCCGTGGCATCGTTGCACGAAAAGTCCGCCATTATCATTTCATCATATCATTTCATCGTCGAACATGGCTCTGATTACCACCGTCGCTGCTCTGTATCTGCTGTGGATAAGTCAGCTGCGGGCTCGGCGCCGACGTTGGTACTGGATGCATGCTACCCTACGGAGGCGGTGTGAGCTCGGTGAGTTCCACCGTCTCTTGCAGGAGCTGTGTCTGGACCACGGCCGGTTCCAGCGGTACTTCAGGCTGACTGTTGCCCAGTTTGAAGACCTGCTAGCCAGGGTTGGTGCCAGGATCTCCATACAGGCGTCTGTAGTTGGATACCAACTACAGGCGCTCCATTCCAACTACGGAGCGCCTTTCCATCTGTCTCCAGTTTAGCAGTTTGTCAAATTAGCAAGACTCCAAACCCCAGAATGCCCTGCGTCAGTGGCAATCTCCACGCTGATAGGCTGTCCCGGCGCCAACATGCTCGGTCACTCGAAAAGTTCAATCATTTCAACTCGAGCGTTGAGCGTGAGCATTTTTTCGCTGGAAACGCTCGCCACTCACTGCTCAACGCTTGAACGCTTGACGCTGCTCTTTGCTCGCCCCGATGCAGCGTCAATTTGCGTCTTTAAATTGACTTTGTATGTAATATCAACGCGCGAAAAATTTGCGACGCTTTCGGTGGGAACACGCCATAAGTGCAATGGTGGCAAAAGTCAACCACACGGTTACAATGCCAGTAAGAGGGTTAAAATGGATGCTTTGTTGCAGGCTGGGTTAAAGGATGCCCCGCCTCCATGACGTGATGCTAACTGTGTCTGCAGATCAGGCTCCCCCAGAGGAGCTGTTCTGATAAATTGGATTTGCTGGTTTCATCTCGTCAGTCTCGTCAGTCTCGTCTGTTTCGTCGTCCATTAGCCCATCGATCCGACTCGCGGTCACTCCCTCAGACTCATTCCTCCCTCCTGCAGCCTTATCCTGCATGTACAGTAGTATGAAGATGACGTATCACCCTCTGTCATGTTCTCATGCCTCAAACTCCTTTCGCCCGGTTTCGTCCATATGGTGGACTGCCAACGAGCTAACAGAGCTCAGCATTAGCTCACTCTCTTCTCTGTTTGGATCTCATCTCCGGGCTCTCCTGAGTGTGAGGGAGTCTGCCACGGTCACAGCGTTTGGGGAATTAGACTTTCTTTTCTTATCAGAGCCAGAAGGCAAAGATCAATATCCATTTAAGCTGTGAGTATTCAGTATGGAGAAATAGAAGGCCTGAGTCTGAAACACCAGCCACAGTTAAAGGTTAGAAATCTCTGTGTTCATGAACAGAGCAAACGGGACTCTGTGGAGATGAAGATCAGGAGGGAGAGGAGGAGCTGTGCAGGAATCACTCCAGTCTCAAACCTGTTCAGCAGCAAAGACTGAAGTCCAGACCAGGACTACGATGGAAAGATTGAATATCAGCGGACAAACATGTCAGAGCTGCAGAGTTTTTGAACAGATTTTGTTTTTCTGCATCAAGAGCTTCAGAAATGATTTAAAACAGCACACACACATATTCACTCTTATATTTATGTTCGTGAAACAGTTATATTGACGTGTCAAGGCCTCCCTATTAATCTAGTTTAATTAGTTTATTTTATTTCAGTCATATAAAAACTTCAAACTAGCAAAGCTTAGTTTATCAACATGATACGAGAAAATCCTGTCTGTAGATTATCGAGAAACAAATTCAGTGAAGTTGGGACATTGAACAGTGAACAAATCAATCATGTAATTAGGCCTGTCAAGATAATCAATAAATCAATTAACCAAACGATGAATAAAAACTTCCCAAATTGACGTGCATGCATGTCTGTTTTCCTCCTCTCTTTCTACCAAGCAGGCTGGATGAGAAGATGGCTCACTATGTCCATCTTTCTCTACGCCTGGGCGCCTTGGTTCTATAGCGGAATGAGCGGGTTAGGGTTAGTGATGTATCTGTCATTCATTCAATCTTTGTGTGGGAGGCGGGGCCACTCTCACGTACACACAGAGAGCTGAATTAAGCGTAGGGAGAAGTAACAAGGAAACAAACACCAATATGAATGATGGCATGAAAGTGACTTTTCCAAAGCCGAATGCCACAGCTCCAGTGTAATTTTATTGTTTAATTTATTATATTGTTTAATTTATTTTATTTAAAAGCTCTTAGCCTTCCAATTACAGTTAAATACTCTTAAGAAATTAAAGTTCATTGCTTTTGATATGGTGTATCACTTTATTACAACATATAATTACATTAATGAAAAAATGATGTTTCAAAATAACATTTACAATAATATTGTTTATCGGCAATAATTTTTGGGACATTATCGTCCAGCAAAATTTGTTATTGTGACAGGCCTACATGTAATCATACATCATGCTGTAGAGAGCTCTGACGTTTCCTTTTTTAGATATAGACTTATTTGTTGTGCACACATTGTGTTTTCTGTTTACTTTCTTGTGAAATGTGTTGCTCTTTTCATTAGTTTTTTTCTTTCTATGTGGTCACCTGTCTTAGTGCTAGGGTGAAATTTAGCTATTTTGCTAATTCTGGCTCATTTACAGTGACGTGTTTTGCAGAACTGTTAATTGAGGTGCACTTTCCTAAACAAATGAAAGATAAGATAAATGATAAATGAGATAAATGAGATAAATGAGATAAGATAAATGAGATTAAATTGATTCTCAGATCCTTTTAACATGTATTCAGTCAAATACACAACAAAGACAAGATATGTGATGTTTAACCTGATACACTGCTTTGTTAAAATATTCAGTCCTATTGACTTTGATTCCTATTTGTAAAGACTTTAACCCTTTAACTACCAGTTCAACTGTTTGGCAGAGGACATCAATAAATTCAGGGACATTAAATGTTTTAAAAAACAGAATAAATCAAATCATAGTTTGACTCTGGGAAACAAAGAAAACTACAAACAAACCAAAAAATATATTTTAAAAACATTTCAAGTTTCAAATTTATTTAAGTTTATTCAGACAATCTTGTTAACTGAGCGAGAAACAGCAACAAAACAACATGGTAGTCTGAAAAGGAGCAGGCTGAAGCTGAAGCTTATTTTACCCGCCCCCAACACAAGTTACACAGTTTTTAAAACATATAGATGGCTAACAGTCCATACATCACAGTTTTAACAGAAACTGCCAATTTTTTTTAAAACTGATATGCATCACAATGCTTTAATACAAGACACAAAACAAAATATACTGGATGCAAAGACTTTTCAACCTTTTTTTTTTTTTTTTTTTTTTAAACTGTCATTGGTCATTCTCAACATAGGAATTTAAAATGTTTTGCTTGGTTTTCTTTTTGAATTGAAATAATGATAAACAGTCTTTTAGCTCTGGGTCCAACTTGTTCCAAATATTAACCCCAGCAACAGAAATACAGTGTTGCTTTATGTTTGTTCTTACAATCTGTTTTTTAAATATTTCACCTCCTCGGAAATTAAAAACCATATCTCTCTTTTGAAACAATCCCTGGATGTGAACAGGTAACTTATTGTTCTTTATGTTATACATAAACTGGGCTGTTTTAAAGACAACCAAGTCCCTAAATTTTAAAGCTTTCAGTTTGATAAAAAGTTTGTTTGTGTGTTCCCTGTAGGTCACTTTATTTACAATTCTAATTGCTCTTTTTGGATCACACAAATCGGATCAAGATTAGTTTTATCGTATTCCCCACACCTCTCGCCATAGGTCATATAAGGGAGAACTAGGAACAATACAAGACATATACGTTTTTTCATTCAGGAACTCTTTGACTTTAGAAACATAACCTACAACTGATTAGGTGATGACATAAAAATGCACAAAAATGGGACAAAATAAATTAGAAATGTTTGTAAATAATAATAATAAATGTAAATAATAAATCACTAAGGAATGCTTTTTAAAGTTTTGTTTTTACTTTCAAGCTTGTTAAAAATTCTGTTCATTTGTTTTTACTATTGCATTTTAAGGGAGTTATGCATCCGACCACGACAGTGGGCACTGCACCAATGGCGAAATCATAATGTAGTGGAACTTAATTAAGATCCACATATACTATTTACAAACATTTAATAAGAGTTAAAAAAGAAAAGAAGTATATGTGTTGTTGCTGTTTAATCAAACTATTCACTTGTGAATTACACCAAAACTTGAAATAAAAAATAGGGAATTATGTGAAATATGAATATAGGCATCGTGCCCAATTGTCCCTTCTTCAGACATTTTGGATTTGTGTTGCAGCATCTTGACTTGGTAAAAATGCACAAATTAAATATTTTTATGAAACTTCAGACAAGGCTTTGGGAGTTTACCGGCTGGTAGTTGGACATGATTCTGCAACCTGAAGGGTTTAAACATTTTCCAAATATCTGTCTACTGTAGTGAACACCATGCATGAAAGGGTTATAATAGATGATTTTAAGATTGACAAACACAAAAAAGTTTTTTAGGAATAACAGAATATATATATAAACCATCATATGAGTAGATGGTTAAGTATATAAATAACAATGGTGGTAATAATAATAACTTTTTAAATCCTACACATAGAAAACGTTAGTTATTTTGGTTTGTTTGCAGTTATTTCTGTGTAACTCTATATCATTGACAGAAACAAACAATGTTTTCCTTTTTTTTTTTTTTTATTAAATATTCCTGCATTTATTAACCTCTGCCAAACAGTTGAGCTTGGAGTTAAAGGGTTAAAATCTATGAAATCTTCCTTCCTTTTTTATTTTCCTGTCTGATCCTCACAAACATCAGAAACCACAGCATGTCTGAAAACTCCTGTTTGTTTGGTAGAGGTGTCCAGTCCGCTGGGCTTATATCAGGTTTAATTCAGGTTTCATATCCAGACTTTGGAGACAGATTATGGCCCTGCTTTCATGTTTCTGCCTCGCTCTTAAATTCAGTTTGGTGTTTTTCCTTTTTCACTCTTCTTTTTTGGCATATTTCAGCATAAACACGTCTTAAAATAGAGCAGCAGGGAACTAAGTTGTGCTGTTTTTTCTGAGTTTAATGCTTCACTCCAGGTCATTAATGATCCTCTTAGTGACTCCGCTGTGCTCACGGCTGAAGGTTCCTCACATTAACGCGATCATCACACTTTATTTTTGGACTTTTATTTATTCACGCAGGAACACGGCGGGTGTCACAGCTCAGAGGTGTTTCTGTCGACGCACAGTTTCACCAGTTTGAGTGACGTCAGCGAAGTTTGTCCTGCAGAGAAAATCAGATTTAAGAGCTGAAAATAATTCAGACTTAAAGGAGAGCTGGGGCACAAACAGCAATTAAAAGACTCACAGCGTCATAGAAACTAGGGGTGGGAGAAGAAATCGATTTACATAAATATCTGGATTTTTTGTTTGGCTATTTTTATTTCCAAATGTAAATGCTTCATTTTAGTCTGTGTTAATAATCCACTTTTAAATGTAGTCCAGTCTTTTGAAGAGAGTATAAACAGCTGGTTAAAATATATTGCTGAATAAATCCTAAAAACTAGAGCTGGGATGATTCACTTTTCTCCTGATTTGATTTTTTACGGTTTTTTTAGGTGCTGATTCGATTTAAATTGCGAGTCGACGATATCGCCGATTTTTCCAATCTTTAGTTAGTTTTTTTAACACCAGTGAAAAAGATGAACAATGATGATGCCTACAGACTATATCAGGAAAAATACACATCACATGTGAGTAGAGCTGCAGCTATCGAGTATTTTTGGAATCGAGTACTCTGTCAATTATTTCTTCGAGTACTCGAGTACTCTTAAACAAATAAATCAATTGTATACAATGCAACATGTTAGGGCTTTCAAAATGAGCAACCAAATGCCGTTTATTCCTCAGAAAAGGGTTTTTATTTTAACACCTTTCAAAGTTTAAACCAGTACTGGCTTAAAACAAAGCCAATACAATACTGATTCACAAAGCAGTAATATAATTCTGACATTATATTTGTGAAGTGTGTTCTGGAGGGCATTGTGTAGTTTGGATTGAAATCCTTGATCATGTTCTTAAATCCTGTGTCCTCCACCATGGAAAGAGGCGCATGTCTGTGATGAGCATATTTAAAATGCTGTAATAGTAATAGTTGCAGCCCTAACGACGTGCTATCATGCTAAGCTACGTGCTAAGCTAACTCCGTTTGACATCAGACACACTGCACTGTGTTTTCTTTTCGTCCCTTCTTGTAGTGACCACACACTTGGGACACTCTCTGCCATTTCTTCTGTGGACTCTCTCCTTTCTGTCCCTCTCTTTTCTCTTCCTTCATGATTTTACAAGCCGTGCAGCAGGAGCAGGCAGCGTTGTGCCACAGAAATGACCGTCCGTGTCAAACACCGTGCACTGTATAGTAGTCCAGATATATATTTATATGTATAATTATATATTAAGCGAGGCTTGAGGCACAAAATTTGATTCGAGGATATTTTGTAATGTCAGTACTTAATATTCGAGGAATCGTTTCAGCTCTACATGTGAGTCTGTTTTAAGGATTTATTCAGCAATATATTTTAACCAGCTGTTTATACTCTCTCTTCAAAAGACTGGACTGACTTTAAAAGTGGCTTTTTAACACAGACTAAAATGAAGCATTTACATTTAAAAATCTGACAGAATTATGACTAAATTAAAGGAAAAATACATGTTTAACTGATATCTTTTACATGTACAGTATCACCGCAAAAATGGACTGTAAAGGAAGTTTTTGTGCTTAACAAAGTCTTTGCTCTGATGTGACATAAAATAAGCCAGTTCTTAAGGTCATTTTTTTTTAACGTCACCAGACATGATTGTTCTGCTTGAGCATGAAGGAAGCCAATTGTCAAGGTCTCTAGTCAAAAGTGAAGGTCATAGATGTTTTTTCTTCTACTTGTGCCGACATTATCTCCACAGAGCAGATTATTTTTTTGATAATCCTTAATAATTATTAAAAAAATAATAATATTTATTACAAATACAGATGTTATATTAAATGTTACTACTCTTTACTTGTTTTTGTTGGTAATTATTAATTATCTGACAGTCACTAATGGCCCTTTTCCATTAGCCCTACTCTACTCGACTCTACCCGGGGCTACTCTACTTGCCTTGTGCTGCTTTTCCATTAGCCCCAGTCACCTGCCCAACGGGGTGAGCGGCACCGCGTTGACGTCATTTTGAGCGCGACACAACAATCTGTGGCTTTTTGTCACAAACCGAGTAAAAAAGGAAAGCAGAAGAAGGCTGCAGGTGGTAAGAAGAAATACCCCTTGAGAAGCACAGGAGAGTTTTGGAAGCTCTACAACAGAATGAAGCCGAGGCGAAGAGCAATCCAGCTGCAAAGAAAAAGAGGGTAAGCTAACGGTAGCTACTGCTAGCATGCTAGATCGTCGCGCTCATGACTCATCGATGACGACATTGTCTGACCAGTCAGTAGCCGGCAGTCGGTGACATCATCGTTTAGTATGGACTCAGCTCGCTTGGAAACAGAGTGGAGTAGGTACTAAAACTAGCTTGTTTTAGGAGGTACCAGGCTAGTGGAAACACGCTGCTAATCGAGTAGAGTAGGGCCAAGGCGTGCTAGTGGAAAAGGGCCAAAAGATGAATTTGGCAGAGCTTCGCTGCTTCTTCAGAGTTACTGCTCTGTGGTGAAACCTGACACCACAGTCTGGGCTCATTTGCATACTAGCAGCTGATTGGATGATTACTGATTGGGTGGGCCTGCATCCTGCAGCCAGTGAAGATGTAACACAGGAACAGAGAAAAGAGAGGAAGCAGGTGCTGTGTTTTGTCCAATTTCAGCAGATTTTTCTGCTATCTCAGTTAATTTTGAAAACTTACATTTGTAAGAGTGCGCCTAACTTTTTTTTTTGGTTGCACCAAGAAAACATGTTTGACACACTTACACAAATTTTGAGTGCATGTGCGCACAAAATGGTTGCACTCTGGAGCCCTGTGAAAAATGTATCATATATATTTTTTTTTCGATTGCTACTTTATTTAAAAAAAACAAAAAACTTTTGCCTTTTCTGGTGGATTTTGTCCAAATATTTGTGCATTTTTATGTTATCACAATATCAAATTTAAACTGTCTAAAACTTTAAATCACACACTGAGAAAATATCTGGTGTTTGGCTTGTTTGTAGTTTTCTCTGTTCTCTGAAATGTTGACAGAATCATATCAATGATTTGATTTGTTCTATTTATAAAGTATTAAATAGCCCTGAATTTACTGATGACCGTTGCCAAACAGTTGAGCTGGTAGTTAAGGGGTAAGAAAGGATGTTATACAGTTTTCAAGGTCATTTGTCTTTGCGTATAAATGAATTGATTTAAGGCAGTTAATTTTTTTAATACTCTGACCATCATGCTGAGGCCTCCATCTGATGTTCACCAGTGTGAATTTTGACTGCACTTTTTGATTTACTTTTAGTCGTAGTCTTTTTCTGAAAATATATTTTAGTATTGATGCAGGCACCTATACTGTTTTAATTTTAGTCTGGTTTTAGTCGCTGAAATCTACTGTAAATTTAGTCAACTAAAATCTGAAGTGTAAAGGGTAAGACATTTTTATGTTTCCTTGAATTTCTGAAGTCCTGTTTTCCTCTTGGATAAAATCAAACATGTAATAACCCTTTATTGAATGTTAGTAAAGTCTGAATGTCTATCTGCCTACCTACATACCTACCTACCTAACATCTACTAAGCCTTTATTGAATGTTAGTAAAGTCTGAATGTCTAAATGAACAGAAACAAATGTTCCTTTGTGTGAAATGCAGTCACCTTTATTTAGGCTACCTGGCAGAGCATCTCAGTTACAATACCAGAACTGACAACAAACAGTGAACCTGCTCTACATGAATATATCAATTCATAAAGAGAGCAGCTCTGATTGGATCGCTCCACAACTTATCCCACCACCACCAAGCTAAGGCAGCTGTGATTGGATGTCCCTCTGAACTCATCCAACCTTTAACACAACCAAAGTAGCTGTGATTGGATAGATTCATCACTTGTCTCTACTTCCTGCATGACCATATTAGGTCTGATTGGATTAAGTCTGTCAGACATTTTAGTCTAGTTTTTATTTGTTGATGAAAATGTCAGTTAGTTTAGTTTGAGTTTTGTCCATGTGCTCTTGTTTTTATTAGTTACTGTCTAGTTTTCATCAGGGGAATAAAGGTTGTTGATGAAAATAAAAGGTCACATTTTTAAATTTCAGACGGGCAGGTTTGTCCTCCTTCGGTCTCACCTTGGCGTCCTCCTCCAGGTGAATCCCTGAATAAGAATCAGGGAGTGAGGAGCGTCTCAGGTGAACGCAGGACTGTCCTCACCCTCTCCTCCCCCTCTGTGTGTTTTCAGGTCGCTGTTTTGCATTCAGAGGGGAGCGCGGGAACGACGAGCCGCCCATCGAGATGATTAAAGTGTCCCATCTCAAGTGAGTCTGACAAACACACACATCTCAGCTCTGTTCTCATAACACTGGGGTCACAGTTAGGTCTGACAGCTATTTTTGACTCATTTTTGTCTTAATTCAAAACTGATCGCAGTTTTTCTTGATCATGTCAAGTTTTTGAGCTACAGGTTCTTTGTTTTCTTTAAAAGTATGAAAAATCCTGCACTTAAAGATGCTATGAGGGGTTTCTAAGTAATTAGAAATACACACTTTAAGATGAGTTTTAAAGCATCAAAATAGGTTAGCTATAAATGCCATTCCTTAGCTTTGGCGATCAGGTCGGACAGGGCTGGACTGGCCTGGATACTCAACTTCAGGAACAAGACAATTAAAACTAGAGCAAATTTATATTATTCAGACACGTCTTAGAGCACCGGGCTGTAAGTAGCCATATATAGCCGGCTACAAAACTATGATACTAAGTTTTCCAAAAATTGCTTGTTGTCACACATCAAAAACTACCGCTACGTAACTAGAAAGAGATACATTACCTCGTGGCTTTGCATCCTGTAAGTTGTTGAAAAAGAAGTTGTAAAGCAATGCAGAGTTCTGAGGAAGGTCCGAGCTACATTAAAAGTGAGACTTTTTGTAATTACTTAGAAACCCCTCATAGCATCTTTAAAACACTACAACAAAATAAAAAACTTAAATGAATAATAATAGCGATGATAATAAATAGGTTAATAAATAAGACTATGTTAGCATAGATCCCAATACAGTATAGTTAAACTGTAACTATTATGTAGCAGAAATTTTATGTAAGCATGGGGGAAGGCTCATCAAGAACTTATGAAATGGACTGTGGCGTTCCTCAGGGCTGGATCTTAGGTCCAACACTTTTTAAATTTTCCACGTTACCTTTAGGAGATGTCATGAGGAGACACGGCGTAAGCTTTCACAGTTATGCTGATGACACTCAGCTTTACATGGCCGTGTGTCCTGATGACACAGGACCCATCAATGCCCTTTTTAACTGTATTTTAGGCGTCCAGTCCTGGTTGGTGGACAACTTTTGCAGCTCAACCAGGAAAACTCAGGTTTTGGTTGTTGGTACAAGTCCAGAGAGAGAATGCATGATGTCCACTACAGTAGACAGATATTTGGGATAAACTGTATTTCCTTTATGTTGCAGAACCATGTCCAACTACCAGGTGGTAAATTCCCAAACCCTTGTCTTAAGTTTTACGAAAATATTTCTTGTGGACGATATTACATCATAAATTCAAAATAGCTGAAAAACATCCAATTGAGTATTATGTCTGAATTTGGATACAACATAATTTTTCATTTTTATTTTGGTGTAATTCACAGTATAAAACAATTTGATTAAACAGAAATTATATATATACTTCAGATTCCATTTACTTTCATTTACTCTCAGTATTTGTTGGTCAAAGACATGTGTTTGGGGATCTTTATAAAATTCCACTAACAATATGGATTCATCAGTCAGAGCTGCTTCTGTTCACGACCGAAAGTGATGTTCAGGAAAACAGATCCTGTTTTTAATCCACACACAGAGGCGTCCTCAGAGTCTTTACATCTCTGGATCAGGCGCTGGCGTGGGCTTATTTTTAGATTTTGTTTAGGCGATAAAAGAAAGAGACGCCTCTGATGATTCTCACTTACAGTTTTTCTCTGCTGCTATAATTAACACAAAGGCTTTGAAAGATCTACAGTTAGAGTCATGTATACACTCCAAAGCTGTGATTATAGATCTACAATCAATCAGAATCAGAAAGACTATATTAATCCCCAATGGGAGATTCAGTTGCTCTTATACACAGTATAACAGTTAGAAATATCAGATGGAGCATTAATTTAACCAACCTAAAATAAAATAGAATTAAAATAAAAAATAAAAGTAGAATAAATACAAATAAAATGAAAATAAATTAAAAGAGCATGAAAATGAAGGAAACAGGTTGCAACATGCAGAGTTTTTAAGCAATATCAACTTTCTTATGAAGTAAAATAAGTAAAAAATAAGTGGAAATGAGACTCTGAATGAGATGGAGGTAAACACAGTGTTAACAATTAACAGTATTTACACTGAAGATGTGACTATATCTATAACAGGGAGAGCAGAGACGACAAGCAGAGAGGAGAAAGCATTAACAACGGAGTAAAAGGCTGTTTTAGGCTGCTAGTGCGACATGGGTCTCATGATGTGCACCATTTTACCAAGGTAAAGATACACCGAATATTCGGTGGCCAAATATATTCTACCAAATATTGCAAAAAAAGCCATATTCAGCCTTCAGGTAATAGCGAGGCCGAATAGTACCGTGTGATGAAATGACATAATCAAATACGTCATTGCATGTGACTGCGGCCAAGAAGACTTGTGTCAAAAGGACAATAGTTCATTTGTTGTGGGTTTATCCACTTCAGTGCACTTTAATTTTTTTAATGCATGTTTTGTTTTGTTTTGTTTGAAGGCTTAATATGCAAAGGCTACTGGAATATTAAGAAATGTCATAACATTCAATAAACAGTTACTTTCTTATAAAAACATGTCTAAAAATTTATTCTAAGCTATTTATGCACTATTAAAAAATGTAGTGAACTACTTAGCCTCTGCATTGGATATTTGGCAATCGGCCAAGCGTTTATGTTTTATTCGGCTTTGGCTTCAGCCACAAATTTTCATTTCGGTGCATCCCTAATCCAAGGTCTAATCTACAGCAGGTACAGTTAAAGTAAGGATGTTTTTGGGAATGACATTTGTAATAATATAAAGATATAAAGTTTGACATCTGTTAGTGCTGGTCAGCCACACATTAAGGCTCAGTTTGTTATTTTTCAAAGACCAAATAACTGATTACATATTAAAACTAGAAAAGCACTCTGAGAGCACAGACCTCCGCCAGCGCCACAGTCCTCACCCATATTGTGATTTTCACCATAAATATTAGTCCTACCTTTATATCATCTAAATATTTGGATTCCTTGACCATGAAAATATATAATTAGCAATTGGACTCATAATGCTATCTATTTTAGTTCAGTAGTTATTCACCAAAATCACATTTTTCTTGATGATGGACCCAGGTTGTGATCCAGATCACTCCCAAAATCCAATCATTTGTTCCTCGTCCCAATCTGGACATTTCCTGAAAATTTCATCCTTTTTGAGTTATGTTGCTAACAGAGAAACAAACAAACAAACACACAAACTGACTAACAAGTGTACTAGTACAGTCTACAAGTACTGCTTGTTATGGCTAAGTTTAAAAAATCAATTTTAATCGATTTTCCTTTAAATAGCTCATAATCGATCCATAAAATCCAAAGATGGATCTTTTAACTTGGGTATTTTTTTCTTCTTTTTATGAGAATTTATGAGAAATTTAACTGTAAGGTCAAGATCTTTTGAATAAAATAAATTAAACAGACAATATAATAAATTTAACAAACAACAAAAGAAAAAAAACAATACAAATGAATTGGACTCTCTTTTGGGAAAAATTGTATGTAAATAAAAATAATTATACTAATCAAAAACAACAAAAAAATAAACCCTGTCTCTGTAAAAAAAAAAAAAAAACCTCCAATAAAAACACACATAACAATAAAAACAATAAATAAAATGGAGTTTATACACTTCAGGAATTGTTTGTGACATGTACTTTCTCCCAGTCAATTCGTACTGTCCGTCAAACGTTTGTAACATTTCTGGCGTTTCAACCGTATTGAAGGGTTTCATTTCTTATGCTGTGTAGCGAACAACACTGTGAGCGCACCATTTTACTCTGTTTCATATATATTTACTTTTGCCAACCAAACACCTCAGTATGCACTGACTGTCAGGGCGAAGGCTCCGGTGCACCTCCTCTTCTTCGTTGTAACTACTTTCAAACAAATCGACATATTGGCTCGTCGGTGTTCATGTGCTCACACCTTGTCCTTGCAGACCCGCCTCCCCTACAAAGATTGCATTAGTGACAGATGCCCACTCCGCTATGAATCCACTAAATCTGCTATAGAACCGATGCACCTCGGTGTTAAGAAAGATGGACAGAGTGGGCCATCTTCTCATTCAGCCTCTTTGGTAGAAAGAGAGGAGGAAAACAAACATGCATGCTCGTGTCAATTTATCGAGGCCTACAAACTTGCAGAGGACGTTTTTATTTATCGTGCGATTTATTCATTTATTGATTATCGTGGCAGGCCTAATTCTGGCACTTAAAATGCAGTTAAAATAATAATAAAAAACAGTTTGCAGACCAGCTGGACTATGAAAGGAACAAACATCTGCAGACAGATGCTTCAGTCTCCAGATCGTCTCCCAAAAGAGCTGAATAGCCATCACCAGGAGCTTCTCTTCAAACCCCTGCAGGTCCACTGTTTAAATATTCAATCAGTCAATCAAATAAATTTTACTGTCTTCGACTCATTAGCTGCAGAGCCACAAAGACACAACAGCACATCATCAGGCAGACCAACACCAGCAAACACATCACAGTACTGCACATATTATCTCTGCTCCATTGAAGAGCATCATCTCATCCCTCCAGGGTCCTTAAAGCTCCCATCAAACCTCCATAATTCAGCATATTCATAAAAACAATGTTCCTGGGAGGTGTTTGACTTTACAAGAACAAATCCTGCTGATTGGGAGAATATTTAAACTCTAACACATAAAGCCAGAGAGTGTTTGATTGGATGCAAAATAAGCAAAAGCCCAGTGGTTCGGTGTGTCGTAAATGTTTCTCCTGAAAATGAAAACTGTGAAATGTCAGCAGGAACATCTACAAAACATCTTTATGGTCCCCGCCGGGCCAAATATGAGTGAATCAGAGGAAAACAGTGTCTGCATTGTTCTGAAACAAAGTGAAACATAGAGCATGCAAACTCAGCTGAAGATTAAAGAGCTGGACGTGAGTCTGGAGTCTTCTGTTTACGGTCCTGTAATAAAATCAACCATCGTCCAATCACGTCGCACATGCTGCTGT
Source organism: Scarus forsteni (assembly GCA_036419115.1). Taxonomy (NCBI): domain Eukaryota; kingdom Metazoa; phylum Chordata; class Actinopteri; order Labriformes; family Labridae; genus Scarus; species Scarus forsteni. The sequence goes on from JAZDUH010000042.1 coordinate 17,092, forward strand.
GACATCATCAACCTTCAGGCTTACTGATGACCTGAACAAATAATGAAGATTAATTTATCGTAAACTCTGGAGCTCACTGGACCTTGTGAGCCTTGTGACCTTTTGTTCAACCAGAAATGTAAAAGTTTATATTTTAATGACTTTTATTATCGTTTATTTATTTGGAGACTATCACTTTTTATTAGGCTTGTCATGATAACAAACTAAGCTGGACGATAATTGTCCAAAAAATTAGTGCCGACAAATGATATTATTGTCTATACTATTTTGAAAGATTATTTTCTCATGAATGTAATTATAATATGTGTCATAATAAAGTGAGTACGCCATATCAAAAGCAATGAGCTTTAATTTCTTAAGAGTATTTAACTGTATTTGGAAGGTCAGGAGCTTTTAAATGAAATAAATTTAACAAAAAAAAAAAAAGGAAAAAAACAATGAAAATGAAATGGACTCTCTTTTAGGAAAAACTGCTTGTAAATAAAAATCATTATGCTAATCAAAAACAATAAAATAGACCCCGTCTCTGTAAAAAAAAAAAAAAAAACTCCAATAAAAACACACACAACAATAAAAACAATAAATAAAATGTAGTTTATACAGTTCAGGAATTGTTTGTGACACGTACTTTCTCCAAATTCGTACTGTCTGTCTGTTTGTAACATTTCTGGCTTTTCAGCTGTATTGAAGGGCTGCATTTCTTTAGCAATGTAGCGAACGACACTGTCTGTGAGCGCACCATTTTGCTCTGTTTTATTTATATTTACGCCTCAGTAAGCGCTGACTGTCAGGACGAAGGCTGTGCTGCACCTCCCCGTCTTCGTCGCCACTACGTTCTGTTTAAAACCAAAATATTCCCACACTGGGGCTGTAGCTTTCTTGCCTTCATTCATATTAGTGTTTGTTTCCGTGTTACTCCTGACAACGCTCACTTCAGCTCTGTGTGTGTATGCACAAGTGGCCCCGCCTCCCCCACAAAGATTGAATGATTGACAGATGGTTCACTCCGCTCAATCCACTGTATAACCAACACGCCCCGGTGCTGAGACAGTTGCACAGAGTGAACCATCTTCTCATCCAGCCTGTTTGGTAGAAGGAGAGGAAACCAAACATGCATGCATGTGTCAATTTATTGAGGCTGGCAAACTTACCAAGGACGTTTTTAGTTATCGTCCGGTGATTGATTTATTGATTATCGTGACAGGCCTACTTTTACCTTACTTAATAATTAAATTTAAGTTTTATACTTCATTGTCTGTTTTTTTTTTTTATTTTTAGTATTTGCTTATATATCTTATGTTGAAAAAGTTTTGATTTTCTTTTACAATTTATCATTTTAGATTTAATTTTCAACATTTTTATGTATTTACTTTAAATACACTTTAAATCTATTGACAGAGCCTACCTACTCCGACCAACAACGTTCAGTCATTAGCCAGTATAGGCACAGACTAACCAGAGTTATTCAGCAGACATCTCACACTGTAGTAAACAAAGTTATTACCTGTTCAACAGAAATTGACTGTCTCCACTTCAGTTTTCAGTCCCAAATCATTCTGCAGCTTTTTCCACCGTACGATTCTCCAATGTTGAGTCTCTGTTGGGACCTGTATTGCTCATATTTCTTCCTTACTTCAGCCTTTTCCTCGAAACTTTTACGTTTCCTTCTCTTCGATGTGGAGGGTAACAGAAGCAGCCTCCTTGTTTCGTGCTGGTCTTCTCCGGCTCCAGCTAGCTGCTCACTGGTATATGAGGGAGGTAGTGGGAGGAGGCGGGACGATGCGGGCAGGAGACAGGGGATTGGTCAACTATTATGCTGCTTTGCAGCGGATATACTGAATGGATTTTTTTCATCTTTTTTGGTCTTTATATTGCGTAGATTGGATCATAGGACCATAACGGCCTTATAAATGGTGTTATTAAGATGTACCAAGCTTCCAAATCGTAGACCATAGCTTTAATCCAGACGTAAGGAAACTGTGTCTCGGTTTAAGTCTGGAGGGGAATTTTGACTTGAAATTAGAAAAATATCCTCACTTGTGTCTGAGTTTTGGTGTTGATCCAAATTCAGATTCAGATTTTTTTTCTTTTTAAAGGATTTTGTGAGTCAGTAAATATGTCAGAAAAGCCTTGGCTAAGATTCATGCCCTTCTTCTTTTTTTTTTTTTTAGTATGTTTTTGGGCATTTTGTGCCTTTATTGATAGGAGAGAGACAGTGGATAGGCTTGTGAAAGGGGGAGAGAGAGTAGGGGAAGACACTCTGCAAACTGGTCACAGGCGGGATTCAAACCTGGACCAGCAGAAGCAAGTACATGGGGTGCCTGGTTGCTAACCACTCCGCCAAAGTACCCCAAGATTCATGCCCTTCTAGTCCAGTCATAACACAGCTATATTTTCTTGTGTGGATGATGTTATTGTTTATTTGAAGCTCAGAGTAACATTACCGTGTTGGATGTTCTCATGGAGCAGCTCAGTCCTCAGGTGACTCACCTGTCCAACTGTCTGCAGGCAGTACCTGGTGGTGGTGTTCAGGGACAAACCTCTGGAGCTGTGGGACATCAGGACCGGGACGCTGCTGCGAGATGGCCAAAACTTCCCCACCGTCACCGCTCTGGTAAAGTAGATCATCAGTTTGCTCCTGGCTGTTTGTTTTTAACACGTCTGATTTTAGCAGCTCATTAAATGTTTGGACCAGAGTCAAAGTGAGGCCCTTAGTTAATCATTTTAATTCCCCCTCTCTCATAAACACAAAGATATTTATTTTTAAACTTATTTTTGTTGGATTTCCTCTCTAACAGTCACAGTGTCAGGAGAAAACAAACCGACTTCATCCATCAATCCTCCTTAGATTAATGTCCTTATTGTCCAGTGATGCAGCGAGTCCTCTTCTGTCCTCCTGAAATCTAAGTCATCAATCAATCTTTATTTGTATAGCACCAGTTAAGTGTTATCTCCAAACACTTTACAATAGAGCATAAAGCTCTATTTTATGGATACACATACCGTAAAATACCAAATAAAAGCCAGGATGTTTATTTGTTTCAATCACTGGCAGACCAGGCCTTTATTTGGAACAGGCGTTTAATTCCTTTCGCACAAAATCTTTCTCAGCAAAAAATGAAAAAATATGGTAAATGTAATCAAATTATTTATTTACTCCAGTATGAATATCACATTTACATTTTCAAGGCAAGATTACTGTACTGTATTTATACTCTTGTCTTCTTCTTTCAGCTCAGCTCTCTCTAAACACTCTTAATACTGGTAAAGAACTACTGGTAGTTTAGTTAAGGTCGCACTTCTTTTTTTTCGCTGCATCGGGGCGATGGAGCTAAGTAGCAATGTACCGCTAACTGACGTGACCGGCCTTCTGACGTTGAAAATACACAGCAGCACCGGCAACGTCTTCCTCTTTGCATTTGTAAAGCTCTAGTCTGTAAGATTGCAGCTTTTGCGCACTAGTGCCCTCTGTGCACGTTGAGTGTAACTGCACTGTCGTACACCAACCTGCATTTGCTGACATACAGAGGGAGGAGAAGCCAACAGGACGTCCTGAGAGACAAATAAACCATGTGGACTGATAAGGTTCAGTTTGATCATGTTTCTATTCAAGTGTGAACGGTCAGTTGTGAGCTCATTTGTGTTCTGTAAACTTCAACCATAGCTCCTAGGCTAAGCCAAATAAATTACACCCAGCGTTTATTTGTCAAAATGTACTGTTAAATCAGGCGATTAATTAGAGCCTGACTTTTATTTGGTATTTTATGGTATGCATAAATACATATATACATTAGGTATATAATGGTTACCGGTAAATTTCCCACAGTAATCATTACCGTATCCACTTAAAATGACCGTTAAACCGTGTTTGATCCCGACTCTGTGTCAGTAAGTCACAGTGATGCTGCTCTTTGACTGTAAAGCCTGAACTATGTGTGTCTGCTCCTCGGTGAAGCAGCCGTCTCTCACAGTTTGTAATGTTTGGCCTCAGCAGCTGGAGCCTCGCTCAGACTCTTACAGGTTTACACACTCAAACAGACAAAGTCTAAGGTCTGGTCGAAGTTTGGATTTTAAAGGATGTGGAGGGGAAACTGATTGACCACAGTCACCCTGTCTAAAACACCAAGCTGTGATGAAAGACCAAAATGTGTGTGATTAAAACTGCTGTAACTCCTCGAGTAAACGAGCAGAGAGAGAGAGAGGATTCAGAGAGCCATACCTGAGTGAATTATAGGAGGTTTATCAGTATTTTCTGTCTAAATAATGTATAAAGGTTGTAAATAACAGCATTAGGATCATTCTGGAGTGTGTTCTTGCTGTTCTTTTGCCGGTTATTCGCCATGTTTTGCTATATTTTGCTGTATTTGGTCGTAGTAGATCGTCTTTTTCTGTCATAGTTTGTGTTTTATGGATTTAATCAATCTTAATCTAGAAATATTAAAGAAGGGGATCTGCCATGGAAATGGGAGACCAGAGGAGAGTCATGAAGGGGGCTAACTGCTTCAGGGACTGTCATTAGTGAAACAAAAAAATAAATAAATAAATAGGGCCTGGACATGGTCTAATATAACGAGCTGTAACATGGACACTAATGCTGCAGGGAAACTAAAATGTGTTAGTGATTGTAAAATAGGTTACATTTATTTTAGTAGTCTCAAAAGCGTTGAACATGTTCATTTACAATTGTTTATGAAGAGAATTCTGTTTAAAGTTCAAATTTTTTCGGTTACACTTTACTTAAAGGTGTAGTTTATAATGCATTAGAAGCACATGCATAAGACGTTATTATGCATGTATAATGCTTCATAAGTGTCATTATAATGGTGTATAACCATGTATAAGAACTTGTACCAAGGTTTATAAAGTATTACAAGTGTGGACATAATGTATTATAATCAAGCCTCATAATGTTTTATAAAGGCTTTATAATGTAGGTTTAATAAGGCTATAGGCCTTTTAATGTTTTATACCTCCATAGAGTCTGCAGGTATAAAAACATTATAAACTTGATTATGATACATTACCTCCACACTAGAAATACTTTATACACCTTGGTACAAGTTCTTATACATGGTTATACACCATTATAATGACACTTATGAAGCATTATACATGCATTAGAACGTCTTATGCATGTGATTCTAATGCATTATAAACTAGACCTTTAAGTAAAGTGTTACCTTCTTTTCTTGTAATTACACACAGTTTAAACATTTATAACATAATAATGACAAATACTTGACAGAATTGTTTACTTTTATTTCTCATTAAAAGTTTAAACAAATTTAGTTATAGGACATTTCCTGACAAAGTTTTTGACAAAAAAGATGAAAGAACTGTTAAAATTATAATATTAAAGGGGTTAAATGATTTCAAGACTGTGTTAAAGTACTTTTTGAACATTTTAAACACACTGCAACAATACCCCGTTAATAATGATAACCGTGATGATTTTGGTCACAGTAACCGTGATATGATATTTTCATACTGTAACATCCCTATTATACATATGTAAGATACACATATACACATATATACAAATATATATTTTTTTTTAAATATTTTTTTGGCATTTTGTGCCTTTATTGATAGGAGGGAGACAGTGGATAGGCTTGTGAAAGGGGGTGAGAGAGCAGAGGAAGACACTCTGCAAACTGGTCACAGGCGGGATTCGAACCTGGACCGGCAGAAGCACGTACATGGGGTGCTAACCACTACGCCAAACCAGCACCCCACATATATGTACAAATATATCCAACCAACACCAACATGAATCCATATAGCCTTCTGTTAAGCAGCAGGAAATCTTGAATGTGGATCCCAGTTCTTGGACAGACACCCCCCCCCCCCAACTTTCCAGTCATGGAAAACAAATGGAAAATGAGGAAAAAAGTGAAATGTCCTGGAAAAGCTTAAATTGTCCTGGAAAATTATTTGTCTTCCTTCTAGCTTGAAACATAGGAAATAAAGTAAAAATGTACTTGGTAACTAATGTACACATAGCCAGAAAATGTAAGTAGGTAAAATAATAATAATAATAATAATAATCATAATGCATTTTATTTAAAAGCGCCTTTCAAGACACTCAAGGACGCTGAACAAGATTAAAAACAACCACAATAAAATCATCAGTAAAATAAAATCAACAATAATGATAAAATCAACAATAGAAAAGCACAAACAGAGAAGGACCGGTGGGGAGAGGAGGTAAGTTAATGTCCAGTGGGGTATGCAGTCCTGAACAGGTGAGTTTTGAGTCTGGACTTGAAAAGAGACAGGGAGGTCAGGTTTCGGAGGTCTGGCGGAAGAGAGTTCCAGAGCTGAGGAGCAGAGCGACTGAAGGCCCTGCTCCCCATGGTGCTGAGGCGGGCAGAGGGCACAGTGAGGTGGGTGGAGGAGGAGGATCTGAAGGAGCGAGCTGGAGTGGCGATGTGGAGGAGGTCAGACAGATATGGAGGGGCGAGGTTGTGGATGGCTTTGAAAGTATACAGAAGGATTTTGAATTCTATTCTATGCTTGACCGGTAACCAGTGGAGCTGCTGAAGAATGGGAGTGATGTGATGGTGGGAAGGGGTTCTGGTGATAATACGGGCAGCTGAGTTCTGGACCAGTTGGATTTTATGGAGTGACTTTTGGGGAAGACCGAAGAGGAGAGAGTTACAATAGTCTAACCGAGAGGTGACGAGGCTGTGAACAAGAATGGAGGTGCTGTGAGGAGTGAGGGAGGGGCGAAGACGGTTGATGTTACGGAGGTGAAAGTAAGCGGACCGGGTGATACTGTTGATGTGAGACTGAAAAGAGAGAGTGCTGTCGAGGATGACACCCAGACTCTTAACCTGAAGGGAGGGGGAAACTGGGGAGTTGTCAATGGAGACAGAGAAGGTGTCAGCTTTGGAAAGAGTGGATTTGGTGCAGATGAGAAGGAGTTCTGTTTTATCACTGTTAAGTTTGAGAAAATTTGAGGTGAACCAGGACTTGATATCAGATAAGCAGGAGATAAGGGAGGGGGGTGGGAGCGTGGTGGTAGGTTTGCAAGAGAGGTAGAGCTGGGTGTCATCCGCGAAGCAGTGGAAATGAATATTGAATTTACGAAAAATATGGCCAAGTGGGAGGAGGTAGATGATGAAGAGGAGGGGCCCCAGGACGGAGCCCTGGGGCACACTTGTAGTAATGCAAGTAAAGGCATTAAGTATAAAAAACTCAAAAAATGGGGACAAAAAGAAATAATAAAATATTGTCAAAATAAAATTTAGGCTAAATTCACAAAATCTATTCATAAAAAAGCAGAATAAATAAAGCTTAAAACATATGTATAACCATAAATTTATAATAGTAAGACGCATAAAAGCCAGACTAAACAGAGAGCTAACAGACAGTGTTCGGGCTGGAGAGTAAGAAACAAAGAAATTCTAAGATCAATATGATCAATTGAAAAGAGTGGGAACCCTGGAAGTTCCGACAAGAAATTTGTACAGGAATCTGAATTAATGTTCTGACCATTAATTAAAATGTGGTTGCCAATGAAAGCCTTGAATGTGGCTGCTGCTGGATGTTCAATCGCAGAATAAAATTCATCATCTTGGCCTGTTTGATGAAGGCAGACTGAGAGCTGAGAGCGAAGGGAGAGGCAGAGAAAGTGAATCATACACCACAAAATCTGGATCAATACTATAAAACACACTTTAAGTTTTTAAATGGTTTGTTCTTTTTGCAGAGAAGAGCAGCCTGAATCATCCACAAAGTCAAATTTAGAGAACAAAGCTGTAGTTAATAATTAAATCAGGGTTATTGAAGCTTACAGAGATAATAGAACTCCAGACATCAATAAATCTGCTCAAATCCAAAAATAGAGTTTTACCGGAAAAACTTCAACATTTTTGTGCTCACTTCAGAAGATGAAAATCAGATTATTTGATTTAAACACCAAGTTTTTCGGACTACTTTGAAACAAATGAATATTTCAGTTGTTGCTGTAAACATATTGAATTCCCAAAAGGGTTGTACAGATACTCGTCCATTTAAAAAACAAACTGTTAATATGCTTCAACACTTCAGCAGGATGTCCGTGATCAGTTGTTTTGAGCTTGTGAATTTGTACTTTTATGGATTATTTTGTTTGTTTTATTTGTTCTAATGAAAGGGTTGTTGGTGTAGGCTTTTGAAAATCTGCTGTATGTGACGTCAGACCATCTTTTCTTTTTTTAATTGTTAGGATAAATGTAAGAAGCTTTCCATCGATCATGGAGGTGTTGGTTAAAAATGCTCTCGAGCACAAACTCTGTCGTCCACTTCTATGTAAGCACCAGATAAACTCAGACTGAAGTTTTAATAGACCAGCAGAGTCTCCGTCAGAAACTCTCGTAAAGGCAAAGTAATGTCGGACAGACTTCAGAGAGCTGCTGTAAAATCCACAGTGACCTTAATCAGACTCTCGCCAGCACCTCATTTCCATCCTGATGAAGTCCTGAGGTGAACCTGACGGCTGCAGGTGCACACCAGCTCACCTGGAGACCCTCGTGTGTTTACAGGAATGGTCCCCGTCCCACAACCTGAAGAGCCTGAAGAAGAAGCAGATGGCGGCGAGGGAGGCCATCGCTCGTCAGACGGTGTCGGACGCCGAGCAGAGCAGCGTGGAGTCGTCTGTCATCAGGTAGGCGTGATGAAACAGAAGAGCTACAGTTTTTTCATTTTTATTTTTATTATCCAATAATCTTCATTTTCCCTTTTTTATTTCTATTATCCAATAATCTTCAATTTCACTTTTTTATTTTTATTCCCCAATAATCTTCATTTTCCCTTTTTTATTTTTATGAGCCTTTAATTTTCATTTTCCCTTTTTTATTTCTATTATCCAATAATCTCAGTTTTCTCTTTTTATTTTTATTACCCATTAATATTAATTTTCCCTTTTTCGTTTTTATCGTCCAATAATCTCCATTTTTCCTTTTTTGTATTTTTTTTACCAAATAATATTCATTTTCCCTTTTTTTTTTTTTTATTATTGATAATCTTCATTTTCCCTTTTGTATTTTTATTACATTTCATCTTTAATTTCCCTTTATTTATTTTTATTACCCAATAATCTTCATATCCCCTTTTTTATTTTATTATCCAATAATCCAGAACCAGTCACATCAACCAATCTTCATTTGAAAGTAACTCTTTATACAAAGACTTCTTGCACAAAGTTGTTTCCATTTAAAGAAAATCAATAAAATAGAAAATTGAATACACTAGAACTTCGGGGTGTCCAACTTTTTCACCTCCAATATGATATCCTTGAACTCCCTTCGTTTCTTAAAGGATGCTCTGGTGTATCCTATGCTAAAGGAGATGCTAAAGGAAGCATTGAGCCACCTTTCCTAAGCCTTTAGACCATTCAACAGCTCTGATCACGAACTACTCTCAGACCATTTCACTCAGTTAGAAACTTCCTGAGCATAAAGGACGATTCACCTGCAGCCCTGGTCCAGGTTTCCCCCTAAGGGGCCTGATATTGCTCCTGCTCTTCAGGTCATTACCCAGAGCTCATGACCATCGCTGAGGGATGGATGAGGGCAGAGGAGTAAATTTAAAACTCTGATGAGCTGATTTCCTCGATGCAGAAACACTGAAAAATTTGATCATTCATTTACTTCTGTAGTTTAGCAAATATTTCCAACAATATTCATTTACAAATGTTCAATTATGCTCCACAGTCTTCTCTCCTTTTGTCTATTAACACAGAAGGGTAATGAAACATATGTTCATATATGTGTATTTAACAAACTAAATAAAAGAAAAGACAAAAACAAGATGCAGCTAAGGTAAAAACATGCAGATGTGAACAAGAAATCTCCCCCAAAAGATAAAAAAAAACAAAACGTATACTCATATAAACCCAAATGTATAAACATCCGTAAATAAACAGTGGCAAGTTAAATGTAGCTCTTCACAAATCTTGTTTTTTTCGCTTGAGAATATAATGAATGCCAACAGTCATGAAATAAGGGACCCCGGTAATATTTTTTAAGTGTAATTTTTTTTCTAAAAGAAGAAATTGATAAATTTGAGTCAGGAACATGCTGAATGTTGGTTGTGATTCTTTTTTCCAAAGGAGGAGTATAAATATTTTTGGCTAAGTAGGTTATCATAGTCAACTTTGAGTCTAAGTGTCAATTAATTATATCATTTAAAAGGTATACACATGGGCTTATTCAAGTTTTAAAACAGATTTCGGGAGCGAGTGAATCTTTTTCCAGAAACTTTCAAGTTGATGACTTTGCCAAAACATAGGCAAAAAGTTTCCTTCTTTGATTTTGCACCTTGGACAATTTGGAGACTTTTCTTTCTTGCATTTTTACTGGCTGATTTTCTGATTGTCTGTCCTGAGGAGTCATTCAAACCTTCCTCCTCCTCCGCAGCCTCCTCCAGGACGCAGAGAGTAAATCAGAGACGAGCCAGGCCATCTCGGCGAGGGAGCACTTCGTCTTCACGGACACGGACGGGCAGGTGTACCACATCACCGTGGAGGGCAACACGGTCAAAGACGGAGCCCGGATCCCTCCTGATGTGAGTCCAGGCTGTTTGTCTTCCTTTATGTGGACGTTTATCTCAGAGCAAACACACCGAGGAGGCTCCTCTCACACCTTTAGTATCCCTCATCCTTCTCCTCTTTGTCCTTCAAACACCTAAATCTGCTTCTTGGTGCTTTTCTGTTCGCTTTCTGTGGAGGTAAAGATGCTTTCACGGCTGCTTCAGCCTCTGATTTCCTCCTTCATCATTCCTAAAATGACACCAGAGCCAGGCTGCGGGCTGTAGGCCCACCAAAACACATGCACACACACAGCTCTCAGAAATCATCCAATCAGCTGTTAGTATGCAAATGAGCCCAGACTGTGGTGTCAGGTTTCAGCATGGAGTGGCAAAGAAGCAGCGAAGCTCTGCCAAATTCATCTTAGTGACAGTCAGATAATTAAATTACCGACAATAACAAGTAAAACAAAGTAAAGTTTAATGTAGCATCTACATTTGTTCAGTCCTTTCTCCTGTTAAGGGGGGGGTTCTTAGTCACACAGGCACAGAGGCCACAAAAAAAGGTCATAAAATGCTCTGTCCTGTATGTCATTTTTTATAAATGAGTTTGAGTAGTTCTTCATTTTTTACCTTAGTGTCAGTTTTGTAAATATTGACTATAGAGTGTGAGGTCTTACTCTAGGTTCAAAGTTATTGGAGAATAAGACCATCAAGGTAAATGTTCTGTTGTTGGTTGTTAAAATCTGGATATTTATTTCATTTTTCAGTTCAGTATAACACCTTAAACATTAGCTCTTTATATTTTGAAAGATTTTATCTAAGTTCAGATGTTTGAGTTTTAATTATTAAATTTCAGTTCAGTAAAACACTTTAAGCACTTTTTTTTCCAACTTTATTTATAAAACATTTTTTAACAAATAGGACAAACAGAGTGACAATCAGACAGAAGACATATATATAAAGAAATCAGTGTCCATCAGGCATCACATCTGCAAGTCAAAACAACCCCCCACCCCACCCACCGCCCTCCCAAGGCCTAATCCTGTAAAAAAAAAAAAAAAAAAAAACGATAGATAATGATAATAATAATAAAGAAGATAATAAGAAAATTAAGTAATAATAATAATTAATAATAGTAAATAATTAAATAGAAAAAAAAAAATAAATAAATAATAAATAATAATAATAATAAGTATACTAACAAAATCAATCCTCAAGGTCAAATGAAAAATCACTAGACTGTGCAAAATTTATGAAGGGATCCCAAGTAGTATGGAATGAGCTCACCGAGCCTTTCAATGAAAACCTGAGCTTCTCAAGCTTTAAGTTATAGAGCACCTCATGAACCCAATGAGAATATGAAGGGGGATTGGGGAGTTTCCAGTTAAGAAGGATCAACCGACGTGCCAGCAGCAAGGTAGAAAAAGCTAGAGCCTGTTTCAATTTCTTGGGAGGCGTCTAAAGAAGGGGCAATACCAAAAATCCCAGATAGACTGTTTGGGGTGACAGCATAGCCATATGTCCTGGATAATGTATCAAATATAGCTTGCCAAAAGGCTTTAATTTGACACAAGCCCAAAACATATGTACATGATTCGCAGGTGAGGAGTCACATCTACCACAGGAGTTGCTAACAGAAAGAAATATCCTCATGAGTCTAGCATTTGTATAATGTGCCCTGAAGACAACCTTACATTGAATCAATCTGTAGCGAGCACAAATCGATGATTTATGGACAAGAGAGTATAGTGTCCCATTGTTGTTCAGTTAATTTAGTATTAAGGTTCTCCTCCCACATGCTCTGGGTGGATGTAAAGGAGGTCGAAAAAGGCTGACATGATAGAGCTATATAGAAGAGAAACAGAACGTTTGGCAGTAGGGTCCATATTTAACAGAGTATCAACCAAAGTTTCTAGCGGGCGATTTGGAAAGTAAGGGAACAGTTTTTTAACATAGTCACGGACTTGAAACACTTTAAGCACTTTTATTCTGAATTTTTTTTTGCTTAATGTAAAACCAGCATTTTCCACAGCTGAATATGGTCTTAGATCTGATGCTATAAAAACTCTGATGGATGCTGTTATCACTTTGGCCCGATCTAAACTGTCAGGGAGAGGCTGCTTGAATGCAGACGGCAGTTGAATTTGCACGACAGTGTTTTTTTCCTTATCGTGGTAATCTTTACTCTTGAGTGGTGCCGTTTCAGGTGAGTTAGCATGTTTGACGTGCTGTCAGAAAATACCCGACCTCAGTTGAACAGTATCGGCACACCGCAGTCGTTTTATCCACCTGTCTTTCTCTGTTACAATATTTCACCAGGAAGCCAAAGTGTTCCCAAACAGGAGATTTCAGCGACGGGGGAGGGTCTCCAAGCTCCGGTTGGTCGCTAGAAGAAGCCATGATGCACCCCAGACACAAGCTTTTGTGGTTATGGAAGCTCTTTGATATTCGCCTTGATTGGCTCACTGTGAGACGTCACGTCCACATGATATGTACATGATCGGAAGAGCACGAATCACAGTCCACTTTCCTCATGAATATTAAAAAGCCTTCCCTAACCACACCAATCATAGACGAGTACCCCCGTGAATATTAAAGAGCCATGTGCAGCAGCTAACGTAAACTTACTGTACTTGTTCGAGTACAGCACTGTACCGAACCAAGTGTCCAGTTCGGCACAGATACATGTACAGTTACACCCCTAGTGAATTTCATTCAGTGAAGCACATTAAACGCTCCGTTTTTCTTTCAATATATAATAGTGCTTCAAATAAAGACAAGTATTTCTTTACATCTTATTCTTGTTTAAAAGTCATTTACATTTTATAAAAGTTATGGAGAGTGATAAAATGGTGACCTTATGGCGTTAAAGGTGACACTATGAAAAATGTTGGTGCACCGTTGCAGCCAATGCAAAAACTTCACCTGGAGCCCTGTTCTGGACACAAATAAATAGTCTGACGTTATGTTTTTGCTGGTAAAGGTCAGCCCTCCTTTGCAGTTTGCTCTGCTAATAAAACTCTTGTTTCAGTGATAAAACATTTTATCATGTGGGCAGCTGAGCGAGCAGAAGCGCTAAATGCAGCCTGTCAACGTCAAATGTCTTAAATTAAAAACATGAAGATGAGCAACGATCACGTGTTTCAGTCTCAGATTTGCTCAATGCATGAAGGCAAAATGCAGAACAAGATGAGAGCAGCAGCTCATCCATCAGGTCCTGAAGAATAAACATGTTTTCATTGTCTTCACCTCTGAAGTTTGTTAATATTTGTTCATATAATACTCAGTGTAATGCCCAGTCAGATGTCATTTATGTTCTATTCATATAATAAATATCATTAATGTTAATCTTGTGAGCTCCTCGTTTCATCGTCTCACTTTATTTTCATTTTTCTTCATGAGGGAGTTGATAAACCTCAAAGATTCTGCATGATGCAACTTGCTTACTTAATCTTTTACTTCATTTTATGCTCTTATCTACTTTAATGAATTTATTTGGTATTCCTACTACTATACTGTTTATAAGAGCAACTACAGCAACTGAATTTCCTTCTGAGGATTAATAAAGTATTCCTCCTCTAATGGCCCTTTTCTACTAGCACGCCTTGGCCCTACTCGGTTTACAGCGTGTTTCAACTAGCCTGGTACCTCCTAAAACAAGCTAGTTTTAGTACCTACTCCGCTCTGGTTCTAAGCGAGCTGAGTCCATACTAAAAGATGACGTCACCGACTGCCGGCTACTGATTGGTCGGACAATGTCGTCATCAATAAGTCATGAGCGCGATGACCTAGCATGCTAGCGGTAGCTCCCATTAGTTTACCCTCGTACGTCTTTTCTTTGCAGCTGGATTGCTCTCGTCCTCGGCTTCATTCTGTTGTATAGCTTCCAAAAACTCTCTGTGCTTCTCAAGGGGTTATTTCTTCTTACCACCTGCAGCCTTCTTCTGCTTTCCTTTTTTACTCCGTTTGTGACAAAAAGACACAGATTGTTGTGTCGCGCTCAAAATGACGTCACCACAGTGCCGCTCAGCTGTTTACAGCGACACTGCACCCTGTTGGGCAGGCGACTGGGGCTAATGGAAAAGCAGCACAAGGCAGGTAGAGTAGAGTAGGGCTAATGGAAAAGGGTCATAACTGAGCTGTGACGGATCTGCCTGATCACAGACATTTAATCAGGAGGATCCAGCTGCACTGCATGGTTTAATATAGATGTGGATCCAGTAATTTGGCTGGTAAATGCCTTTGTGCTCTCTGATCACTTCAGTTCATTCTGTTTATTGATTATGAGTTTGTTCTCTGCTGACAGATTAGATTAATAATCCTGCACGCTTGGTGTGGATGGATACGGAGGTGAGGCGATCCAGGCTGAAAGTAGACCCTGTGCTGCTCTGACTGTGGGTCGCAGCTTTAAACACACATTTGCCCTTCAATAAAAACATCCTCTGCTCTGATATTTAAGGTCTTTATTTAAGCCCAGACAGAATGTTCTGTGAGATTAGGAGCAGCTGCAGTGGTATAAAGACGTAAAGTGTCGGCTCACCTTCAGGATTATGAGGCAGACTTTAAAGGAGAGTTTACCTGACGGAGATCAGCTGTCACTCTGACAGGAGGATGCAGATCGTTTGCAGTGAGATAAAGCCCTCGGTGAAGCTGCAGGGGTGTGTGAGGAGAGGGAGGATCTGCCTGAAAGTGCTGCTCAACATCTCCTCCCTCTGACCTTCTCTGAAGTTCTCTCATGTCCTCACCCCCAAATTCCACATCACACAAAAGCGCCGTGCCACGCTGCAGCCTAAGGGTGTTTTCACACCAACCATATTTCATGCACACTAAAGAAGTTTTGGCCCAGGGTTTGGTACGTTAGTATCAATGTGAATGCAACCAGCGCCCTTTGGTGTGCACCAAATCAGCCGGTCTGAGACCTCCATAAAGGGGTGGTCTCGATCCGCTCCATCTCCCTACATTTGGTGCGGTTTCACTGGTGTGAAACAAAGTGGTCCGAACCGATCTACTTTTGATACATTACTTCCTGTTAATCCCGCGGTTGAATCTTTTGCTTACTCAATTTGTTGATTTGTTTATTCTGGTTGAGGATTACGATGATTTACGAGGGTCCAGAAGGTCGCTGATGCCGTCTCAGACACGATAAAAAAACACATTTGAAGCAAAATGTAGAAGAGAGTGAAAGGTAAACATTGGTTGTTTATTGTAAGAAATGGTTACCATGGTAGCCTCGTCTTTGTTCTCCTCTGTAGCAGGTTTGGTAACCAGTTACGTGCATATCGCCCCCTGCTGTTTCAAACTGAGTAAATGCACAAGCGGGTCCAGGCAGGGTTCGATGTTGCCAGTGTGAAAGCAAGCCAGCGGGGGAGGGGGAGGGGGAGGGGGGCAAACCCATGGCGAACCACGCCGCAGCACGGTTCATAACAAGTGGGCCTAATGTGAAAACACCCTTAGCCTGACAGAGCAGACAGACCTGCCTGATTCTGAAATCATGCATCTCTGTCTTCCCAGCTTTCATTGGCCAACGGTTTCACTCGGCTAAATGCTTAACAACCCAATCAGGGAAGAGAGGCGGGAGCAGCGTGACGACAACATGGAGGCTAATGTCAGTTAGCCATCATGATTACTCAATTATACTTGGCGAAATCTGATCTCCTCATAGGTTTACTTAGTAGGGATTGTCTTTGACGAGGTTCATGTAAGTGTTAAATGATACATCTGTGTGGGATAATGTGAAATATAGTCTCAAGGTGGTTAGGCTAGCAGCTAGCAGCCGTTAGCCACTACGACAAGCGGCCATTAGCAGCTACGGCTCATGGCTAACATGGGCAAACAACAGTTAGTCGCTACGGCTGACGGCCATTTACTGTTTACTTTTGTCACCCATTAGCCGTAGCAGCTAATGGCTGACTGTTAGCCGCTACGTTTAGCCACGACATATGCTACGTCATAGCAGCGCTGCTTGATATGGATTGGTCCGCGATGAGTGTTTTTAGCCAAACGATCGTCCAATCACAAGCTGCTGATGTTTTTGAAGGTTCTGCCCCTGAAAACATTTTCGCAGGGCTCCTCCACAGATGGATTAGTGAAATGTTTTTAATATGGAACTGTTCATCTGGCATGTCAGGCTACTGCTGAAAGTGGCGTGCAGCCCTGTAGGGGGAGGGCTGATCTCTGGAGAGCCACAGGCTCTCATGAGAATATCTATGTCACACGCTCATAAAACATGTTATAGACTTAGAAAAGAAATAAACAACACCTCACTTCGCTTCTCTAAGGTCCCTTTGCTGGTCCCAACCACACAGCTTCGTGAATTATTCAACTTCTGTCCGCCTATATCCTTGTAGAAAAGATATTTGGTGTCATATACACAGTGTTTTATATTTCTGTACCTCTATGATTCACTTTTCTTCGTCCATGGTGTCGTGTTGCCTCTGTGACCCTCTGACCGACTGCTGACCTGATGCTCGTGCCTCCAGTTTTGACATAATGACAAACAATTGAGGAAATTTACATTGGAGAGTCAGTGCATTGTGTTTTATTTTGAAACTTCTGGATACTCCACACGTTGACTTCCTGTCTGGTGCTTTCTTAAAGGGATAGTTCAGTTTTTTTGAAGTGTGGTTGTATGAGCTCCATGTGGCCACTAAGTCCATTAGATACAGTAGAAAGTTCTCTCCTCTCCACCAGTAAAACACAGTCTGTAAGAGTCTGTGACAAAGAAATAGACGCGAACAGGAAAGTACCGTACCAAGAACAAAGGCTATTTTCTCCACCTACAAGAACTCAAATCAAAAAGTTTTACCACAGTTTAAGAGGACGCAAGATATGAGTGTTCCACTGCAGCACGTGCAGTGGAATTTGCCTGAAAGAGTAGAATGGGAGCGAAGAGCTCCGCAGTACGTTTCAAGGGCATGGTGCGGCGCAGGGCTTCAATGTAATGTGGACCTTCTCTATCCTCCTTCTCTGTACTCCTCTGACCTTCTTTGACCTTGTCCGTGTTCCTCCTCAGGGCAGCATGGGCAGCATCGCCTGCATCGCCTGGAAAGGTGACACTCTGGTCCTTGGAGATGTGGATGGAAATCTGAACTTCTGGGACCTTAAAGCTCGTCTGTCCAGGTACGAGCCTCGCTCTGAGTTTAATCCAAACGACTCTTTAGTTAAATCAAATGTTCACGAGCCGAGCTGCTGCTGTTTCAGGGGAATCCCGACTCACCGCGGCTGGGTGAAGAAGATCCGCTTTGCTCCGGGGAAGGGGAACCAGAAGCTGCTGGTGATGTACACGGACGGAGCTGAAGTGTGGGACACCAAAGAGGTAGAGCTGCAAACACCCGGGCTTTAGGAATCCAGAGTTTGGTGGAGCAAACCGACCTAATCATGCTCCTTTAACAAAGTCAAGGTCTCAAAATGTCTTAAAGTCGGATTGCTTTACTGTTGCATTAACACGTGACTGAAACACATTCAGTCGTTACAGTTTTATGATTTAGTTTTCTATCGTCTTTTCATATCAGTTCATGTGCTGAAGAGAAAACATTTATGGCACATTATTCAAGACTTATTTTTATTGACCTAGATATAACTGTTATCCTATTAAACAGACTGAAAGTGCAAATATTCTGATGAATCAAACAAGTCCAAGTTACTCAGATATCTAAAACATTATAATCAGCCATTTGATAATTTTAAACGTATCACTTCCAAACAGCTGCTGACCAAAACCCAAATTTCCTGCTTTCAAAATGACATTTTAACACATCATTCTCTAATATTTGACAGATTGTCTTTTAGTGTCACCTGTCAGACATCTTAGTTTTTCATCCTGCTGTCTCGGTTTATTTCAACACTGGATTTATCTTTTTAACTAAACTGAAAATTAAGATTTTGGGGTTTTCATCACAAAACAGATGGATAGTTTGATGAATCAGTGCATGAATACATAGATTGTTGGATGAATGGACAGATGGATGGTTTGATGGGTTTATAAACTGATGGATGAAATGATGAATCAAAGGATTGATGGATGAATGGATGGTTCAACGGTTGGATGAATTTATTAACAAATCTTTGGAGTCATGGACAAATAAATGAACTGATCGATGGATGTACGGATGGATAACTAATACCTTGATAGGTGATAGAAAGGTCAATTAATGCATCAGTTAACAAATGGATGGTTTGATGAATGCTTGGATAAATTAAAGCTGCAAGCAGCATTGGACGGGTCCTTGCTCTGTCCCAGGTCCCTCATGCCCTGTTTACCTCCATTTTGAGGGTTTCATCCCTTTTCATCCCTTTAAACTGCTCTAAGTTAGACTGGTATGTGTTTCTGCAGCTCTGTCAGGAGCCTTTGGCCAAATCGCTCTGAGATTGAGGGACAAACTTGTGAAACAACGCCTCACAGATGCCACAGTTTTGACTCAATCTCTCTAAAACTTTGATATTTTAACAGCACATGTTGTCGGGAAACCAGTCATTCAAGTTTTAAAGCTGGATTTTGTTTCGTTTTTTCTGTAGAGGCCTAACTGACACAGGATGTCTCTTGCTGTTCCGTCGTTCCCCCATTCATTTGAATGGGAGGAGCAGCAAGGCCTGTTTCAGGCATGACTAACTTTGAGGGCTTGTCATTTGAAAACCGTTTGAGGAACAACAAATCCCTTCATAAATTTTGATCATCAATGTCTCCTCTGTCATCTGTCTGGATTTCAAGCTGATACCATTTACGGTGTAGAGGGAGATCATTTTTCCGTCCAGCATATTTTTCCCCTGAAATTTTATTTTGAAGGGCAAATTGCTGGCTTCCTGTTTGAGATAGGTCAGAGGTGTCAGCACGAGATTTGTGGGCGTTGATGAGACCTCCATTTTGGTGTTGGTTTGATCTCTCTACAACATTCCTAGTGGCTGTGAGGGTCCATATTAGTGTTTCCAGGTGGTGCTAGAGCGCACATTTTGGAATGTTGGGGGTTAATTTTTCCATTTTATAAAATTTTTTTGCTTAGTCTGTGGTGTGTGCCAGTTTTGGTGAGTTTTTGAGCATGTTTAGGGGGTCAAATTAAGGATTCATTGCCCGTCAGGTGAAAAATAAGAAGAAAGAAACACTGCAGGAACAATAGGGTCCTTGCCCTTCCCCTTTAGGCGAGGACCCTAATAAATAGATTGCTGGATAGATGGATGGATGAATAGATAGATGGATGGTTTGATGAATCAATGGTTGAATACAAAGATTAATGGATGAATAAATAGATGAATGGAAAGATGGTTGGTTTGATGGGTTTATAAATTGATGGATGAAATAATGAATCAAAGGATTAATGTATGTATGGGTGGTTCAACAGTTGGATGAATTGATTAATGAATGTTTGGAGTCATGGACAGATAAATGAAGCAATGGATGGATGTATGGATGGATAACTTAATTCTTTGATAGATGGACAGAAAGGTCAGTAGATGCATCAGTAAACAGATGGATGGTTCTATGAATCAGTGGATGAATACATAGATGGATGGATGAATGGACAGATGGATGGTTTAATGGGTTCATAAACTGATGGATAAAATGTTTAATCAAAGGATTGATGTATGTATGGATGGTTCAACAGTTGGATGAATTGATTAATGAATCTTTGGAGTCATGGACAGATAAATGAAGCAATGGATGGATGGATGGCCTCATGATCAGCCTAACCTGTCAGTCAGATCTTTCTAACCTGTAAACAGTCTTCCTCCTCCTGCCTGAACAGACTGTTGTTCTGCAGGCTCTCAGCATGAACACAGATTTACTGATGATGTTTCTGCTCCTGTAATCAGCTCCGACTCTGCGCCTGTATATTTACCTAATATCTGCAGCTACAGATCGCAGCAGTAATCGTCCTCTTGTTTTATCTCTGTGCTCGGCGTGAGCTCGCAGCCTGGAGCCTTAAAAGCTTTGTGGAGCAGGATGGATGATGGGCGAGATGCAGCGTCGTCACTTTAACTCTGTTTACTGCAGTCGTTATTATCCCGACTGTCTTTATGAAAACATCTTGCTCCTCGCTCCGCTTATCATCTGATCTGCTCCTCAGACAGGACTTTATTTATCTGCTTCTACAACCCAGAGCTCCATGGGCATGCCAGGCAGCCATGTGATGAAACAGAGAGTTGGCGTGGCGGGGGGGGGGGGGCAGAGGGTCCCGTTGGAGCTGGATTTGTTTTCTTAGTGCAGGGATCATCAAACTACATCTGTATATGGATCAGTTTCTTTCTTTACTTTGGGGGCCAAATTGGGGCCACATGGGGTCTCCACTGACAGTTGTGGGTATTTAATGACAAACAAAATCCTTAAAACACATTCTTACTCTGCACTTCCTAATTTTGCAAACACTGAAGACCTTAAGGCCCAAAAAAGAACAACAGAATAGAAAGAAATTCAAAGGTTAACTTGTTTTAAAGTCTGTGGAAAAAAGCCAAAATTTTTTGATTAAATTTGGAATTATAAATTAAAGTACGAATCATGTGGAGAAAAGTTAGAAGCCCAAGAAATAAATCATTCTTTATTTGAGATTTCTTTCTTTAAATATGCTATGAGGAGTTTCTAAGTAATTACAAAAAAGTCTCCCTTTTAGATATATGCCTGATGGAAATACACACTTTAAGATGAGTTTTATAGCATCAAAATAGGTTATCTATAAATGCTATTCCTTAGCTTCGTGGTCGGGTCAGACAGGGCTGGACTGGCCTGGATACTCAACTTCAGGAACAAGACAATTAAAACTAGAGCAAATTTATATTATTCAGACACGTCTTAGAGCACCGGGCTGTAAGTAGCCATATATAGCCGGCTACAAAACTGCGATACTAAGTTTTCCAAAAATTGCTTGTTGTCACACATCAAAAACTACCACTACATAACTAGAAAGAGATACATTACCTCGTGGCTTTGCATCCTGTAAGTTGTTGAAAAAATAAGTTGTAAAGCAATGCAGAGTTCTGAGGAAGGTCCGAGCTGCATTCATTAGCATCACAACAAACACACACTTTGGCTTGGGTCACGTCTTTACGACAGTCGCCGCGCATGCTCATGGGTAGCAGAGTCTTTATGTCGCTGGAAATAGATTCTCCTCATAGCACCTTTAATTTTAGATTTTTTTTTTTTTTTTAAAAAACAGAGAATAGACATGGCGTAAGGTCCTTGCCAACACTCTGACCCCGCCCCCCTGTCCCCCTTCCTCAGGTCCAGATGGTCAGCAGCATGCGGATCGGACGCAATGTGAACTACCGCATCCTGGACATCGACTGGTGCACCTCGGATAAGGTGGTGCTGGCCTCTGATGACGGCTGCATCCGAGTGCTGGAGATGGCCATGAAGTCGGCCAGCTACCGCATGGACGAGCAAGACCTGACCGGTGAGAGAGGGAGGGGCGTTAACGGTTTTTATTGTATTGTTTTTTTGTTTGTTTTTCATCCCATATGTTCCTCTTTATCATCAGGTTCCTTCTTGTCCCAAATGTCCTCACATCATTTTTATTAAACCCTTATAAACAGTCCTCTCGTGGTTCCTTTCAGCCCTGCCTCCTGCTGCAGCACCAATTCCCCCTCAGTCAAACTAAAGTCAGTCTCTCCTGTTTCAGACCCGGTCTGGTGTCCCTACCTGCTGGTCCCTCGAGCCGCTCTGACCCTGAAGGCCTTCCTGCTGCTGCAGCCGTGGTCCGGGACCTTCACCATGGACATCACTCAGGTGTAGGTGTTTGATGTTTTAGTGAAGTGGAGGTAGCCTTGCAGGGCAGACAGACCTGCCTGATTCTGAAATCATGCATCTCCGTCTTGCCAGCCTCCATTGTCCAACAGTTTCACTCGGCTAAATGCTTAACGGCCCAATCAGGAAGAGAGGCGGAGCAGCAGGTGCTGTGAGCGTGACGACAACAGGAAGTGACTTAACAGGAAGTGAAGTCACCTCCTGTTGTACAAATAATGGAGGCTAATGTCAGTTAGCCTCAAGATAACTCAGTTATACTTGGTGAAATCTGCCCTCTTCATATGTTTACTTAGTAGGGATTGTCTTTGACGAGGTTCATGTCACATATAAGTGTTAAATGATACATTTGTGTGTTTCTGCTTAGCTACCAGCTAGCGGCTGTTAGCCACTACGGCTAGCAGCTTACAAGGGCAAACAACAGTTAGCCGTTAGCCAAAGCAGCTAAGTTAGCTGCTCGTTCCACATGATGATGAATATTTTAGAAACAGACTGCAGGCGATGCTGATTTTAGGTCTTCAGGTGTAGGGATGGGAATTGATAAGATTTTATCAATATCGATGCTGTTAACGATCCTGCTAATCGATCCAATTCTTTAACGATTCCCTTATCGATTCCTGCAGATTTTCCATGTGAGCAAATGTTGGTCTGATTTTCAGTGGCAACAATGTCAAACACATGTCACAGCATGTATAACTGCCTCTGCAAATTGGCCAATTCTGATGCTTCTGAACCCTGTCAGTGGATGGAATTGATAAGGGAATTGATTAGCAAAAAAATTAATGATATTGATTCTTTGATGGAGTTGTTAACGGTTCTCAACTGGAATTGGTTTTTCGATTCCCATCCCTATTCAGGTGTTTATTTCTGCAGTTAACTCCTAACACTGGTCCTCTAGTGGTGTTCTCTAATACTGTGGTTCTCAACTGGTCTGGCTTTGGACCCACCAGCTCCCCTTTATAATAAGCTGAGACCCAGATTGAGGAAAATTTTTGAATGTATTAAATAATAAAAAACGCTGCACTTGAAATCTGAGATAGAGACCGAGACTGCCGGCTACTGATTGGTCAGACAATGTCATCATCAGTGAGTCATGAGCGCGACCACCTAGCATGCTAGCGGTAGCTACCATTAGCTTACCCTCATCCGTCTTTTCTTTGCAGCTGGATTGCTCTCGTCCTCGGCTTCATTCTGTTGTATAGCTTCCAAAACTCTCCTGTGCTTCTGAAGGGGTATTTCTTCTTACCACCTGCAGCCTTCTTCTGCTTTCCTTTTTTACTCGGTTTGTGACAAAAAGCCACAGATTGTTGTGTCGCGCTCAAAATGACGTCACTGCTTAGCTGTTTACAGCGACACTGCACCCCATTGGGCAGCCGACTGGGGCTAATGGAAAAGCAGCGCAAGTCGAGTAGAGTAGAGCCGGGTAGAGTCGAGTAGAGTAGAGTAGGGCTAATGGAAAGGGGCAATACTGAACAGGCCTGTTTTGATAATATTCAACTAGTAGCACTAAATAAGCTTAAGCTGCTAAAGCAGAGCGTTCATGCCCAAATATGAAATGAAAAAGCTCTGCTACTGCGAAGTTGTCCCAAAAAATCTTAAAAACGTGGCTTTTGTTGAGTTCCTGCTTTTTGAACATAAAACAAACACCTTTCTATTTAAGCAGGTGTTATTGATAAGAAGTGTGAATAGATGGCAGTCCATTAAAAAATTAAAGCACAGGATTTTTTTCCTATCATTTTATGCCCTGGCAAAAGCTCGCGACCCACCAGTTGAGAATCACTGCTGGAGTAGCATGTGTCACACTCATGCAGGTATGTTAGCAGTGTAAGGACTCTGCAGGTGTATCTCCGCTGTGTTGTTTCTGCAGACGGCCTCTAGTGGCCCTTTGAGGAACTGCAGCTCCTTAGACTTCAGCATTTGCCTCATTTTTTAACTCTTACTCTTTGGCTGAATTCTTGCCTTCACCCTCCCAAAAAATAAGCTGACTGGATCAGATGGAGTAGGACAATGCAGCAGAGGCTGTGTTTGTGTTTTCTGTTTAACGAGGCCACATTAAAGCGAACCCCCTCTGAGGCTCCAGCAAACAGACCTGCACTGTGAGTCAGCTAACTTTAATCACCCACAGGGCAGCCTGGCCTCAGCACAAACTCAGAATAAAGTCATCCATTACACCCTGACACCTGCGGGCTCCCAGCCTGTTTATTCAATATTTAATGTCTATATTCAGGCTGATTGTAGGGATGTATCACAGTGTGATGTGTGTGTTTCAGAGATTACAGCGAGAAGGACGAGATTAAGGGACTGATCCAGGAGCAGCTCAACTCTCTGTCAAAGTAAGTTCTTAAAGAAACAGCTCAAACTAGGGCTGGGAAATGAGTCTGAATTTAAGATTTATGGGTTTAAGTCAAGAAAGATGTCAGGATGATATTGTTGCATTGAAATCGTCTGCTCTAGAAAAGATGATGTAAGAAAGAGAAAAGAGAAGAGGAAAAAAATGTATTGGTATTTTTGTCGGTTGACTGTGTTTATGTCAATAGGCATACCCAACTAAATGAGATATGTGTGTAATCTAATTAATTACAGGATTTATAATTAATTAATCTAACTAATCACATTTTAATCTCATATCTGCTTAAAGTACCCAAATAAAGAATTTGAATTCTAGGATATTATAAAATTGTAGTGCAGGACTAATCAAATGAATACACTAAGAAGTGAAGATTTGTAAATCCACATTTTTATTGGTGACTAAATAAAACCAAAGTCAGGGCAACTTGTCCAGAAAATTCTAAGCTCAATCAGGCAACTCAAATTACACTTTAAGTGTGTTTCATAAATCAAATTCAAAATAAGAAAAAGGTCGAGGACATCCAGTAAAACAATTAGGCCTGATGCATTATTAAAGAATGTAGTACAAATATAGATAAATACATTCAGAAATAAAATCAGACTAAGTCTTAAATATGCCATTCCTGTTGTCACCTGGGCTTTGTTTGGTTTGACTAGAGACGCATGTGTGAAGTGACACGTGCCACTGCCATGTACGGGTCCTCCAGCTGGACAATATCAAAATGTTTGTGTGCTATGATTAATCTGTGATTATTTTACTAACGCATTAATTTGCGGTGTAATTAATTAATCTAATTAATGCACTAAAGTGACAGCCCTAATATATATATGAATATATATTTATATATATATATATATATATGTATTTTCATATTTCCTCTTTATGTGGGTGAAGATGTTGCCATGAATTTTGAATTTTGATAATCTTATTTCCTTTTTTTATACTACATGTTTGCCGGATTGTAAATATTTCTCAGTAGTTTTCTATATCTGTGTTTAAACATTTGAGATGTAGAAACATCATAAGTTGAATAAAAATGTTCAAAAAAAAAAGAAATAGCCTGTTCGAAAATGACATAAAGAAAAGAGTGAATCTCTGCAACCATAAGGTCTATTTGAATTATTCTGGTGTCATAAAAAAGTAACACTTGAGAGATTTGTCCAGGTAATATAATATTATATAATATATTTATAAATATGTGTTACTGGGACAGAGTAAATAAAGATAGAATTCAGAATCATTTGAACATTCTTCGCCTAAAAAAAACAAGTTTTTATTGTGAATATCTCTTTGGAATGATGCAGCTGCAGCTTTAGAACTCTATGAATGAATGTGAAAATATGTGAACATTACTTCTGCCAAGTTTGAGTCTGATAAAGTGATGCAGAGCAAAGTTAGAGAGGTTTTACTACAGAGTGGTCAGGCCCAATCTTGGCTCAGTTTGGCTCCATTAGTCCCATTTGACATTTCTGATATACCAAACTTTAGATTTCACTTTTATGTCACTTTTGGTGTTCATTACACCTAATTACAACAGTTTTATCTTCATTCTCATTTTCTCATTCTCATTCTCATTCTACATTTTCCCATTCAAATAAATCCATACAAATCAACCCAAGTTTGAATCAAAGTGAAACAGATTTGGATATTTGATCATTCATTTTCTTGGTGTTGATGTTGTGTTTGTGTAAAATGGCTTATATGTTTGTGTGGCTGAGTTTATCCTGTTTAATTTGATGTGCAGCATGACTATATTTCTACATGGAGACCAAAAACTGAATTTTTTGCAGCCTTAGCGAAAAAAATCTGGCTATTTTACTTTTTTATTAGTACTACTATTATTACTATTACTATTACTATTACTATGATTACTGGTATTTTTACACACGGGGCTGAATCAGAAGGGTTTATTTACTAACTGAATTCATTCTAGGTAAGAAATGTCCAAACTCTGCTGTTGAGACATCTGGACTAGAGTGAAAGTGTCCTACAGGCCTGCCTTTTTTCGCTGTTTGGAATGAATGAGCTGTGTGATTGGCTGTTTCTGTGTCTTAGGCCTGTGATTGGCTGATCACGCCTCTCTCTGATTGGTTCCTCAGTGACATGAAGAGCGTGTTGCAGGACCCGGAGCTCAGCCTGCTGCAGCGCTGCCTGCTCGTCTCCAGGTGAGAAACAACAACGTAACCGCGACTGTGATCGTTATTAAACTGTTAGCCTGTTTTACTTCTCCCTACATTTACCCTTTGACTGGCATTGTGACCACCTGGTTGACTTATTGCTGCCTTACCACTGTATTTAAAATTCTGAAAGCCAGTCTTTGCCTGAATTTCCTTATTCACCTCCCTTAATAATGTTTGTAAGACCGATTATCCAATGAGTGATGCTGCTGTACATGAATGCAGAGTTCTCAGGCACCCTGGAAAACCTGGAAAATGATTGCCCAATTTTCCAGTCATGGAAAACAAATGGAAAATGAGGAAAAAAGTGAAATGTCCTGGAAAAGCTTAAATTGTCCCGGAAAATTATTTGTCTTCCTTCTAGCTTGAAACAGGAAATGAAGTAAAAATGTACTAGTTTACTAATGCACATGTAGCCAGAAAATGTGAGTAGGTAAAATAATGCAAGTTAAGGCATAAAATATAAAAACTCAAAACAATGGGGACAAAAAGAAATAATAAAAAGAATGACAAAATAAAATTTTGGCTAAATTAACAAAATCTATTCATAAAAAGCAGAATAAATAAAGATAAAAAAAATACGTAGAGTTAGAAACAAAGAAATTCTAACATCAATATGATTTTTAACTTTCTGTTCATCAACCTCTAATCTTGTTTTTTAGAAGGCTAACTAGAATTAAAAACTGCCCACAGTAACAATGTAACTTCAGTTGGTTATGTGACACTGGAAAAAGTCCTGGAAAAAGTCCTGGAAATGATTTCTAGAAAAGAGTGGGAACCCTGGAATGTCATTATTTAAAAAGTGAATCATAGCTCCTCAGAAATCTAACGGTTAGAGCAAACTTCAGAGTTATTAAAATTCTTTTCACATACTTCCAGATCCTCTTATGAACATGATCGAGTTGAAGGAAATAAATTTGATGATTAAAAGTTTTCTATGATTCCTCAGAAAACTGTGTCAACTGCTAAATATCTACATTTTGCTCTCTGTGATGTTCTCGTAAGAAAACAGAAACATTTTGTTGCAGAAATGAAAGAAATATTAATGCCCAAAGATAAGGATAACTCTTAACAGGCAGGTCAACCGGCTGGTTGACCAACATATCTGCTTCCTGGTTGGGTAATTTGAAAAAATAAAACCCGAACCTAATTTGTTGCAAATACATTTTTTAGTTTGGAAGTCAAAGGGTTAAAGATGTTTTTTTCATCCAGACATTTAAAAAAATAAATAAATAAAAAAATAAATGATAAAAAATTGAAATAAAAAAATACATTAAATGGACAAAATTCTCATCATTTTCATTTTTGCTTTGATGGATGACTTAGCTCCTCTGCTGTTGTTCTGCTCCTGCGGGTTCTTCTGGTCTTGGATTGTTGTGGTTTAGTTTCAAACTGGCAGCTTGTTTTTTTTCTTATTCTTTCACTTGCAGCACATCTCTGTCTGTGTTTGGTTCTGACCTTTGGTTTTGTTTCTGTTCTTGAATCTCTTTTCCTCTTGAAGCTGTTTTTCCTTTTACTGAACTTCACCGAGCCGTTAAAATGAAATTGTGTTGGTTTAAAGAACAGAAGGGAAATAACAGAAGAAAAAACAAGACAAGCTTTAAAGTTTAAAGGAAACTCTGGAACAACAAATCAAATAGTGTTTAGATTTAATGTTGTAAAAGGATCCAAAATAAATTAATTAGTAATAAAACTTAGACCACATTAAGACTTAAAGGAGCCGGTCAACACTGGTTAACCTGCTTACATTCGACAAGTGACAGGGAGACCAGGACACTAGGAGACTAGGAGACCAGGAGACTAGGAGACGAGAACACTAGGAGACCAGGAGACTAAAAGACCAGGAGACAAATAGACCAGGACACTAGGAGACCAGGAGACCAGGATACCAGGAGACAAGGAGACTAAGTGACAAGGACACTAGGAGATCAGGAGACTAGGAGACCAGATGACTAAGAGACCTTGACACCAGGAGACCAGGAGACAAGGAGACGAAGAGACCAGGAGACTAGGAGACCAGGAGGCCAGGACATTAGGAGACCAGGAGACTAAGACACCAGGACACTAGGATAACAGGAGACTAACAGACCAGGACACCAGGAGACCAAGAGACTAACAGACCAGGACACTAAGAGACCAAGAGACAAGGAGACTAAGAGACCAAGAGACCAGGACAATAGGCGACCAGGACACTAGGAGACCAGGAGACTAAGAGACCAGGGGACGAAAAGCAGGGCTCTAGGAGACCAGGAGACTTAGAGACCAGGACACTAGGAGACCAGGAGACTAAGAGACCAGGACAATAGGAGACTAGGACACTAGCAGACCAGGAGACTAAGAGATTAGGAGACTTAGTGACCAGGACACTAGGAGAGCAGGATACCAGGAGACAAAGAGATTAAGTGACCAGGACACTAGGAGATCAGGAGACTAGGAGGCCAGGAGAATAAGAGACCAGGACACCAGGAGACAAGGAGACTAAGAGACCATGAGGCTAGGAGAATAGGAGGCCAGGACATTAGGAGACCAGGAGACTAAGACACCAGGACACTAGGAGACCAGGATACCAGGAGACTAACAGACCAGGACACCAGGAGACCAAGAGACTGACAGACCAGGACACCAGGAGACCAAGAGACTAGGAGACTTAGTTACCAGGACACTAAGAGACCACGAGACAAGGACACTAGGAGACCAGGACACTAGGAGACCAGGACACTAGGAGACCAGGACACTAGGAGACTAGGACACTTAGAATGCTTTCATATTAGTCAATGCAGGATTTTTCAAAGCAGTTTAAGCTGTTAACAATCATCAGGTGACTCTTTTCCCACTGTCAGCAGATTTGATCTAATCAGCAGAAGACAAGCTGTGTAGCTGTTTTTTTTCCTCTGGGACATCAAGATGATGTCATCACGTTGATGACATCATTAGCGCGACAAAGCCCCTCCCTGTAAACAATGTCAAGGAGCACGTAGGCCGTGGACACAGTTTTCTTCACTTTATACTTTCGTCCCATCTAAAAAAATGAAGGAACTCGGCGCTAATGATTCAAAGGTGGATAAAATTAGTTGCTAAGACGACAAAGAGTCACGTAAGTTACAGACGGAGGAGT
The DNA here is from genome assembly GCA_036419115.1 of Scarus forsteni. NCBI lineage: Eukaryota > Metazoa > Chordata > Actinopteri > Labriformes > Labridae > Scarus > Scarus forsteni. The sequence goes on from JAZDUH010000042.1 coordinate 46,974, forward strand.
GTCGCTTGCAGGGTCAAAATGCTGATTAAACCCTTTTACACTGCCAACAGGAGCCGATTGTTCCCAGGTTTAAACAGGTTTTTTGGCCAGTGTGAAAGGGGTATTAATGATTTTTTTAAGCTGTTATATTGCAGTTTTTTTCTTTTATTCAGTTCATAGGTGAGCAGTTATAGTTCTAAACGTCAGAGTTAGTGTTTGGTGCTCTGCCTCAGTCCCTGCAGGTCACTAAAGGGTTAAATCATTTCACATCCATCACAGTAAAGTTTCTCTCCTGCTGTGATCCCGTCTCTCAGTAATAAACCGACACGACGGCTGATGTCAGCAGCTCATTTCCCTCCTCGAGCCGTTTTACCGCCTTGTTCACCTGGAGAGACTGGGCCGGGCTCCTCTGCAGCAGATAGTGGCGCTGCTCTCTCTGAGCCTCTTGTCTTTGTCTGATGAAGATGATGAAGATGATGGTGATGCAGAGGGGTAACTTAGCAACAGCTGCAGCAGAGGCAGTAAACAGGAGCAGAGAGGAGTTAAAGAGTGAGCAGGAGCTGCAGGGGAATGGAGGCCTGGTTTAAACTGAGTAAACAGAGATATGACAGAGCAGAGAGGAAGAGTTGTTTTGTTTATTTAGAAAAGAAGCAGGAAGAAGTACAAATGACCTAATCCCTCCATCCTCCATGATTCAGACACAGTGTAAGGCTCATAATCCTCAGACTGAAACCTCGCTCCTCCACCGTTACATCGTTTGATATCTCTGTAACCAGAGGGCTGCAGGTCAGATTCATCCTTCACCAGGTTTTTATTTCAGCATTAAAGGTGTTTGTGTAGAAGTCTGCAGCATTTCACCAAAAAGAAACAGTGAATATAGGAGATAATGTTTCTATTTTTATGTAAAGTCTGTCAAAATAGGTGAACAATCATCCTCATAAAACAAACATGATTTTCAAGTATGAGTCTACAAAAGTTTACAAAACCTATAATCATCATCAAGAAATAAAGTGTTGATGATATTCAAGAGAAAACATGAGGGTGAGTGCTGGGTTAATGCTGTGATTCCCCTCGTAGATCCACAGAGGTTTATTTGAAGAATACTTCAGAAATTGAAGGCACTCTGTTGTGGTTAAAAATCCTAGTTCAACTGTGTAAATTAAAAAGGGCCTATTAAAAATTTCTTTTATTTCCACTGTAAAAATAAAATGAGAATATAAAAAATTGTTTTATTTCAACTGTAAAAATAAAAAATAAAATATAAAGAAATGATTTATTCAAATTGTAAAAAATGAGAATTTAAAAAATCCTTTTTTTCAGCTGTAAAGATAAAAAAGAGAATATAAAAATACTTTTTTCAACTGTAAAAATTAAAATTAAAAAACCCTTTAGTGTAAACTGTAAAATAAAAAATAAAATAGAAAAAATCCTTTAATTTCAACTGTAAAGAATAAAGAGAAAATAAAATCCTTTAATTTCAACTTTAAAAAAGAGAATATAAAAAAATCCTTTAATTTCAGCTATTAAAAGAAAAAGAGAATTTAACAAAGGTCACTCATTTCAGCATTAGTTCTACAGTTTTTTTTAATCATACCAGTGTATCTCTTATTATATGTCTGAGATTTTAGATGCAGGCCGATATAATCTATATTTGTTTTATTTGCTGATATTGGAACAAAATCCAATATCAATATCACATCAGGACATCACTATTACAAGTACAAATAATACGAAAAATATATAAATTCCTAAGGGGAAAATAAATAAATAAAGCATTGGGTAAAATAAATGTAACCTTAAACATAGGAATATAATACAATTAATTAAAATGAATGAAAAATAAATTAGATGACCCTGAAAAGTAACCTTAATAAATCCAGTAAAAACAAAAAAATATATTTTTAAAATTGTAAAATAACCACTGCGTTCAACTTAAACATAAGCATATTCTACAACTGAATTGAATAAATAAAAAATAACTAGAATTTCCTGCTTGTATAGGAGGTTTCACATCAGTTTTTATGGTCAAAATGTCTGCAGAAAACATTCTTACCTGCAGATAAAGATACTGATCCTATAGTGTTGTGCATCCCTACTGAGTGGAAGTATGGATGATGAAAACTGTCTGCAGCTTGTTTGTTTTAAGACTTTTCTTTGGCACTTTTCTGTCATTGTAATAAATGATGTGAGAGGCACTCCAGTCTCTGTCTTTATTGCCCTAAAATCTGAGTTTCTGGGATGTTTCCAGAGTTTTGGTGCAGTCCTGAGAGCATTGATGAGATTGTCTGAATTTTTTTGATGATTAAAAACACAAAATTCCTCTTGTTTTTATTCTATTTTATTATTTAATTATTATTATTATTATTATTATTATTATTATTATTATTAATATTTATATTTTTAATTTTATTCTATTTTATTTAATTCATCCTTTTTGATCCTCAGGCTGTTCGGGGACGAGTCAGACCTTCACTTCTGGACCGTGGCCTCTCATTACCTGCAGTCGTTCGCTCAGGCCCGTCTGCTGAGCGTGACGTCTGCAGAGGGTCAGACCGAAACTCAACCGTCTACGCACAACCACCTCGATATCTGCCACGACGTCCTGTGTGAGAGCTCCTACTTCCAGGTCAGTAACACGGGACGAGAGCTTTATCATAATATGCTGATAATGTAATAATAACTGATAGTGTAACAAAATTAACTCCATCAAAAATGTAGTAAAACCTGATAATGTAATAACCAATAATGTAATAAACATCCTGACTGGTACTGCAATACCTCGTGGCATTATTGGGATTTTTTTTAGTTTATTATGAGATTAACCTGTAAAAGACAGTCAGCTCTTTGACAGGAAGTTTAGCCATAAATTCCTAAAAATGTCATAAAGTATAACAATACCTGTTAAATGTTAATACAATACAGGGCTCCTGAGTGCAACCATTTTGGGCGCAGACGCACCCAAAATTTGTGAGAGTGCACCCAACATTTTTTTTTTGGTGCACTGGTGCACCAAGAAAAAATGTGAGGCGCACTCTTAAAAATTTAAGTTTACAAAAGTAACTTGGACACCAAAAATGGACAAGACACAGCACCTGCTTCCTCTCTTTTCTCTGCTCCTGCGTTGCATCTCTGCAGGCTGCAGGCCCACCCAAACACATGCACACACACAACCCTCAGTAGTCATCCAATCAGCTGTTAGTATGCAAATGAGCCCAGATGGAGCCTGACTGTGGTGTCAGGTTTCAGCAAGAAGCAGTGAAGCTCCACCAATTTCGTCTTAGTGACTGTCAGATAATTAATAAACACCAACAAAAAGAAGTAAAACAAAGTAAATAAATGCAAGTATTTCTTTACTCATTTACTTCATACATATATATGTAAAAAAAAAAAAAATATATATATATATATATATATATATATATATATATATATATATATATATATATATATATATTTATATATATATGTATATATATATATATAAATATATATATATACACACACACATATATATATACACATATATATATGTATATATATATACACACATATATACATATATATATATACACATATATACATATATATATATACACATATATATATATGTGTGTGTGTGTGTATATATATCTAAGTTATGTAGAGTGATAAAATGGTGACTTATGGTGTGAAAGGTGACACTATGAAAAATTTGGGTGTACCAGTTTTTGTGCTGGTGCACCCTGAAAAATTTTTAGGTGCAACAAATGCAAAAAGTTAGTCTGGAGCTCTGCAATATCAGTCAGGATATTTCATTACATTATTGGTTAAGTTATTACATTAACTTCAGGCATGATGCAGGTCTGCTTGTTATAGCGGCGGTCTTTTATTGAATAGATACTTAGCACTGTGATATTGAAATGTAATATAGACGAAAATTAACACACTTTGTGTAGACTTCTCTTTTAAAAACTAGTATATCACATTAGGAAAGAAATAGCTGGAGGTTGCTTATTTTGGGCTTATTTTATTGACCAAGTTGCTTATTTCAGAAGCAAAATGTGGAAACACTGGGCAGGAGCTCTGATTCCACAGGGTATGTGACATTTGTAAAATAAAGAGCACAAAAACTGTTATGTTCTCTGTAGTAGAACTTTTGTAGGCCTTCACATTTAGGAATAGATATGGGGTTCTGTCCATGATCAAGCAATGTAAAAGTAACGGAAAAGTAACTTGAGAAGTTACTCTTCATAGAGGGTAACTAAGTAAAGTAAAGAGTTACTTTTTTCAGATGTAACGAGCAACGAGCAAACACTACTTTTTAAAAGTAACTTCCCCAACACTGGTTACATTATTGGTTAAGTTATTACATTAACTTCAGGCATGATGCCTCTTTAAAGTGTTTTTAATCATAATTTTAATGATATGAAACACATAAAACAAAGCAATGACAAAAAAGACAAAGGTAAGAAGAGGAGAATTAACAACCCTAAATTACACTTGTTATTCAAACATGTGGAGTCTATAATCTAATGTAACAGGAACAAATCTTTTCAAACAGGGAGGATACTGATTTTCCAATTTTTCATCTGTTTCTTGAAACTTGTTTTCTGAAGTACTCAAAATATTTCCTTTTTTAAAACTTTATTAAGAATCACACATAATGGACGATGACAGACAAACAGACTTCCAGCATGATGCCTCTTCTAAGTATTTTTTATCATAATGTGAACCTGTTCAGCCCATTTTTTAAGCCTCCTGCTTGAAAATGACATCCTCATAAAGAAAAGAGTGAATCTCCGCAACCACAAGGTCTACTTGAATTATTTTAGTGTCATAATAAATGTAGTAATTTGAAAATTCCATCCTCGCCTACAAAAAAAAGTTTTTATTGTGAATGTGTCTTGGAAATGATGCTGGAGTGGCTGTAAAACTCTAAAAATTAATAATAAAATATTTGTACATAATCTCTGCCAAGGACAATTTTATAAAGTGATGCAGAGCAAAATTAAAGAGGTTCTCAATGGGTCTTTTCTTAACGGCAGTTTATCCGTTATTACAAGCAATTTAGACCAAGTTTTTGTACCTTCAGTAAGATCTTAATCCAGTCGTGTCCGAAAATTGTGCCCAAGGATCAGTCTTGTGAGATTGTTTAAAACTACTTTTTTATGAATTTTCAAAATCATACATATATATTAATAAACAGAGACATAGTAGTCAGATTTAACTGCAATGGAATATTGTGGGTGCTGGTTGAATTTTCCAAAACACCACTACAACAGCAACAATAAAATAAAATAAAATGAATAATATAAATAATAATAATAATAAGGAAGATTTGAAAAGTTTAATATAAAAAAGTAATAAAAAAGGGGAACAATAGTAAGTACAATGACGCATCGATAAAAAAGAGTATAATTCTAATAATAATATACAGAATAGACAATCAGGAGGATAGATTGAAACAGGAGTGAAATGAACTCATAAGGAGAAAAAATGTCATAATAATAATAAAAAAAATAATAATAATAATAAAAATAATAATGATTAAAAAGAAAAAGGGGGGGGAGGGGTATCCAAACATACACACTAGTCTTGTGAGATTTTTTGTCTTAAAATTAAACAAATACTCTGACTTATAGATCTGAGTTTCTGCAGTGTGGTAAAGTTTCTGTTCAGGTGTAATAAAATCTGTAATCAAACTCTTCCAGCCAAAATGATTTTGTCTGTGGATAATTTGATTCCAGCCAGAATTAAATTATCCACAGACTGAATTGTTTCCAACAGTTTTTCTCATTACTGAGAAAGTAAATTGGCTAAATTTGATTAAACAAAGAAGCTCTCTGAGGCAAAGCGGAAAAGTCTGCTGTGGTCTAAGTCCACTTTTCAGACTGTTTTTGGACGTGGTGACCTGCTGCAGTCCACGCCCGCCTCCACTGAACAGGGACTAGACTGACCTGCTGCAGTCCACGCCTGCCTCCACTGAACAGGGACGAGACTGACCTGCTGCAGTCCACGCCCGCCTCCACTGAACAGGGACTAGACGGACCTGCTGCAGTCCACGCCCGCCTCCACTGAACAGGGACTAGACTGACCTGCTGCAGTCCACGCCCGCCTCCACTGAACAGGGACTAGACTGACCTGCTGCAGTCCACGCCCGCCTCCACTTAACAGGGACTAGACTGACCCGCTGCAGTCCACGCCTGTCTCCACTGAACAGGGACTAGACTGACCTGCTGCAGTCCACGCCTGTCTCCACTGAACAGGGACTAGACTGACCCGCTGCAGTCCACGCCTGTCTCCACTGAACAGGGACTAGACTGACCTGCTGCAGTCCACGCCTGTCTCCACTGAACAGGGACTAGACTGACCTGCTGCAGTCCACGCCTGTCTCCACTGAACAGGGACTAGACTGACCTGCTGCAGTCCACGCCTGTCTCCACTGAACAGGGACTAGACTGACCCACTGCAGTCTACGCCTGCCTCCACTGAACAGGGACTAGACTGACCTGCTGCAGTCCATGCCTGCCTCCACTGAACAGGGACTAGACTGACCTGCTGCAGTCCATGCCTGCCTCCACTGAACAGGGACTAGACTGACCTGCTGCAGTCCACGCCTGCCTCCACTTAACAGGGACTAGACTGACCTGTTGCAGTCCACGCCTGTCTCCACTGAACAGAGACTAGACTGACTTTTGAGCCGTAAAGTTCTTCTCTTCGTGTTGTATTTGCAGACACTGTATTCTATTTTTTCTTTTTCCACGATGTCCCAGCTCGACATAATTGGAGTTATTTTTGGTAAGATTCTGCCGAAGATTCTCCTGAGACTGTTTGGAGTCAGAAAGTCGTTAAAAAGTTTCCTGCGTGGTCGACTGGTTTGGATCAGTTCATCAGGAGGAAAGGACGTGCACCTTTAAACCAAAACAGAGAAACAAAAGGAATAAAAGCAGCTTTTGCAGGCAGCAGAATGTAAATGCAGGCTGTAATTTATTCATATTTTAATGGAAAAGTTTATATCAGCCTGTTTTTTTCTGCCTTTTTTAGTATTTCTGTGTGAGCGGAGTGGAGCTCGGTGTTAATGAGGGTCCTCGCAGTGATCACAGACTTTAAAGAGCCGCTCCGACAGTCTGCAGCTACATTTAGCTCCTGTTGTCTTTAACATCCTGCAGCACACACTCGCTTTAATCACCAAAACACAACACGGAGCTCAGGCTCTGGAGCAACCATCGCCTCCTCTGCCAAAGGCTCTGGCCGCACAAACATCCAACACCATGTTCAGGAGGTAAATGTGAGGCCAGTCAAGAGGTCAAACATGCTCGGAAACATTTATTACACTCCTACTGGCCACTTTATTAGGCACACCCTGCTTCACCTTCAGGGCTTCCTCAGACATGTTGCTCCATATCGGTTCACTGATTGGTTAGTTTATTTCAAACATAAAACAAAAGGCAAAATAAAAGCACAAACAGAAATAGAAGAAAATGAACACTTGGATAAATGTCTGAAAAGAAGTCTCCATCAATGAGTAACCAATTCTTTAGCTTCTCAATCTCTATAAATGTAGACTTGTAATTGTTTTAGTCTAATTTTATGTCTGTAAAAACAAGACTAAATCATTCAAAGAAAAAGAATCAATAGTATTGTGATTGAAGCTGCTGCAGAGCATCCATGATGACATCCATCCTCTTCTGTATGTGTGTGAAGATCTCAGCAGAGCCGCAGTTTTTCTACTAGGGATGCATGATATTGGATTTTAATTGATATCCAATACCAATACCAATATTTCAGGTCAAGAGCACAAACTCTGTGCTCAATAAAATTGACTTTTTTCTTTCAGTGTTATGGCATATTATCACATGCACACATGTAAACAAGAAAAACAGCTTTTAACTCTGGCAAAAATGAAACCCTCGATATATAAATGTACAGTGATGAGAAGATGCATCAGTTTTGAACATTTGTATAATTTGCTGATATACAAAAGTCCAAACCAGTGAAGTTGGCATGTTGTGTAAATCGTAAATAAAAACAGAATACAATGATTTGCAAATCCTTTTCAACTTATATTCAGTTGAATACACAGCAAAGACAAGATACTTAATGTTCAAACTGAGAAACTGTTTTCTTTTGCAAATAATCATCAACTTAGAATTTAATGGCAGCAACACATTGCAAAAAAGTTGTCACAGGGTCATTTTTACCACTGTGTTACATCGCCTTTCCTTTTAACAACACTCAGTAGACGTTTGGGAACTGAGGAGACCAATTTTTGAAGCTTTTCAGGTGGAATTCTTTCCCATTCTTGATTGATGTACAGCTTAAGTTGTTCAACAGTCCAGGGTCTCTGTTGTTGTATTTTACGCTTCATATTGCGCCACACATTTTCAATGGGGGACAGGTCTGGACTACAGGCAGGCCAGTCTAGTACCCGCACTCTTTTACTACGAAGCCACGCTGTTGTAACACGTGCAGAATGTGGCTTGGCATTGTCTTGCTGAAATAAGCAGGGGCGTCCATGAAAAAGACGTTGCTTGGATGGCAACATATGTTGCTCCAAAACCTGTATGTACCTTTCAGCATTAATGGTGCCTTCACAGATGTGTAAGTTACCCATGCCTTGGGCACTAATACACCCCCATACCATCACAGATGCTGGCTTTTGAACTTTGCTCCTATAACAGTCCGGATGGTTCTTTTCCTCTTTGGTCCGGAGGACACGACGACCACAGTTTCCAAAAACAATTGTAAATGTGGACTGGTCAGACCACAGAACACTTTTCCACTTTGCATCAGTCCATCTTAGATGAGCTCGGGCCCAGCGAAGCCGGCGGTGTTTCTGGGTGTTGTTGATAAATGGCTTTGGCTTTGCATAGTAGAGTTTTAACTTGCACTTACAGATGTAGACGAACTGTAGTTACTGACAGTGGTTTTCTGAAGTGTTCCTGAGCCCATGTGGTGATATCCTTTACACAGTGATGCCGGTTTTTGATGCAGTACCACCTGTTCCCAATTAGCCTGTTCACCTGTGGGATGTTCCAAATAAGTGTTTGATGAGCATTCCTCAACTTTCTCAGTCTTTTTTGACACTTGTGCAGCTTTTATGAAACATGTTGCAGGCATCAAATTCCAAATGAGCTAATATTTGAAAAAAATAACAAAGTTTACCAGTTTGAACGTTAAGTATCTTGTCTTTGCTGTGTATTCAATTGAATATAAGTTCAAAAGGATTTGCAAATCATTGTATTCTGTTTTTATTTATGATTTACACAACGTGCCAACTTCACTGGTTTTGGGTTTTGTATATTACCGATATGTGTGGCCGATATATCAGCTGTAAATATCTGCAAAAACTTCAATATCAGCTCATACTGATATCAAACTAAATCCCTGTTTTCTACCAGCCAGGTTCAAAGAAATCCTCTTTCCTCTTCGCTTTTATGAAAAATACTTTATACTTTTATAAAAGTAAAAGTAAAACTTCCTGATAGTTCAGTAAAAACACTTGTTTGTTAAAAAGCTTTTTGGTCCCACAATAATCTGTTTGAACTCTTTGGGCTTTAAGAGGTTTTATTTTATGGAAGAAGCATTTTTGTTTTAATTTAAAGTGTTAAAGTGACGCCTGCCTGTCACCCTGTACTGGTGGATTTCTGGTTTTAGTCACATAAAGCTTTAGGCAAACTCCTGCGAAAACAAACTTGAGGAATCTTTTGGCTTTGCTTCTCGAGCACAGACTTAACCGTGGTCCGTCACCCTCTCTGAGATCTTTGAGGCTTCACAGCAGATCCTCTCTCCTGCAGACGAGCTCCCCTGAGGACCAATCACAGTCGACAAAGCCTCTTCAGGCTCTGGCAGCTCTGCAAAGCCCTGCACACAGAAACCACTAGGATCCACGTCTGAGGATTTTCCTCCACGCCCGGGTCCGGCTCTGTTAGTCTGTCTGTTAAAGAACGTCATTATCAATTCTCCACACGAGGATCTGCCTCCCTCACAGATCGAGGATGTCGAGCTCGACGCTGCAGAAACTCAGATCGAAGGAACTTAAATCATCCAATTTCAACCCCAAAAATCTCACAACACTTATTATATGTTTTTTCCTTGCACCAGTTGTGTATATATTTTTATTTTCTGCACCTGCACATACATACAGACCTGATCAAAATCTTAAGACCAGTTGAAAAATTGATAGAATATGCATTTTACACATTTGGACATTAATGAGGTTTTAAACAGAGCTACAATATGCAAAAGCAAGAAGGGGGAGTGTGACAAAAAACACTTTGAAAAAGTAATTTATCGAAAACTACAAGTAAAGTGAAATAGACTGTTTATCAGCTGATCAAAAGTTTAAGACCACAGGCTATTAAAGCCAAAATCTGCTCAAACTGTTCATTTTCTGTCAGGCATTCACACGGTCATGCCCTCCTGATGGCTAAAGCTAAGAAGCTTTCTCTTCTTGAACGTGGTCAGATCGTCGAGCTGCATAAGCAAGGCCTGAAGAATAGCATTTATAGATAAACTATTTTGATGCTATAAAACTCATCTTAAAGTGTGTATTTCCATCAGGCATATATCTGAAAGAGAGACTTTTTTGTAATTAATTAGAAACTCCTTACAGTCCCTTTAGATGATAAAAAGCCTTTTTGGTAACATCTCGGATATGTGGCTCAAAACTGAGGTTAAAACTAAATGTTACACCAAAATTTTAACTTAATTAAAAGACAGACTTTGAATTTTCTCTCCAGTTTCTCTCTCTCTCTCTGGACCTGTACCAATAACTAAAACCTGAGTTTTCTCCTGGTTGAGCTGCAGAAAGTTGTCCACCAACCAGGACTGGACATCTAAAATACAGTTAAAAAGGGCATTGATGGATCCTGTGTCATCAGGAGACACGACCATGTAAAGCTGAGTGTCATCAGCATAGCTGTGAAAGCTTACGCCGTGTCTCCTCATGACATCTCCTAAAGGTAACATGTTAAAGTTAAAAAGTCATGGACCTAAGATCCAGCCCTGGGGAACGCCACAGTCCATTTCATCAGTTCTTGATGAGCCTTCCCCCATGCTTACATAAAATTTGTGCAACATAATTGTTACAGTTTAACTATACTGTAAAGGTATCTATCCTAACATAGTCTTATTTATCAACCTATTTATTATTATTGCTTTTATTATTCATTCAAGTTGTTTTTGTTTTTTGTTGTCTTGTTTTAAAGATGCTATGAGGAGTTTCTAAGTAATAACAAAAAAGTCTCACTTTTAGATATATGCCTGATGGAAATACACACTTCAAGATGAGTTTATAGCATCAAAATAGGTTATCGATAAATGCTATTCCTTAGCCTTCCAGTCGGGTCGGACAGGGCTGGACTGGCCTGGATACTCAACTTCAGGAACAAGACAATTAAAACTAGAGCAAATTTATATTATTCAGACACGTCTTAGAGCACCGGGCTGTAAGTAGCGATATATAGCCGGCTACAAAACTACGATACTAAGTTTTCCAAAAATTGCTTGTTGTCACACATCAAAAACTACCACTACGTAACTAGAAAGAGATACATTACCTTGTGGCTTTGCATCCTGTAAGTTGTTGAAAAAAGAAGTTGTAAAGCAATGCAGAGTTCTGAGGAAGGTCCGAGCTGCATTCATTAGCATCACAACAAACACACGCTTTGGCTTGGGTCACGTCTTTACCAGAGTCGCCGTGCGTGCTCATGGGTAGCAGAGTCTTTATGTCGCCGGAAATAGATTCTCCTCATAGCACCTTTAGTATGTCATTATGGTATTTCTCGTGATTTGCTGTATAAATAATGCATGACAGTGATGTTGCTCAATTTGGAATAAATAAAGGGGGAAAAAAGAACAGGAAGCAGCATGTCAGGGCCGGTCCTTGTGAATAAATGTAAATTTAAAAACACTTCTTTATGTGTGATGGTTGAAAATGAAAAATCTTCCACTATGTCTGTTTCGTTCGTGCCGTCTCTCCTCCGATTACCCGACGATCTCTCTCTAATAGAAAATATCCTTTTCTGTTTCACATCGTTTGCACTGTGAATAAAAATCTGATCTCCCATCAGGGGACGAGTGATCAAATTTTAACGAGGAGGAAACGGACAGAATAATCCAAGCAGAGTGGGAGGCAGAGCAGCGAGCAGATGAGATGAATATTTCAAGAATTCTCAATTATTCTCTCCGTCCATGGACTGTTTTCCTCTCTGTCTGTTCTTTCGTTTTGTTCCTTCTCCTCTTCATCCACTTTTAAAAAATCTTTGAAAAAAATACAACTTGTTCAAAATGCTGCTGCTGGAGTTTTAACACGCAAAAAGAAAATGCTCATATCACCCCTCTCCTTAAAACTTTGCACTGGCTCCCTGTTTCTTTTAGAATTGATGTTAAAGTTCTTTTATTTGTTTTTAAAGCTCACCACGGCCTTGCTCCTTCATACATGGCAGATCTTGTTTCTTTTCATATTCCATTTCGAACATGTTTCCCTTTTAAACATTCTTGGGTCTCCCTCTCACGAGCTTTCTGTTTTTATGCTTCAAAACTTTGGAACTCTCTCCCCCCGGACTGAAAACAGAGACCTCTCTCTTAAGCAAACTCAAAACATAACTTTTTAATCTAGCTTTAATCTACCCGGACTGCATTTTTACCATTATTACTATTATTAATACAGTTAATACCATTATTGCTTTGATCACAACTTTTTAATCCTTGTTTTTTGTGGGTTTTTGTTTTTTAATATTTATTTTTTTCGATTTTTAACTTTAATTTTTAATTTTAATGTATTTATTTTTATTTTATTTATTATTTTAAGGAAACCACTTTATTTTTTTTTTCTATTTTTATGTATTTTATTGTGCTTTGAAGTGTACCTTTAAAATTGTATTGTTTTTTTCGCACTGAGTTTGTTTTTACTTTTGTTTACTTTGACTCTTTTCACACAATGATGTCATGTTTAGGTTCTGCTGCGATTTAAAGCACTTTGGGCTGCATGTTTATATGTATGAAAGGTGCTATAGAAATGAAGTTGAGTTTTTATTTTTTGTCTCTAAATACTCAAATAATCTGTGCAGCTGGACATGTCAGACAATTTTGGCTCACAGTGAGTCCTGCAAGATTTTTAGAATTGATGTTAAAGTTCTCTTACTTGGTTTTAAAGATCTCTAGGCCTTGCTCCTCCATACATTGCAGATCTTATTTCTTCTCATATTCCATCTCGAACATGCTTCCCTTTTAAACATCCCCTGGGTCTCCCTCTCATGAGCTTTCTGTTTTTATGCTCCGAAACTTTGGAACTCTCTCCCCCCGGCCTGAGAACAGAGACCTCTCTAGGTGTTTTTAAGAGCAAACTCAAAACATAACTTTTTAATCTAGCTTTTAATCTAGTCTTTTCATGACCAAGACTGCATTAATACCATTATTACTATTATTATTACAGTTAATACCATTATTGCTTTTATCACAGCTTTTTAATCCTCGTTTTTATGGGTTTTTTGTTTTTAATATTTATTTATTTCGATTTTTAACCTTAACTTTTAATTTTAATGTATTTATTTTTATTTTATTTATTATTTTTTTTATTAATTTTTGGCTCACAGTAAGTCCTGCAAGATTTTAGAATTGAAATTGAAAGAACGACGTTCCTCAGATTTGAGTTTTTGCAGTGCGGAGGAAATGTGGATCCCAGGAAACATAATTTTCATCAGTTTTTGGTCAACAGATTCTGTCGAGATATCCATAAAGATTTTATTTTTAACTGGAATTAACTCTTTGATTGAATGTTGTTGTCGTCTATAAATAAGAAAACTAAGCACGTGTTTGCAGTGTCGACGGGAATTGCAAAAAAAAAAAAAAGGCTCGAGCCAGAAGCTTCAACTTAGACTGGTATACAGTAATTTATGACATATATGTAATGATATATCATTAGATAAGAGACTCCACGTTTGGATAATAAGTGTAATTTAGGGCTGTTAATTCTCTTCTTCTTGCTTTATTTTTTTATTTTCCTTTTTGTTATTGCTTTGGTTTTATGTGGGTCATATCATTAACTTCTGCAGCCCCAAAGTATCCGATTCAGGGATGCTGCATGCTCTCCAACAAAAACGTAAGAAAAAGTGAACTGTTTTTAAAATCCTCGCCTGACCATGTTGTTATAAAACCTCTCTCATTTTGCTCTGCATCGTTTTATAAAAATAGTCCTTTGCAGAGATGATGAACAAATATTGTATTATTGATTTTTAGAGTTTTACAGCCACTCCAGAATCATTCCCAAGAGATATTCACTAAAAAATCTTTGTTTTATTTAGGCAAGGATGACATTTTCAAATTATTAATTTTATTATGACACCAAAATAATTCAAACAGACCTTGTGGTTGCAGTGATTCACTCTTCTTTATGAGGATGTCATTTTCAAACAGAAGGCTTAAAAAAGGAGCTGAACAGATTTATTTCTTTTATGTTTTTTATGTATTTTATTTTGCTGTTAAGTGTTTGTTTTGACTTTGGTTTACTTTTAATATAAAGTGACATCTCTGTTTGTGCTCTCAGAGGTTCCAGCTTGACCGGGTCCACCTGCAGGAGGTGAAGCGCTCCAGCTACGATCACACCAAGAAGTGTGCCGACCAGCTGCTCCTGCTGGGACAGGTGAGTGCTGAACAAGGTTTTCAGACCAACAGAAACATCTTATTATCTCATCAGGCTGATGGGTTTGGTTAGTTTTTATGTTTTGATCGTCTTATATCCAGTGTTGGGAGCAATGGCGTTACTTTTTCCTAGTAACCGGTAATCTAATAAATTACTTTTTCAAATGTAACAACGCTGTTATCGACAGTGAAATGTGGCACGTTACTTTGCACTGATGTCCATCAGCTGATATCTGAGCTGCTTCACTCAGAAAGACACAGATGGGAGCCATGCCAGAGTTGCCAGGTCTGCTTATTATAAGCGACTTTCCGCTTTCCTTTTTCTAACTTGCATGTGTATATTGGGAGTTGAAGGTTGCAGTTTTTTGGGCTTGTTCCATTAGTACAGTTGCTCATTTGGACTTGTTTAATCAATATAAACCCAATTCAGAAGTTATTAAAATTATTTTATCCCCCACTAACACAAATTTAAATTCTACTGTTAAAATGTTTCCAACTAAAATAAATCCTTATAGCCAGAATTACATTTATTTCTAATGTAGCTACATCTGTTTACACCATAATAAAGCTGTAAAGGATTAAGATAAAACTTTGATAAAACCTGACATGTCTGTTTGGTTACAAAAATCAAGGTCAAGAGACAAAAAAGAAGAAATAGGACTTTGAAATTGAAATGCAACGTGTATAAATTTAAACACGCTTCATCCTTAAAAATGCTTATTTCAATCACAAAATCTGGCAACACGGCTAGCTGCAGCAACGGTGAGTCCGGAGCGTCTGTGGACAGGGTTCCCGCGGATCCTTGAAAAGTCTTTAAAGGCATTGAATTCATGATTCTAAAAATAAGGCCTTAATTGGCATTAAAATGTCTTAAATCCAATTTTCAAAAGTCTTAAAAATTTGACCACATTGAGATTTATGTTGGATTGAACTTAAAAAACATTTAGTAACATTTATCTATTTTTCAAAAATAATTCACAGATTTACTGTCATGGCATCATCGTGTAATCACAACAGCAGAACTAACAAAACGGTGATGTGGTTGCACCAGGATCTTTTAGAGCAGACGCATGTCTTTGTTCTACCTACAGTGCCTGGAGAGAGAAAAAAAAATGGGGAAAAATTGGCAAAAAAATCCAAAAGTGGCTTCGGAAAATTAATTATGGAAGCAAAATTTGGAATTGAATTTGAAATTAAATTTCAAAAACCATGTAAAAATTCCAAAAATGGTTCTGACAGTGGCCAAAAAAAGATGAATGGGGGCAAAATGGGTAGAAAGTTGTAAAAACGGGTTTAAGAAAGGGTAAAAATGGTCCAAAAGTGGGACAAAGTGTGTGAATAGAGGTAAAAAAGAGGGATGAAATTACAAAAATTGGGTAAAAATGGTATGAAAGTGGAAAAGGGTTAATAAATAGGTGCAAAATATAAATGAAATTGCCAAAAAATCCAAAAGTGGCTTTGGAAAATTGATTAAGGCAGCAAAATTGGGAATTAAATTTTATTTTCAATTTCAAAAACCATGTAAAAATTCCAAAAATGGTTCTTACAGTGGCCAAAAAAAGATGAATGGGGGCAAAATAGGCATAAAGTTGTAAAAATTGGGTTAAAAAGAAAGCAAAAAGTGATCTTTTATTTCAAATAAACATTGGGTTAAAATTGCCTCTAACCCTGGTAATTTATGTGGTGTTTGTGTTTGTTTGTTTTGCTTGTTTCAATTGTAGTTCGTTGTCGACTTGGTCTTAAATTTTATTTCAAACGGCCTTTAAAAAAGTCTTAAAAAGTCTTGAATTTAACTTGGGTTGAGCTGTAGGAACCCTGGTGGAGTTAAAACTGGAGTTTTCAGGATGGAAGTAAAAGAAGTAAAAGTCAAGAACACACATGTGAAGTGTCCATTATGTCCTAAAGCAAAGTGTTTGTCTGTTGTTAGTAAATCTAAAATCTAGAGACCAAAAACAGCGAGAACTCTGCTGATGATGTCAGAGCTGCTGCAGCAGGTAACAACAAGGAAGGACACAGAGACGGAGACGCACAGTTCAAGAGGAAAAGGTCTTTCAGTTACTTTACCTGGTAACTAATTATATCTATGAAGGAGTACTTCTGTTAGTAACTCAGTTACTTCTTTGGGAAAGTAACTATAGCTAACTATATACTTTTTTTAAAGTAACGTGCCCAACACTGCCTATATCAAGTCTGATCATTAAAGCTACGGACGGTAATTTTGGAAAACTAGCATGTATTTGAATGTAGCATCTCCTCAGGGCTCCAGAGCTCAGATTTTACTAAGTATTATGGATATTTTTGACCTGAAAATAGATAAACGTTCTAAAATCTGAGTTTTTGCAGTGTGCTGTAGACAGCGGCTGTTTTACGCTCTTTTGAAGAACACATAATGCATTGATTACCATCAGGACATTACGATCATTTTAACCAGTATATCAAAAAGTAGATGTAAATCTTATTACCAACCCGAGCTTTAATGAATCATTGTTTATATCAGCGCCTTTTTCATTCTGAGCTTCATCTGGCTTCTTTATGTTAAAGGAGACATATCATGCTGATGCGTGATTTAATACTTACATATAATATAATAAATTTGAAAACAAGACCTTACACCCCCTTAATTTTCAAAAAATGAGATATTGTATTTTTTCTGATATCCTAGAACGAGATTTGATGCCTCTGAAAATAGGTCATTGTGAGATGTCCACGAGATTTAAATCGTCGTGACGACACGAGGTACCTTTCTTTTTATTGGAGTAATCTGATAAAACACTTCCTCCTCTGTGATGTCCGTTAGCCACAAAACCGTCACCGAGGAACACATCCACCAGCAGGGGTATATAGGTCCCTAGCTCACATTCACTCATTACCAGCTCTGGCCTGTAGGGGGACTCAATCCGCGGTCGCTGCTTTGAGCCTGCCGGAAAATACAGTAGAAGAAGGACAGGCTGGCTCTACCCCCGATAGACCTGACCAATCAGAGCACAAAGGGCTGTGACGTTGCGAGGTAACTGTAGGTCAGCCTCAGATCCGAGCGTTTCAACGAGACCTTGTTAATGGCCTAAAATGAGGATTTTGAGAACACTGTTGTGGGGCAATGAAGGAACTAAATGACTTGTACTGAGGGCAGAAATGCTTTACAGGCATCCTAGTCTGGCATAGTGAAAAGGAGAAACAAGCATGATATGTCTCCTTTAATGTTTTTTTTTGTTTTATTGTACGAGCTTCTCCAAACAAACCCAGAGAAAGATGGACAAAGCTGTTTAAATAATAAATATAAATATTTTAGTTTAATATATCTGACCTGTTCCATCACTGTGTGCTCTACAGTGTGAAAATTGAACAAGTCCAGGTCAGAGTGTTTGTCCAGTTTCGATTAAAAAAATCTCACTGCACTGATTTAACGCCGCAGTTTACAGACATGTCTGGATTCAGATCGTAAAGTGAGGCCTGAGTCGCTCTTAAAAGAAAAATAATCTGCCCATAAGACAAGACTAATTGATTTTAAAGTAAGTCTTAAAGGAATTATTTCATCCAGAGTAGATATTAAACCTCATTTCAACAGCCTCTCTGAGTCATACTTTGCTTGTTTTATTTGCAGTTATTTTCTCTTTATTACAGACAGTTCAGTGCCTATTTAATGCCTTTAAATCCTTGAAGATATTTATTTGGACTTGTTGAGAACGTTTGGTTTAGAATAAATGTTTTGGATATCTTTGAGTTGAATGAGAAACACGCTTCTTTAGATCTGAGCTTTTGTTCATGCAGAGCTTCTTTTTCATTATTAATGATTTAACTTTTTGTTTAACAGGTGAATCAGTTCATTTGTAAAAAGAGACGAGCAGCATGGATATCTTGGTCCGTGTACTTTGCGGCCATTCGTGTTTCGTGTTGATATGGGTAAACGGAAAACGGGAAACCATCCGAACAACTCGTTTCCCTTTTTCGTTTGGTAATCGAAAATCTAAAAATGGAAAATGAGCCTTTATCTGATATCTATTACAGGTTTATTTTTACACAAGTCGGGATATAAAATACGGCCGTAATTCCTTTGGTAAAGCTTGCTTTGCCTTCACCTGAAGCACTTCCTTCTTCTGCGCTGCTGCTTCTTCTCCTTGTTCTGCTTCTGAAGCTACACTACGGCGTATTACTGCCCTCTAGTGAAATTATTAGTTTGCCGCTTTAAGCCCATTTCGAAGAATCATCCGTAACCATAATTGTTTTCTATAAATTGAGTTTCAAATTCTGACTATATATCTATGTTCTTTTATGTGTGACCTTCTTTTACTGTAGACATTAATGAAATATTATGATAGTTCTGTAAATTGTATTTAGTTCTGAATAAATGTATTTGTTATTACCATGTATTAATAAATAGCCATTTATTTCAATTGTCAAACTACATTCTAAACACATATTACCAGATGGGCAGTTACACATTACAAACAAGGTGAGCCTCGGTTCTGCAATGTTTTATCAATCAATCTTTATTTGTATACCACCAGTTCATAACAAGTGTTATCTCAAAACAACTTACAATCAGCAGCGCAGAAGAAGGAAGTGCTTCAGGGTGAAGGCAAAACAAGCTTTACGAAAGGAACTACAGCCGTGTTTTATATCCCGACTTGTGTAAAAAGAAAGCCGTAATAGATATCAGATAAAGGCTCGTTTCCCGTTTTTCGTTTCCCTTCATCCAAAGGGAAATCAGAAAATCGGATGGTTTCCCGTTTTCCGTTTACCCATATCAACACGAAAAAAGGAATGGCTGCAAAGTACACAGATCCATCTTAATAAATCAAACACCTTTAATTTAGGTTCTTATATTCGTCTCTTTGTCAGTTTTCTTTAATCGGACAGAAACACAGGAGCATTTTCTCATTACCTCCGTCAGGATTTGACTGATAACTGCAGGAGAAGCTTAATCTGATTTCAAATATCAAATATTTCTGTTCTCGTTATCGCTGGTACAGATATTTTTCATCTTTCCCCTCACAGAAGCATTACTAAACCATCCAAACATTAGAGGAAATTGCTGCTCTTGGTTTGAAGGTTATTTAGAGAGTAGAAAACAACGATGGTGTGAAAAACAGTTACCTTGGAGTACCCCAGGGCTCAGAGCTCGGCCTGAAACTGTTTTTCCTTCAGTAAAATAATATTTAGAGCAAATCCCATCAGACACTGTAGAGAAGCTCGATGTGATTAAAGAGGTGATTATATGAGAGGTTGTGTTCACATTGTTGGTGTTAAACTGTAAAATAATGCAGATAAAACATTTAAAATAATTCAACATCTGTTTCCTAAAGGATGGCCGGTCCATCTATTTCGATGATTTGCTTCTGACAGATTAGTTTTTTTGTAAACTGGTGTTTTAATTTGATAAAATCGGAGGATCTGCTTGTATCAGCGCTCTGCTTAATGACATTTTTAGGCTGTAATATATTTGAAATTGTTGTATTTTGTGTGATAATTGAATATTGTACTTAAACTATTTCAGGGTTTAAATCTGACAGCCTTTTACATGGTGCTAATTTACAAAAATAACATTCATTATTTGCCTTAAACACCATAAAAGTCTTACAGTTAGCATTCACTGAAGATTATATTTCAGTAAATGAATAAACAACACGACACAGATGAATTATTTATCCATTAAAAAGGAGATTAAATGAGTTTAATTCAGGAAAATTATCTGTGCTGCAGATAAGACGTTACAGACGATGTTTAATCCTCCGTCTCCTCAGAATTCATTAAAGAGATTAAAACATTATCAGTTATGATTTATCCCTTTAATAGATGCAACAGGACGTCTCGCTCTTCTGAAGTCACTGACAGAAGCCAAAGGCCACACTTTTGTTTTTTTTCAAACTTGTTTTTAATGGGGTTTTGTGTTTTTAAAACAGCAATAGAAAAATACAAATATATATAAATCAACATAAAATTTACAAGTCTGCAGTGTACAACGCTTTCATACATACTTTTCATACATCTTAAAATAATGTTGACAAAAAAAAAGCAAACAAAAGAAAATGATTAAATTAAATTAAAAGTCATGCTGTATCAGTTCGTTGCATCATTTTCTCCTTCATGGGTTTGTCTTGTTAAAATCTATAAAAGGTTGCCATATAGAATAGAATTTTCTCTTAAAGCTATGGTCTACGATTTGGAAGCTTTGTAAATATTAATAACACCGTTTATAAGGCTGTTATGGTCCTATGGTCCTATCTACACAGTATAAAGACCAAAAAGAATGAAAAAAATCCATTCAGTATATCCGCTGAAAAGCTGCATACTAGCTGACCAATCAAACCTAAGAACCTGCGACTATTAATTGGTCCGTGAGTTAGTCCGTGAGTCCATCCAATCCTCGTCTCCCTCGCTACGCAGTACGCAGCATCTTGCCCATGGTCCCGCCTCCTCCCCTCCCCTCTACCTCCGGTGAGCAGCTAGCAGCGTTAGCTACTGAACTATCATGGAGCCGGAAAAGCCTAGCGCCGAGACCGAAGCCGCCTCTCCTTGGGCCCACGGAGCTCTGCCCGCGGGTTGAGGCCTGTTAGCGGGCTAACGGCTAACGGCTAACGAATAG
This sequence comes from Scarus forsteni, assembly GCA_036419115.1. NCBI lineage: Eukaryota > Metazoa > Chordata > Actinopteri > Labriformes > Labridae > Scarus > Scarus forsteni. Next base: position 68,158 of record JAZDUH010000042.1, read on the forward strand.
CCTCAGCCGGCCGTCAGACCTTAAGCATCGGCCGTTTCGCCCCGGTTGATCAGGTAATGGCTTTGTTTACTACAGTGGGAGATGTCTGCTGAATAACTGTGGTTAGTTTGTGCCTGCACGGGCTAATAACTTGTAGCGGAGCGGGTTAGCCTGTTAGCCGCTAATCGTTAGCACTGTAAGCTGAGCTGGGGAGGACAGGCTGAGAAAGATAAATCCTCCCCCACACTCGGCTCCGCTCTGGCGGCGCCAAACCCGCATTGCCGCCGGTCCAGTTGAAATGGCTACTGCTGTGTGTTATAATGGAGATGTCTGTCGTGTTTGATACTTTCAGTTGAGCTGAGCTGTTTTGGATTGAGTTTGCTGCTGATATATTGTGCTAGTCGCTCGTAGCTCAGTCCGAGGGGGCTTATATGAGGCGTCACGAGCTGGGGGCGGGATCTTGGAACACGGAGGGGAGAGGTGAGGGAAGGAGGGGCAGGCTGCGGTTTCAAATCGTAGACCACAGCTTTAATGAGTATTTTATTTTTTCTAACTCCAAAAACTGCATTACATTATTTATTAAAGCTGTATGGGTCGCAGGTTTTCTCTGTTTCTTGCTAACAGTGTTATATACCCAATCATGTTGTATGGATTGCATGGAAGTTGAATGGTAGTAGGTTTCACTCCAAATATTTCTAACAGTGGATCAGGTAAGATCTGTTTTTGTGAAATCTCTGATAGAGTTTGAAATATTTTATTCCAAAAGTTAACGATTCGTGGGCAACTCCAAAACAGATGTGCTAAAGAAGCTGGACCCTGCCCACACCTGTCACGGGATGGATTTACTGAAGTGAAGACGACACTTTTAATAAATATCAGTGTTTCCCCTATAGTGTATTTGGGAGGGCGCCCCGCCCCCCAACAGACGCACCCGCCCTGCTTACAGGATTCAGACCGACGTACATTTAAAAAACAATCATATTTATTTTGATCAAAGTTCTTATGACAGAGATTCTTGTCATATAAAAAAGCCAACTAGAGTCTAACGTGTCGCTATGGTTTGCTTGCATTTCAATAAAATGCATTTTTCCTCTCCGCTCTGAACGCCGCCTCCCCCGCTCCTCTCGCACAACACCGATAAGCCGTGCGGCAACCAAACCGTCTCTCTGCAGGCAGAGTCCCCCCGAAATGCAGACTTTTTCAAGCGGCTGCTGCCACCGCGGGCGGAGACGTAGCGGTGACTCAGCGAACGTCAGAACAGGGGCCACCTAAAAGTGTCTCACAACACTCTCTTCCCTAAAAACAATTCAGTAGAAATGCTTTCCCAAGCGGCAACTGCTTCTGGGTCCTAACGCCGCGGTCATAACCGCTTGCTGTCTGCCGCCTGTCCCTCATTGAAATGGCTGGAGGCGGCACGTTGCTGCGCGGCAGTGTGAAGGGGAGTATAAAGACACACACACAGGCGGCGGAGGAAGGAGCAACCATAACGTTAGAAAAAATAAAAACAATTTAAACAAACATTAATGGATGACCAGAAGCTTACCAAACAATCTCCCCAAGCAAAAAAACTCAGTGTTTTTAAGCCAACTGCCCTTACCAAGAAGGGAAGCACAGCGAGCAGTGTAGGAAACTTTCAGCATGTAGTTTCTCCTTATTGTCAGTCACTTGCTATAACTTTATTAAGCATGATTCATCTTCTCTCCACCTGCTGAGTTTACATGGTTACATGAAATGGTACATTCTTCCTGTTTTTTTAATACTTTTTATACTTTATGCAGTGTATTTTAACTATTTTTGAGAATGTTGTCGTATGAAAAAGTGCTCCATTGCCAAAAAAAAGTGAACAAAAATCAGTGTTCAATATTTATTCAGATCTAAATGCTCTGTAACTATGATATTACGGAGCATTTTTGACGGACCACGCTCCCTCCAGCACCAGCTTTTCAAACCTTTAAACCCCACAGCAAACTTTTTTCTTTGTTTTCTGAAATGTTAATTAAATCAGACAACAGTTTGATTTGTTTTTTAAAGCACTACATATCCCTGTTTTTACTGATGACCTCTGCTGAACAGTTGAGCTGGTAGTTTAAGTGTTAAAGAAAAAGAAACACAGAATAATAATGATCTGTTATCAGCTGTTTCTCTGCTCTGTTGGATGGCAGCGTCTCTAAAACGTCTCTTTTTGATGAAGACCCTCCTGATAATCACCCTCCCTTCGTTAACCTGTTAGCGTCGTGGTCATGGTGTTAAAGCGGCGGCGGTAATGGCGGCCTAATGAAGTAGGATTGAGGATAAACGCTGCAGGAGATTAGAGTCGCCTCTCTCTCCCCTCGCCGTCGGCCTCGCTCGCCCTCTAATCAGAGCTGCAATCAGCCGACCAATCAGAGGCCAGGCTGAGGCGGCGTGGACTGACCCCGAGATGAGCTCCAGCCTCCTGCTGATGAGAGCACATCTCAGCTGCTCTGACCTTTCTCCTCTGCTGCTCACTGCATATTTGCTCTTATTCAGACCATTCCCAGTGGATCAGCAGCTTCTTAACAGACCAATAACCACGACACAGTCTCTTCAGTCTGGACTGTAGCAGGTCAAACAGATCCAGGCATATAGACCATAAGAGCATGACTTTATTTCTACATGACATTTCTACATTTCTGCATAGTTATCTTTTTCTTATGTTTCTGTTCGAGAGCCTGAAGCGTTCCTGACATAAAGAACTTTGGGACCGAACAGGTTAAAATGGTGGACAGATAAACAGTTAAATGTTTTAATTTACAAAGCACGTAATTTAAAGCTTTATTTTCCACATAACTGCCTACAGTGTTGACAAAAAAACAAACCATTATGGTACTAGTTTCCTATATTAATATTATATAATAGGTACTAGGTTTGCATCAATCTTTATTTATGAAGTGAATCAATATTAAGACAGAATAATAGATTGTTAAAGTTAACAGAAGAAGCCGACACAACGCTGTGAGCTAAAGCAGAGTGGTTCATTTTCAGAACATTGTAGTTCGTCATGTCTTACCTACATCACAAGAAATCAAATATGACACCAAAGTGAAAGTGCAGTCGAATTCTTCTTTTACCGCATCTCTCCTTTTCTTTCCTCTTTTTCCCTCCTTTCCTTAACCCCGTGATGTTTTCCATTGCAGTTAAGGGAAAGTGGGTAAAGCTGAGTTTGTAGTCTGATTTAATCTGATATGAATATGATAATATGATTAAATGATATATGACAATACTTAAGGGTGTATAATCTAAAAGATATAAAGACCTGAAGGATGGTGAAACAAAACATGCGGGTTGTTTGGTCTGTAAGACAGCAGGAAAGACGAAATGTACCTAGACAATGATGTGAATGAAGTGATGGTGTAAGTCAAGGTAGCAGTATATATCCAACTAACTGCAGAGGGACAGACAGTCTCAAAATGGATCCACTAAGTTGGGCTCTCAATGCAATCGATAAGGTTTTCTCAACCCGTCAAGCTGGCCCGGGAGAACCAAAATGCCCAGATGGAACATTCCTAGCTGGGTACGCAATGGACAGCTGGAATAAATGGAGAGTGGTGTGTCTGTCAATCCTGGAGGTCGAGGACGTGGAAGACGTGTTCATGTTTGCCGCAATGGGAGTAGCGATTACAATCCTGGGACTGGGCCTCGGTGGGATTATGTGGAGGCTGAGAAGTATGAAGGCTGAGTTTTCAGCAACGAGAGAGGCGATGCTGCAAGCATGCAATGAGATCAAGAGAGCCGGAGGTCACAGAAAGATGGCTCGCGCACCCCTCAACAGAATCCGACTGGGAGGCGGAAACGCCCGCATGGCTGAAAACTGCAGCAGAGCCCGGGACGACAGTGCAGGAGCACGCCTGGGTGAAGAGGAGAGTGACGAGGAGTCACATGTTTAACACATGTTTGAAACCTGGAAAAAAGAAAAGCAACGCGGACACACCACCCCAACATCACTAACCGGGACTAACAAAAAAAAAAAAAAAAGACACTCATGAATTATGCCTTACGTGGAACAAAGGATTGGTCATAATATGTCAAATACGGACACTAAAGGACAGTCAAGAATTATGTCATACTTCTGTAAAGGGAATAAAAATTTATAATAATTTGATATGTGGAAAAGAGGAGACTAAATATTGAGAAAATGGGGACGGGACTAGATAAGCTCTGCTTCTCCCGTCTTCCCTTTCGAACATGTACAATGTGATCAACTATTGACAATGTGTGATGTCGTATAAGTGTGCTGACATGACCGAAATAAATAAATCAATTCACTTCAGTCCAATTCAATTTAGATACACTTTTTGTAATACTGGTTAAAATGGTCTTTATGACCCGATGGTAATCAACTCATAATGTGTTCTTAAAACAGAGAAAAACATATCCGCTATCTACAGCAGGAGTAAAACAGGGAAAACACCAACCAATAAACATGCCCCGGGGGAGGGGGGGTAATTTTGGAGGAGGGATGGGAGAGGCGAGACAGAGTCCTGAGGAGATGCTACATTCAAATTCATGCTAGTTTTCCAAAATGACCAACCCCAGCTTTAAGAAAGAAGGTGACTATTCGACCGTAGCCCATGTCTACATGCTCAAAGGCAGTGAGTTGCTGCCATGTGATTGGCCAGTTACCTTTATGCACTTAAAAGCGGTTAAAGAGATTAGGCCTAGGTTGTGAAGAATACCACAATTCAATTTGATTTTGGTTCTTAAGGTTGGGATTCAATTCGATGTCGTTTTAAAGCTTTGATCCAGTGAGAAGAAGAAAAGCAAAAACAATTCAGGCACCTGTTGACGGTTTTAAAATATTTATTTTCATGCCCATGTGGACATTTGTGTATGTAACCTCACATTTTTGAGCAATTAAACATCTGAGAATAAAGATTAATGTTAACATAGAGAGTGCAAAAGTTTTAATAAACAGCTCTGTATAAACACTGAAAAAGAACACAGCGCCCCCACTGGCCAGGAGGTGAAATGATTCAGAGGATTTGCTGATTGATATTGAATTGGGGGAAATACTAGGGCTGGGACGATTCACTTTTCTCCCGATTCGATTTTCTAGGTGCCGATTCGAATTGCGATTCTACGATATTGCCGATTTTTGCCATCTTTCGTTAGCTTTTTTAACCCCAGTGAAAAAGATGAACAATGATGATGCCTACAGACTATATCAGGAAAAATACACATCACATGTGAGTCTGTTTTTAGGATTCATTCAGCAATATGTTTTAACCAGCTGTTTATACTCTCTCTTCAAAAGACTGGACTGCATTTAAAAGCGGCTTATTAACACAGACTAAAATGAAGCATTTACATTTGGGGAAAAAAACGATTTTTTTTTTTTACTCAAAGATTTTTTTATTGAAATTTTCATAATATAACAAAAAGGTGCAGTGCCGGAAGACTGTTAAGCAAAAAAGTGCCATTGGTTCACAGAATAGCAACTCACACCAAATAATAAATAATTCGATGGACATATGGATGATAAAGTGGAAAGAAAAGCAAAAGAGTAAGATAAAAAGAAAAAGAAAAGCAAGAAGTATAAAAACTATACTCTTACAAAAACTCTAAATAAATTAATAAATTAAAAAAAAAAAAAACCTCCCCGGTCACTACCAGCCAAAGTCTGTCCGAGTGATCCAATATATTATTGCTGGAGATGTTAAATATCACCTGTTAATTAAGTTACTATAGAGTCTGGAATGTACTGAGAAATGAACCCCACATTTTCTAAAAAAAAAAAAAAAAAAAACGATTTTTGAACAAAAAAAAATAAAAATAAAAATCATCAAACAAAAAATCCTGATACTTATCTGAGTGGATTTTTTCTCCAACACGTTGTAAATATTGCAGTGCATTGATGAACTGATGCTTTAACCCGCTCCTAAAGGGATGTACTAAATGGTTTAACTCTGATTTTCCCGTTTGCTTCTTTGTCAGGATCACATCTGGCAGACTGAAGTTAAATTTGATTACATTTGTATTATTTTTAATTATTTTTTTATATATTTTTTTTGATGATCAACTATGTTTGCTTTACTTCGTATTGTTTGTTTTGCTCTGTCTTTCTTTTGTTTTGTTTTGTTTTTATTGTGTGTCGATGTTTTGTGCAGCACCGGCCTGCCAATGGGACTAGAGATGGAAATTAGCCACACGGCTATAATCTCACATGTTTACATTTATATCTTCATTAGCATGTACTGTCCCATCTTTTAAAAATAAACAAATCTACACATTTGTGTTTTTTCCTGATGGTCTGGCTCTTCTCCTGCAGACGGACCGTGCGGTGCAGCTGCTGCTGGAGACGAGTGCCGACAATCAGAGCTACTACTGTGACTCCCTGAAGGCCTGCCTGGTGACCACCATCACCTCCTCCGGACCGTCCCAGTCCACCATCAAACTGGTCGCCACCAACATGATCGCCAACGGCAAGCTGGCAGGTACACGACTGAGCGTGTGCAGAAGAGCAGATGACTGATTCATGTCCTCCTCCGGCCTTCAGATGGTCTCCATAATCCAAATGTGAAGCTTTAAGAGTTTAAAATGATTTAACTTTCAGTCAGGTTTGGGTTCTTCGAAATTCAAAGTCAGCGGGCCAGTTGGCGCCCTCATGCCCTCACGCTTGTTTTGTTAACTCATCAGTAAAAACCATTTGATGGATCTCTGTGGATCTGTGAAGCTCACGCTCAGTCGATCTACGAAAGGGTTTCATGTGAAATACGTCGCTTAGATGTTTTTTTTAAACCAACTAAATGCAGCATATTTATTTTTTTTATCAGAAATGTTGTGATAAATCTATATTTTTTATGATCAACGAAGAAGCGTCTTTTTAGTGCCTCCAATGTTTTTTTATATTTGTTTTTAAACTATTTTTTAATATTTTTTTATTTGTAAGGTACACAGCTCTATTAGGGAACATTTTTGTACGCCATAGAAAGTTAAGCAAACAAGCAAAGTTAAGCAAACAAGTAAACAAACAAAGAATCAAACGGTAAACAGAAAAAATAGAATAAATAAATGAATTTATATATATACATATTTACACACATACTCTACATGCACATCTGTTTTGAATACTCGACCTTCAGAGGCCGATCAAATGTGCTCATGACAGTGTTGTAGTCGCATCACCACAGCTCGAGTCTGAGTCGAGTCCGAGTCCTCTGTGTTTTGGTCCAAGTCGATTCCAAATCAACAAAAATAAAGTTAAGTCCAAGTCATCATAAAAAAATTTGAGGTCGATCTGAATCACCAAAAAAAAATAAAAAATCAGAGTCGAGTCCGAGTCCTCTGTGTTTTGGTCCAAGTCGATTCCAAATCAACAAAAAATAAGTTAAGTCCAAGTCATCGTAAAAAAATTTGAGGCCGATCTGAATCACCAAAAAAAAAAAAAAAATCAGAGTCGAGTCCAAGTCACCAAAATAAGAAAAGTCAAAGTCGAGTCTGAGTCCTCAGTGTTTTGTTCCAAGTCGATTCCAAATCAACAAAAAAGAAAGTTAAGTCCAAGTCATCATAAAAAAATGTAAGTCCGATCTGAATCACCAAAAAAAAATAAATCAGTCGAGTCAGTCACCAAAAAAAATCAGTCATGACCAAGTCACCAAAAGAAATCAGTCGAGTCCAAGTCACCAAAAAAAGAGTTGAGTCCGAGTGACCAAAATAAAAAGTCAGTCGAGTCCGAGTCACCAAAAAAAATCAGTCAAGTCCGAGTCGCCAAAAAATAATAAATCAGAGTCGAGGTTAATTCACCCAAAAAAGAGTCAAGTCCGAGTCACCAAAGAAAATCCAGAGCCGAGTCCAAGTCACCAAAATAAAAAAAGTCTGAGCCGAGTCCGAGTCACAAAAAAAAATTAGTCGAGTCCGAGTCACCAAAAAAAAAATCAGAGTCCAGTCCGAGTCACCAAAATAAACAGTCGAATCCAAGTCACCAACAAAAAATCAGTCGAGTCTGAGTCACCAAAATAAACAGAGTCGAGTCCAAGCCACCAAAAAAATTCAGGAAAAGTGGTTAGGAAAGGGCTTAGGAGGCGACTATTTCGGTGGCGATGTATTTCATTTAGAGCTCACAGGCTCCTCTCCTCGGTCGTTCTGGTGTTTGTCCGTCTGTCCTCTGATTCTCTCTCCGTCTCGTCTCGTCCGTCAGAGGGAGTCCAGCTGCTGTGTCTGATTGACAAGGCGGCCGACGCCTGCCGCTACCTGCAGACGTACGGCGAGTGGAACCGCGCAGCCTGGCTGGCCAAGGTAACTGTCTGAGTGTGTTGGACGATTAAATAATGAATGTAAAGGTAAAGAAGATTCATAAATGAGCGTCTTTGGAGCTGCTGCAAACAATTAACACTCACACGAGAAAGAGAGGAACATCACTGTAGCTTATTTGTATTTAATTATTATGGTCACTTTAGGGCTGGGCATTATGCTGATCAAATCAACGAATTAAATAAATTTTTGCAGAAGGCTTAAAGATGCTGTGAGGAGTTTCTAAGTAATTACAAAAAAGAGTCACTTTTAGATATATGCCTGATGGAAATACACACTTTAAGATGAGTTTTATAGCATCAAAATAGGTTATCTATAAATGCTATTCCTTAGCTTCACAGACAGGGCTGGACTGGCCTGGATACTCAACTTCAGAAACAAGACAATTAAAACTAGAGCAAATTTTATATTATTCAGACACATCTTAGAGCACCTGGCTGTAAGTAGCCATATATAGCAGGCTACAAAACTACGATACTAAGTTTTCCAAAAATTGCTTGTTGTCACACATCAAAAACTACCGCTACGTAACTAGAAAGAGATGCATTACCTCGTGGCTTTGCATCCTGTAAGTTGTTGAAAAAAGAAGTTGTAAAGCAATGCAGAGTTCTGAGGAAGGTCTGAGCTGCATTCATTAGCATCACAACAAACACACACTTTGGCTTGGGTCACGTCTTTTGGTGCGTTCCAGTTGTAGTCAGAAGTAGGAATTTTTGAGTTCCAAGTAGGAAACTGCAACTGGAACGTTCCAGGAAGTCTGAATTTCCTACTTGGAACTCGGTGAAACCTCCCCACCCCCGAGTTGACAATGGAAGATGGATGCCCCCAGTGTGAACAGTTATTTAGCTCCTGTAATAATCCATTTATTTGCACTTCTGACTGGGGTGTGTCGCTCTAGATCAGCTGTATACATAGTATTGTTAGACTTATATTTACAAAAATGCTGCCATAGTGATAATCACATTCTTCATGTGATATTTGTGAACAACAACTCAGGGCGTGCTAACAACAGCTAACAATAGCCTGGTAGATCGGCATGTTTTTTTCAGACTTCAACTGGAACGCCGATAAGTCGGAGATGATGTCACTCCCAGTTCTGAGGTTACTGGAACGCAGCATTACCACAGTCGCTGCGCGTGCTCATGGGTAGCAGAGTCTTTATGTTGCCGGTAATAGATTCTCCTCATAGCACCTTTAAAGACTAAAAGATCAATCAGAAAAATCAGAGAGTTAGTATGTTAGTATACTTTAAAAACAGCTCAGGATTCAGTGTTTATGCAGACAAACCTGCCTACGCCCAGAAGACATTATCAACATTTTTTTAAAATAAAAACAGCATGCATCATTACTGTTGGAAGGAACTGTTAAAAGTTTGATTCTGGTGTTTTTGTGTCCCTTAGAAGTGTTTTTTACTAAAACATAAAGGGATAAAATCATGAAAAGAGGTTTAGCCTGAGGTTACTTTATTAATTTCCATGAGTTTTTGCCTTTATTAATGCAGATTTGTGCACAGACTTCAGCACCATGAGGGTCATATTGAGCTCTAACCAGTCTGTTCTGAATACCAAGTCTTAAACTGTCACTCTGTTTGGTTTATTTCAAGTCACTGAATAAAATCAGATGGTATTTGTTCTGCTTAGACTCCTCAGTCATGATCATAGAAGCCTTTGGTACCAATTATTTAAGAGTTTATGAAAGTGAAAGTTTCTTCAGATTCAGACACTTTTCCTTCTCTGGTTGTTTTTATCCTTTAATTACTCTTCCCATTCTTTCTGTAGAAATGTTTCAAAGAGGATGATGTTATACATGTTTACAGAAATGTACAGAAATAAAAAGCCTAATATTTCCATCCTTAATCGTGATAATATCTTTAGACATGTATATCGTCTGAATCCACCTTCATCTTGTTTATATTTGGACAGTATTCTTTTTTTTTCTATTTATTGATTTTATATTTTGCTGCTATTATTTAGTGTCTTTTTGTGCTAATATTTAAATCTATTATTATTTTTACCACCTCTGAGCCACCTTTAATATTTTACATCTCAAATATTTATACATAGTTATAACTTTGCAAGATATAAGTACAATTCGGCAAACATATAGTATGAAAAATCAAAATTAATGGCAACATCTTCAACCACATAAAGAAGACACCTGAATATATTTATAGAAACTAAAAAGCAAAAAAAAAAAAAGGGACTCCAGTGTTTCTTTAAAGTGGGCCTCAAATGTGTCTTTCTATAAATACACCAAAACACATGATCTGTTCTCCTTTCACATGCATCTCATTTAATTTGGTATTCCTATTGACATGAACCCTTTTTTCTTCTCCTTTTACTTTTTTGTTCCCATCTCTCTTTTCCCTCCTTCCTTTAAAATTTGTAATAATAAACTAGTCTCTTATCCTGTTGGTAATGTAAGGTAATTCATGATAGGAGCCTGTAGAGTCATGAAGAAGTCCAGTTTCAGATGGAGTTGCAGAGCAGGAAGTTCATTGTGCAGGAAAACATGTTTCTCAATGTGCAAGTGACAATAACCCTTAAGGGACTGCAGTTTTAAGGGTTTGCCAGTAAATACATTTGTATTTTTGTTCATTCTGATGTCATTTTTGGAATATCTTCAAATACCTAATATTCCTGGAATCCTTCCATCTTAATCTAAAATGGTATACATATAAATAAACCATAAAAATTAGGCAAAGCTGTTCAGATTGTTATAAATTAGAAATTACAAAAATCAGAAATGTTTTTTTTTATTATATTTACTTAATATGCACACAAAACACATTAATCCAAATGATTTCCACAAGTAGAAAAATAAACAAGATATTTCTGAACACACCGGTAGTGATTTGAACAAAATACCTATTTTAGTTTTTGAGATATGATTATTTTTATATAAAATCTGCAGAGTTTTTTTAGACTGATCACTACTGCAGAACCACAGCAATACTGAACATAGAAACTTGGACAAAATATTTCTCAACAATATTGTTTCTATCTATCTATCTATCTATCTATCTATCTATCTATCTGTCTGTCTGTCTGTCTGTCTGTCTGTCTGTCTGTCCGGCCCGTCTGGCCCGCCCCGTCTGGCCCGTCCGGGCCCCTGGCCCCGTCCTGGCCCCGTCCGGCCCATCCATCCATCCATCCATCCATCCATCCATCCATCCATCCATCCATCCATCCATCCATCCATCCATCTATCTATCTATCTATCTATCTATCTATCTATCTATCTATCTATCTATCTATCTATCTATCTATCTATCTATCTATCTATCTATCTATCTATCTATCTATCTTCCTGTCTGTCCATCCATCCATCCATCCATCCATCCATCCATCCATCCATCCATCCATCCATCCATCTATCTATCTATCTATCATCTATCTATCTATCATCTATCTATCTATCTATCTATCTATCTATCTATCTATCTATCTGTCTGTCTGTCTGTCTGTCTGTCTGTCTGTCTGTCTGTCTGTCTGTCTGTCCGTCTGTCCGTCCGTCCGTCCGTCCGTCCATCCATCCATCCATCCATCCATCCATCTATCTATCTATCTATCTATCTATCTATCTATCTATCTTCCTGTCTGTCCATCCATCCATCCATCCATCCATCTATCTATCTATCTATCTATCTTCCTGTCTGTCCGTCCATCCATCCATCCATCCATCCATCCATCCATCTATCTATCTATCTATCTATCTATCTATCTATCTATCTATCTATCTATCTATCTATCTATCTATCTATCTATCTATCTATCTTCCTGTCTGTCCATCCATCCATCCATCCATCCATCCATCCATCCATCCATCCATCCATCCATCCATCCATCTATCCATCTATCTATCTATCTATCTATCTATCTATCTATCTATCTATCTATCTATCTATCTATCTATCTATCTATCTATCTATCTATCTAAAGACGGAAGTCTATGCTTTTAGCAGCAAAAACAATGAGCATTCTAGCTAATGTCGTTTTTGAGTTATATCAGTTTTTAGTAGATCTATGTAGACAGTGCGGTGGGCGTGGCCAGTCCCTTGAGGGTTAAACACTTAGAATCTGAATCTTTCGTTATGCTCCAAACATAACCCTGATTTATTCTGTCCTTGTGTCGGTCTCAGGTGCGCCTCAGTCCTGCAGAGAGCTCTGACGTGCTGAAGCGGTGGGCGGAGCATCTGTGCTCGCCGCAGGTGAACCACAAGTCCAAAGCCATCCTGGTGCTGCTGAGCCTGGGCTGCTTTTATAAAGTGGGAGAGATGCTGCACAGGTGGGTACAAACATCCTTTTATTTTATTTATGTGACGGGGAACGTTTATAATGACGGTGTTTGAAAAGTCATTTATTTCAGAGCGAGGAAGACGCAGCCTGTGATTTACGGGCAAACAGAATCATCATTCTTATTTAGAGAAAAGTTTTCATCATCAAAGTTCAAATGAAGGAGCAGAATAAAACAGACTAATCATAATTATCATCTGCTCTGAAAATGCTTTTTGAACAAATACAGCACATCCATTTGAGCCGTCATGTTTGATGATTGAACCCCGGAGCAGGATTTTAATCAGACTTTATTCACTTTTTTAATGTATTAATATTGATAAGAGCGCTTGAGGTGTCTGAAGTGTCCATCAGAGAGGAAATCACGCAGCGATGGTCGTCTCCAGAGTGATGGGAAAGACATTTGGAGAAAATGAAGAACAAAATCACTAAAAAACAAACCTGAACACAAACTGTAAATATTTCTGCACAGAGTCACAGACAGCAGGAGGACTCACGAAACCTTTTCATTTTTAGTTTTAAATATTACTAATAAGAATAAAATTCTCTTTAACACTTTCCAAACATTTACAGACATTTGCCTGATTTTTTTAACGTTTAAGGACAAAGATCTGAGCAGATATCAGCAATAAAGGAAATAAACCTAAAAAGAAATACATAAAACAACCACAAACTGAAGAAACTTTTTTAGGTATATCAACCTGTATGAGACCAAGAGGACCAAAATTAAAGATAAAGATATAAAATCATGATGTCTCATTCATGTCATGATCGCCTCCTGCTCCTCCTGCGTGAAGTATCCATGCTCGCGATTGGTCAGATGCGGCGGGCTCAGCCTTATATGCGTGCACGCGCTCATTGCAAAGCTGGATCCACTTATGAGGTTGATGACCAGCGTCGTCAAACCGTTGAGCGAGACCGCCGGCTCAGTTCAGCGAGGTAGCTCCAAGGCTATCTCACTAGGCTGAACTTGCTTCGTAGAATAGGCCCCTGGTGTTTACATGTGCCACAACATTTAACCAGAACAGCTGTTTTACAGACACGTGATACGCTCAGATCTATTTAAACACCACATGATTTATCAAAGATGGTGTAAGTAGGTGTTTTATTGAATTATTTGAGGGTTGTGCTGTTTAGCCTTATAGTAGCCAGCCTTCAGAGTTTACCAGCTGTTCCTTATTTGTTCGACGTTTTGGTCTATCCCAGCCTCACTGAGTTTTCGTGGACTTCTTTAAAATAGTTCAGTATTTCCTGTTTTCCCACCATCTTACGTGTGATAGTCTTTAGTCCTGTGAGAGTTTGTATTAAAAACAAACTCTCAGACCAGTGCTGTGTGCTCTGTTTGGAAGCTGCCATGTTTCCAAGTGAGTAAACGTCACTGCTCGTTTACACCCAGACTGAGCATGTGCAGACAGAACCCAGCCTGACAGCTTTCTGATTCACCGTTTACATGACAGGATTTTACTTTTAATCAGTTTGGGAAAAGGAATATACTACCCCTGTGACACCGAATGAAATTCTATTCAGATTTGACCTGTTCATTCTGACTGAGGTGTTTATATGGAGCATTTTTATTCGGTTTGGGCTTCTAACTCGATTCTAATCAGAATATTAGGCTTCATGTAAACCTGGCTACTGATGTAGTCCATCTCCGAGTTCAGTACTTCCCCTTCAGCCCTGCTCTGTTTCCCTGTCCCTCACAGGACTTAAAGTTCACAAAACTCTCCAGGAAGTTTCCAGACTTTACCATGTTTCCTTGAATTTGTTTCTGGTTCAAACTTGATTGATATAAATATTTAAACAGTGCTCCGTTTGTCCTTGACTCTATCCCCCATCTTTATTCTGTTGCTGTGCAGCCTCTCGTCTTTATTCTGGAGCAGATCAGACATCTGAGGAGTCTCTTACTCTTTTAAACCTGTACAAGTCCCATTCCTACTCTTATAACCCAGGGAACCACAGTTTTACCACAGTTATTCTAATTTAAACCAGTGTTTGCCACTCTAAAAATGGAAGAAACCAGTGTTTACCCTGTTATTTTAGTTCTAGATTAGTGTTTACCGCTCTAACACTGAATAAAACCAGAGTTTACCCAATTATTCAAGAGTTAAACTAGTGTTAACCACTCCAATGCTGAATAAAACCGCTGCTGGCCAAGTTAATTTTTAAGTCAGTGTTGATCACTATTACACTGAATAAAACCAGGAACATCCCTTTTTTTTGCATTTAATTCCACTGCAAATCCAGTTGTTGCTCTTTTAAACCAGGCAATGATCCATTTGTTACTCTAAAAATCCAGTGTTTATCCACCAATGAGTTATTCAACCAGTGTAAACCCAGTCCTTTCTATTAAAATCCAGTTTGAATTTAGTTATGACTGTACCAAACCTGTGAAAAGTTTAATGTTACGACACCAGAATTAACCCATTCATGGCTACATTAAACCAGTGCACCCAAGCCATTACTAGATAAAGCAGTTAACCGATACTGTTCTTGTTTGAAACCAGTTTAAATCATATTTTTTATATATTAAAGTATTAAAAATCCAGTTTCTATGATATTAAACTAGTGTAATTGTAGGTTTGATTTCATTAAATCAGTTAAAAAAAAATTCATATTGGTGTAAACCCAAGTTAAACTAATTTAAACAACTATAAACCTAGATATAACTATATAAGACCAATTTAAACCATAATATTTCTGAATAAAACCAGTAACCACCCAGTTCTAACAATAATAAACAAGTTTAAGCCCAGTTAGAACTATATTAAACCAGTATAAATCCAGTTGAAACTATTTTAAACCAGTTTAAACCCAGTTATAACGATATTAAGCAAGTTTAAACCCAGTTATAACTATATTAGGCCCAGTTTAAATCCAGTTATAACTATATTAAACCCAGTTTAAACCCAGTTATAACTATATTAAACCAGTTTAAACCCATTTATAACTGTATTCAACCAGTATAAACCCAAGTAGAACTATATTAAACCAGTATAAGCTCAGTTATAACTATATCAAACCAGTTTAAACCCAGTTATATCTATGTTAAACCAGTATAAGCCCAGTTATAACTATTTTAAACCAGTTTAAACCCAGTTATAACTATATTAAGCAAGTTTAAACCCAGTTATAACTTGTAGGTTAGTTTAAAATCAGTTAAACCCAGTTTAAACCCAGTTATAACTATATTAAGCAAGTTTAAACCCAGTTATAACTATATTAAACCTAGTTTATGAATAAAACCAGTAACCACCCAGTTATAACTATATTAAGCAAGTTTAAACCCAGTTATAACTATATTAAACCAGTATAAACCCATTTATAACTATATTAAACCAGTTTAAACCCATTTATAACTGTATTCAACCAGTATAAACCCAAGTAGAACTATATTAAACCAGTATAAGCTCAGTTATAACTATATCAAACCAGTTTAAACCCAGTTATAACTATATTAAACCCAGTTTAAACCCAGTTATAACTATATTAAACCAGTTTAAACCCATTTATAACTGTATTCAACCAGTATAAACCCAATTAGAACTATATTAAACCAGTTTAAGCTCAGTTATACCTATATTAAACCAGTTTAAACCCAGTTATAACTATATTAAGCAAGTTTAAACCCAGTTATAACTATATTAAACCTAGTTTAAACCCAGTTATAACAATATTAAACCCAGTTTAAACCCAGTTATAACTATATTAAGCAAGTTTAAACCCAGTTATAACTATATTAAACCAGTATAAACCCATTTATAACTATATTAAACCAATATTAACCCAGTTCTAACTATATTAAACCATTGTAAACCCAGTTTTAACTATATTTAACCAGTTTAAACCCACTTGAAACTATATTAAACCAGTTTAAATCCTGTTATTTTTATATTAAACCAGTTTAAACCCAGTTTTAACTGTATTAAACCAGTATAAGCCCAGCTTTGGCATGCTAAGTTGCAGTGATAACTGTTTGTTTGTGTTCATACGCAGAGTAAATCCATCAGCTTCTCCTGTGATCCTGGTAACATCTTCATGGTTGGTTTTTCTCTTCAGGATCAGCGTCCTGGTTTAATCTGACCCTCCTTCTCTTTTCTGTCTGCAGTATGAGACAGTTTGATCGAGCTGCCCTCTTCATTGAAGCCTGTCTGAAGTATGGAGTCATGGAGGCCAACGACTCGTCAAATATCCTTTTTAAAAGTCCATTAGTGCTCTTTAACGGCAGTAAAGCTGTCGTCAGGACGTTACTGCGTCTGATGAATATGAGGAGGCCCTCCCCTGATGTCACACTAACGCTGAGCATTTGTCTTCGTTCCTCTCTGGTTTATCTCTCATTTTGTCGTCCTTAACTCTGCCTGCACATAAACTGATCGAGTCGGCGTTCCTCGACTACGCTCGGCTGCTGCGAAACCTGGGCCTGAGGGAGGGCGCCGCTCTGTGGGCGTCCCGGGCCGGGAGCGCCGGGGAGGCGCTGATGGAGGAGCTGTTCCAGGGGGAGGGAGGGGTGACAGAGAGCATCATGGGTAAAGAGGAGGTGGAGCTGGCAGAGGAGGGCCTGGAGTAACGAGGTCCATCTGAAGAAGACCGTGATATTTGAGTCTTTCTGCGAGTCTTCGTGTTTCAGCGGCAACTGTGTGGGCGTTTGGGTACAACTGATGCTCTTTACTCCACGTTATTGAGCTTTAGAGCTTTATAGAACTTTATCGAGATTTATCAAGATTTATGAAGCTTATACACCTTTATGAAGCTTTTTCAAGCTTTATGAAGCTTTGTCGAGCTTAATCAATCTTTAAGAAGCTTTGTCGAGCTTAATCAATCTTTATGAAGCTTTTTGAGCTTTGTGAAGCTTTATGAAGCTTTGTGAAGCTTTATGAAGCTTTTTGAGCTTAATCAATCTTTATGAAGCTTTATGAAGCTTTTTTCGAGCTTTGTGAAGCTTATGAAGCTTTTTGAGCTTAATCAATCTTTATGAAGCTTTGTGAAGCTTTATGAAGCTTTATGAAGCTTTTTCAAGCTTTGTGAAACTTTATGAAGCTTTTTGAGCTTAATCAATCTTTATGAAGCTTTGTGAAGCTTTATGAAGCTTTTTCAAGCTTTATGAAGCTTTGTAGAGCTTTATGAAGCTTTATGAAGCTTTTTTCGAGCTTTGTGAAGCTTATGAAGCTTTACCGAGCTTTATTAACTTTTATCTAGCTTTATCAAGCTTTATGAAGCTTTATCGAGCGTTGTGAAGCTTTTTCAAGCTATATGAAGCTTTATGAAGCTTAATCAATCTTTATTAAATTTTTTCGAGCTTTATGAAGCTATATAAAGCTTGATCAAGCTTTATAAAGCTATCTCGAGCTTTATGAAGCTTTATAAAGCTTGATCAAGCTGTATGAAGCTATTTCGAGCTTTATGAAGCTTTTTCGAGCTTTATAAATCTTTATCGTACTCACTGTGGTTCATTAACATATCACTTACATAACAGCAAATGGTGCCCAGCATACCCTTTTTGGCAGCTTTCCACCCTCATTTTGCCCTGAGCATGCTAACAAACAAACACATTTATCTCATTTGGCGTTTATTCTTTTTTTGTGTATTAATGTAACCCTCACTGTAGCAGGAAGGCCCTCGTTGAGATATGAAATGTTATTTGTTGGAGTGTCCTGGCCAAAGCAGGCAGCAGAAGAAGAGCATACCTCATTAGAACACCATGTTGGAAAACAATGAAATGACATCTTCATGTTGCTTATACTTTAAAAAACGCACCAACAATCATGTTTACTTCACATCAGGCATTACATTTAGATTCTGCTGCAGTCCAGTTTGAGCATTAAAATCACTAAAGCCTTGTTCCCACTTGAGGTCTGGCTTTGGTTCAGTTCAGTCCTGATCTTGTTTCCACCTCCAGCTGCAGGTCACATCGCTCTAACTCCACGGCTTATTTGAACATGGTAAGATATTTTTGTTTTAGACATTGCAACATGGGGATCAATAATTATTCATTAATTTTTTTCGAATATTTATTATGAATTTTCCAGCTTAACAACACATATATGAAAACAAAAAAGCATGTCTTCCATAGAAGTTGGCAGGGTATCTGTCCAGGCTAAATAAGACTAAATAATCTCTAAAAAAAAATTTCTTTTCATTCCTTGAATCAATGACTTTTGTGATAAATCTCAGACTAGAACAGACTGATTTGGCTTCCCTTTCTCCTTATTGGACGGTTGAACCACCTGTAGTCGTAGGAAACACAGCTTTTGTACCCTGACGCCTGACACAGATGTTACCGTGCTGATGCAGAGTCTGCAGCTTTCAGGCTGGATGCTTGTTGGCTGAGTACTCTTCTCTCCTGATGTAAATAAAACATTATCTCGAGCCAGAGAACAACCCAGTCCATGTTCGTTTCTGCAAATGTTTACCAGCTTCATCCTGTTTTACAGCAGAACGCAGCACTCTTCTCTCTCTCTGTTTATTTTCTAAGAAGTTAACAAAGCAAAGATAATGAAGTATGAATCTTTTATGAAAGATGTGAAGGAGCTGACAGGAGCTGCAGCCAACACGCATCCAGTCTGAACCCAAACAGCCACCTGTGCAAAGTGTCAGTGTGTGTTTGTGTGTATGTGTGTGTGTGTGTGTGCATGTAACAGCCCCAAACAGTCGTCCTGGTGATGTAAACATGTGGTTATTATTCTGTGAATCTGCTGCTTTATGATTTTATTGTTTGCTTCTTCAGATTGATTTTCTGTGTGGATAACTCGATGGGAGCTCCATGTTTGATTTGCCTTCTTGTAGCAGGACGAACTCACCTGAACACATTCCTCATGCCCTGCAGGGGGCGCCACAGCCTCATGTTCGGAGGATGGCATCCTCGCCGTGCACGCTGTGGGTCTGTAGCTGACCCTCAGCCTCTTTCCCTCACGTCATTCCCCGTCCTCCTGACTTGATATTAAATAATAATAAAAAAGTGCTGCCTCCCTGCTCCGTGACTAAAGCACCAAATTTATTTTGCACTTTTAATTTTTACCAAAAACGAAGCCCGACAAGTTTACAGCTCTTTTTAGTTGATGTACACTCACTGGCCACTTTATAAGGTGCACCTGAATCAGCCAATCACATGGAAGCAACTCAGTGCACTCACATGTCAGTACAGGCAAGACAAACTGCTTAAGTTCAACCGAGCATCAGAATGACGAAGGAAGGAGATTTAAGAGACTCTGAATGTAGCATGGCTGTTTGATCTGTCAGAAGCTGCTGATCTACTAGGATTTGACAGAGGATGGTCTGAAAAAAAAAAAGTATCCAGTAGGGCTGAAACGATTCCTCGGATAATCCCGATTATTCGATTACAAAATATCCTCGGGGCAAATTGTGTGCCTCGAAGCCTCGTTTAATATATAATTATACATATAAATATATATCTGGACTACTATACAGTGCACGGTGTTTGACACGGACGGTCATTTCTGTGGCACAGCGTGCCTGCTACCTCCGCTGCTGCGCGGCTTGTAAAATCATGAAGGAAGAGAAAAGAGAGGGACAGAAAGGAGAGAGTCCACAGAAGAAATGGCAGAGAGTGTCCCAAGTATGTGGTCACTACAAGAAGGGACGAAAAGAAAACACAGTGCAGATTCTTTGATGGAGCCGTTAACGATTCTCAACTCGAATTGGTTTTCGATTCCCATCCCTACTCATGAGCAGTCCGTGGAAACATGATTTGATTCGATAATCTTAATTTTGAACATAAGAATAATAAAATATTAGTTACAAACAAACAAAACAAAAAATGAAAGCATTATTTACAGAAGTGAAAAAAGAAGAAGCTCGGCTTATCTAGTCCTGCCTTATTTTTCATGTGTGTTATGTAATCACTATTCAATCAGCAACAACTGCAGCTTGGAACTGGATGATTACTTTGGAGGTTGATAGCCTGTAGCCTGCTCCTCTTTCTTCTTTAGTCGTTAAAATTCTGTTAGCTGATGAAACATCTGTGAGCATTTCTTGTGTCTGCATTGGTGTCGAGCTGATTTTAAGAAAGTTCGGCCATCGCTAACTTGCAGCTGCAGGATGTTTTCCGAGGCCTTCTCCTCTAATCTTGCACAAATAAATGTTGAGGCAGCTTTTTGTCAGCTGTGGCTTCATCCAGCTGCACCAAAAGGGGCTGAAGAATGGTCACTGTACAGCTAAGTTTAAGCTGATTTTAATTTATCGTGACTTATGGCCCTTTTCCATTAGCCCTACTCTACTCTATTCAACTCTACCCGGCTCTACTCTACTTGCCTTGTGCTGCTTTTCCATTAGCCCCAGTCTCCTGCCCAACAGGGTGCAGTGCCGCTGTAAACAGCTGAGCGGCTCTGCAGTGACGTCATTTTGAGCGCGACACAACAATCTGTGTCTTTTTGTCACAAACTGAGTAAAAAAGGAAAGCAGAAGAAGGCTGCAGGTGGTAAGAAGAAATACCCCTTGAGAAGCACAGGAGAGTTTTGGAAGCTATACAACAGAATGAAGCCGAGGACGAGAGCAATCCAGCTGCAAAGAAAAGGCGTAAGCTAGTGGTAGCTACCGCTAGCATGCTAGGTCGTCGCGCTCATGACTCATCGATGACGACATTGTCTGACCAATCAGTAGCCGGCAGTCGGCGACGTCATCTTTTACTATGGACTCAGCTCGCTTGGAACCAGAGTGGAGTAGGTACTAAAACTAGCTTGTTTTAGGAGGTACCAGGCTAGTGGAAACACGCTGCTAATCGAGTAGAGTAGGGCCAAGGCATGCTAGTGGAAAAGGGCTAATATTCAGGCTCTCAGCTGAGCAGCCTTCCTGACCATGTCCATCCCTTTATAATCACAGTGGACCATCTTCTGATCATCTCACACTGGTTTCTTGGCCTCAACAGTCACCAGATCTCAATCCAGTAGAGCCAAAGCTAGTGCTCGCTCGGTGTACCTAATAAAGCGGCCGGTGAGTGTTGGTTTCGTGTCGTATCTTTGCAGTTTTACCTTCATGAATCAGCTGGTTTTATCCTTTGAGTCCAGGATGCAGGTGTAGGTCTGTTGTCTCCTGCTGCTCCTCTCGTCTGTATCACCTGTAAATAACTTCCTGTTTAATAACTGCTGCTCCTCTTTAACCCTTTCATGCATGATGTACGCTACAATCAACAGAAAATTGAAATAATTTTATACCCCTTAAGTTGCAGCACTCAGCTCAGCTGTTAGGCAGAGGTCAATAAATTCGGAATTATTTAATGTGTCAAATAAACATAACACGTCGCAGTTTGTTTCTGTCAGTGTTTCATGATACAGAAAAAGAACTGGTGTTTTATTTGTGGGATTTAAAGGTTTAAAGAGCTAAATGCTACTTTTATTTTGCCATCATTTTTCTAAAATTCTTAACCATTTAATGACATGATGATATAAATGTACATGTGTTTGTCAAACTCAATATCATCTTAATTTTTAAGTCTTTACAGACATTTCTGCCTTTTCTAATTGATTTTTACCACATATTTGTGCATTTTTATGTCATCGCACTATCAACTGTTGGCTTTAAAAACCTTTCATTTACACACTAAGTCTGAAGCTATGAGGAGTTTCTAAGTAATTACAAAAAAGTCTCCCTTTTAGATATATGCCTGATGGAAATACACACTTTAAGATGAGTTTTATAGCATCAAAATAGGTTATCTATAAATGCTATTCCTTAGCTTCGTGGTCGGGTCGGACAGGGCTGGACTGGCCTGGATACTCAACTTCAGGAACAAGACAATTCAAACTAGAGCAAATTTATATTATTCAGACACGTCTTAGAGCACCGGGCTGTAAGTAGAGATATATAGCCGGCTACAAAACTACGATAGTAAGTATTCCAAAAATTTGTTGTCACACATCAAAAACTACCACTACGTAACTAGAAAGAGATACATTACCTCGTGGCTTTGCATCCTGTAAGTTGTTGATAAAAAAAGTTGTAAAGCAATGCAGAGTTCTGAGGAAGGTCTGAGCTGCATTTATTAGCATCACAACAAACACACGCTTTGGCTTGAGTCATGTTTTTACAACAGTCGCCGCGCGTGCTCATGGGTAGCAGAGTCTTTATGTCGCCGGAGTAGATTCTCCTCATAGCATCTTTAAATATCCCTGAATTTAATCATGACCTCTGCCAAACAGTTGAGCTGGTAGTTAAAGAGTTAAGTTTTATAAAAATATCAACTTTGCACTTTTTTCCATATTGTTGTATTGCATCTTAAATCCAAAACAGCCGACAAAGGGCAAACTTAGCATTATACCTCTATTAAGATTTTGCATTTTTTTTTTTTTTTTTTTTTAATTTTTGGTGAAATTCACAAGTAAATAGTTTGATTAAAAAGCAACAACACATCTACTCCAGACCTTTCTTTTACTTTTATTTACTCTTAACCCTTTAACTGCCAGCTCAACTTTTCAGGGAACAGAAACTACAAACAAGCCAAACACCTGATATTTTCTTTGTGTGTGATTTAAACAGTGAATATTTGATAATTTGATGACAAAAAATGCACACATTTTTGGGACAAAATCTATCAGAAAAGGCAAAAAATGTAAATAAAGTAGCAATCAAAAAAACTTTATATAGAGAATACTGTTTTTGACACACATTTTATGTAAATAAATCATACTGTATCAGTAAGTGGTTCAGTATTTAAAACAATAATTGTAGTTCTAATAAAGCTTTTAGCTTTATGAACCTTTAAAGTCCAAACAAAGAGAGTAGCTGTTATTTTGGTTTGTTTGCAGGTTTTTCTGCAGCCTAAAAACAACTCTTTTTTAACACATTAGATATTCCTGAATTTATCAACCTCTGCCAAACAGTTGAGCTGGGAGTTAAAGGTTTAATAAATGTTTGTTAAAGACGTGTTTTATGGATCTGAATTTAGTTCCACTAAATTGATATTTATACCGCTGATGCATGGTGAAGTGAAAAAAATGAACATATTAACTTATTTGAAAGTAAATCCAAACATTAAACTAAATATTCTTTTGTGATTTAGAAGAATAGAAGAATTTATTTTTTATAAGACCTATGAGGAACAGTAATAGGGGGTAGGAACTAAAAAAGTATTCTACTTCCTCCTACTCCTTTTCAAGCGTGTGGTTGCTACAATCCTTTTTTTCGTGTATGTGAATGGCATTTCACTGTTTTTTTGTTCTTTGCATGCATGTTCAAAATGAAAATAAATTCAATTCAATTCAATTTAATAATTCATGCATGAAAGGGTTAAATATGATTAAAAATGACCTGATCTCCTCTGTTTGCTGTTCTCGTGTTAATGAAATATATTAGAATAACAGATTTCTGTACATATGGATGGTAATAAAAAGGACATAAAGCAGCCTGGTGTGTGTTTCCTTTGCTCCAGCAGGGGGCGCTGCAGCTCCTCCAGTCTGAAGCTTTTATTCTGTGCATTCATGCCCCTCTGACTCGGGCCCAGGTACCTGAATGTCTCTTCATCTGTCAGTGTCTCGGGGGAGTTTATTCCCGTTTCAGTCGTTTCCGGATTAATGGCTTCTTTTCTGCTCAGGAGGTCCAACAGCTGGCTGCAGCTCGGCCCTGATCGGCCCGTTTCTCACCCTTTTCATTTGTTCTGTTTGTCCTCTCTCTCTCAGAAGGCCACACAAACGGCCGGATTGTGCTGCTTTAATGGCCCCGATGAAAAAGTGGCGTTAACAGCGGCCTCATCAGCATGCACGGGCCTCTCTCTGACAGCTTTTCCTCCAGGACGCCGGCCCGCTCGCCAAATGGCCCCGATAACAACACTTCCCATTTCCACCTTAAACGGGCTCCATCCCTCTTCTTTTTTCTGTCTGTCGCTGCTTTTCTCTCTCGCAGAGAAAGCAGCCAGCTCATGCTCCGGCTTTAATCGCTTCCTGGAAGTTTGGTTTCCATCTGCTGCTGGTTTTCACCTTTCACGTGAATCCAGATCCGAGGGAGAGGAGAGCATGAGGCCTAATGAAGATCACCGACTGAGCCAATTAAGAAATTAAGATCCTGCCTTTAATACTACAAAACCCCAAATCAGTGAAGTTGGCACGTTGTGTAAATCGTAAATAAAAACAGAATACATTGATTTGCAAATCCTTTTCAACTTATATTCAATTGAATACACAGCAAAGACAAGATATTTAATGTTCAAACTGGTAAACTTTGTTATTTTTTGCAAATATTAGCTCATTTGGAATTTGATGCCTGCAACATGTTTCAAAAAAGCTGCACAAGTGTCAAAAAAGACTGAGAAAGTTGAGGAATGCTCATCAAACACTTATTTGGAACATCCCACAGGTGAACAGGCTAATTGGGAACAGGTGGGTGCCATGATTGGGTATAAAAGCAGCTTCCCTGAAATGCTCAGTCATTCACAAACAAGGATGGGGCGGAGACACCACTTTGTGAACAAATGTGTGAGCAAATTGTCCAACAGTTTAAGAACAACATTTCTCAACCAGCTATTGCAAGGAATTTAGGGACTTCATCATCTACGGTGCCTAATATCATCAGAAGGTTCAGAGAATCTGGAGAAATTACTGCACGGAAGCAGCAAGGCCCAAAACCAACATTGAATACCGTGACCTTCGATCCCTCAGGTGGTACGGCATCACTGTGTAAAGGATATCACCACATGGGCTCAGGAACACTTCAGAAAACCACTGTCAGTAACTACAGTTCGTCTACATCTGTAAGTGCAAGTTAAAACTCTACTATGCAAAGCCAAAGCCATTTATCAACAACACCCAGAAACACCACCGCTTCTCTGGGCCGAGCTCATCTAAGATGGACTGATGCAAAGTGGAAAAGTGTTCTGTGGTCTGACCAGTCCACATTTACAATTGTTTTTGGAAACTGTGGTCGTCGTGTCCTCTGGACCAAAGAGGAAAAGAACCATCCGGACTGTTATAGGCTCAAAGTTCAAAAGCCAGCATCTGTGATGGTATGGGGGTGTATTAGTGCCCAAGGCATGGGTAACTTACACATCTGTGAAGGCACCATTAATGCTGAAAGGTACATACAGGTTTTGGAGCAACATATGTTGCCATCCAAGCAACGTCTTTTTCATGGACGCCCCTGCTTATTTCAGCAAGACAATGCCAAGCCACATTCTGCACGTGTTACAACAGCGTGGCTTCGTAGTAAAAGAGTGCAGGTACTAGACTGGCCTGCCTGTAGTCCAGACCTGTCCCCCATTGAAAATGTGTGGTGCATTATGAAGAGTAAAATACAACAACGGAGACCCCGGACTGTTGAACAGCTTAAGCTGTACATCAAGCAAGAATGGGAAAGAATTCCACCTGAAAAGCTTCAAAAATTGGTCTCCTCAGTTCCCAAACGTTTACTGAGTGTTGTTAAAAGGAAAGGCGATGTAACACAGTGGTAAAAATGACCCTGTGACAACTTTTTTGCAATGTGTTGCTGCCATTAAATTCTAAGTTGATGATTATTTGCAGAGAAAATAAAGTTTCTTAGTTTGAACATCAAGTGTCTTGTCTTTGCTGTGTATTCAATTGAATATAAGTTGAAAAGGATTTGCAAATCATTGTATTGTTTTTATTTACGATTTACACAACGTGCCAACTTCACTGGTTTTGGGTTTTGTATTTACAAAATCAATAAAAATGAGCAAAGGAAGACCTTTGACCGACTCACTCGTCATCATGTTTTAGCTTTGATCACAAACGTTACCGTCCATCACTGCATCGTGTCAGGACTTGACCTACATAATAATGATCATAAACTTCATTTGTGTTTTTAAAAACAGAGGTTTACAAAGTGCTTTGACAGCAGCAGAGACATAAAGAGGAACACAAGAGCTTAAACCAGAAGAAAAAACAACAGAAAAGGTCGATTAAAATCAGAGACTTGAGACAATACAAGAATGAGACCATGAGGACCAAAGTAAAAGCTAAAAACAAAATAAATATAACAAGACAATAATAAATAGTTGAAAAGAGATCATAAAAAAAGAGATTGGACAATAACACAATGAGCTTAGAAGTTTTTTATAAAAAGATTAAGAGTATACTGAAATATGAAGCAAAAATACTTCCAAATAAAAGGCCATAAGGAGACTAAAACAGAAATAAAAGGCTAAAAAAACTAAAACAGAAAGAAGGAAATAGAAAGACTATAAAAACACATCTGCACTTTTTATGTTGACTTTTTTAATCTCCTATATTTGTTAATTTAGAAAAACCTGCAAACACTTGATATGTGTTTTGAAGTATTTGCAGACCGTCTTCTCAAAAGTCAGTTTTTCCAAAAGGGCCAGTAAAAAGTTGTTTAACAGACTTAAATACAAATCTTTAAAAACTCTAAACACCTGAATCATCACTGAAGCTAAAACAGATCATTTCTTTAGCTTCAGTCCCTGATCACTGCACCTCACTGGAAGATGTTTGTTTCTCCATGTTAGCCCTGTGATTGGCTGCTGATGGGGGTCATGGTTCATGCCTCTTTAATCAGAAACAGAAAACAACCCGTCTGTCGTCTCCCGGCTGTTTTCCTTCCTCCCTCATGTCCTCAGAGTCGTACGTGCACAGGCAGAGCGAGCTCGCCATCAGGTCGCACATTTCCCATGAGCCTCCTCTGCTCTGCTGCTGACAGACGCCTTTATCCCATGCGGGCAGGTTCAAACCCGCTCCTGTGTTTTAGTGAAATCCTGTGGAGGGCCTGGGTGTCTGAGGGGCGTGGTTTGGCTCCTCCCCTCTGCAGGTGAAGGTGATGGCGATGGTTGGAGGCTGATGATTGGTCTGTTTGATTCTTTGGTTTGAACACTGTGTTTACTCTCATGCTGCTCTAAGTCAAAAACAAATGCTCTGATTATAAGCGTAATGCTTCTCTGTTACCATGGCAACAGAATCTGGAGGTAGGGCCGGGCAGAGCGATGCTGTCAGACTGTGCTGTAGCCTGAGTGGATCCATCATTTATCCTCTTTATCACTAGATCACTTTGGATCGTCTGATTCAGTCTCAGATATCCTGATGTGTTTTTATTCATTATCGCTGATACAGATGTTTTTAGTCAACAGCACAAACTCAAATGGACTTCTCTCTCTTGCAAAACTCGATATATCTCCTGGAAACATTGGCAAAATGTCCCCCCCCAAAAAAAACATTATAAAAACTTATAATAGTCCATTTCTAAAAGTATAATGAATGCATGTATGAAAGTCATGCTGATTTGTGTTCTGATTGGCTGATGGATTAATTGATGGATTGTTTGATGGGCTGGTTGACTGTTGGATTAAGGTTAGTAGATGGATTGATTTATTGAATGATTGATTGGTTGGTTGATTGATGGATTGTATGAGTGATGAATTTATCGATTAGTTAATTGATTGATTGATTGATTCATGGATTGGTTGATTGATGGTTTGATTGATGGATTGAGTCATTGGTTGATTGATGGATTGATAGATTGGATGAGTGATGAATTGATTAATAATCTAATTGATTAATGGATTGATTGGTTGATTGATAGATTGATTGATGGTTTGATTGGTTCATGGATTGGTTGATTGATGGACTGATTGGTTGATTGATGGCTTGATTGGTTCATGGATTGGTTGATTGACAGACTTTTTCTGCCTCTGTCTGTCTCACAGAACTGTCGACTCTCGTCCCTGACTCTCTCCCCACTGCTCGATCTGTTTGAGGGTCACCAAGTGCTTAAAGGCACATGTCTGATCCCACCTCTGATTGGCCACAGACAGCTGTGCGTTGGCTCTGATTGGCTGTCATCCCCTCTCTTGTGCTCCAGGTGATGTTTATGCTGCAGGTATTCACCCTGGTCTTTATCTGATCCTTTAGATGAATGTGTCAGTGTTCAGCAGAGCGAGGACTCAGACAGGAAGTGTGAACAGCCTCTTATCGAGTCGCCGTAATGACTGGAGGACAGAGCGACTTGTGGACAGGTTAACGTGTTAAAGCGTGTCTCTTATCTCTGCTGTGGTTTCCTGGAGAGCTGGCTGCAGTCAGAGAGTCAAAGAGAGCTTTGTGAGAGCAGAGACGAGGGGAAGAGTCCTGCTTTATGACCCACAGTCAGACTCTGCTGCTGCCTCTCTGTTTGGGCTTTTACTCCTTTAAACTACAAGCAAAGGACGAGGACGAGGCGATAGAGCTGCCCACCCCTCTGAGCCTCACTGTAACAGATCGAGATCAATGTTACTCCAGAGAAAAAAACATTGTAAAGCTGAGGAGAGTTTGTAAAGTCATGCTGCATCCAGGAGCAACAACAGCGCTGTTTTATTAACGTTATTCCTCCTGACTCGTGGTAATTCTCTGACAGCTGTGATCCGTAAAGAAAAACTAAAACAACTGAACAAAACCAGCTGATACCACCAAGCAGAGAGGAAATCTGAAATATTTAAGGACACATTTTGAGTTGGATTGATTGTTTCTCAAGCAACGTTGTTCAACATATTCTACAACGATACTCAAAGGCTACTCATAAAAAGAAAGAAAAAAGCTCATCAATAAATATTTAAGTACTAACTTATCAAATGAAGTCATTATTTTTTTAAAATATCAATTAAAAATAAAATAGTTTGAAGATATACCAGACAGAATTAACAAAAATAAATGTATTTTTTTATTTAAGTCAAATATTTAAGTACTTAGCAACTGAAGTCATTTTTTTTTATTAATTAAAATCAAATAAAAAAGTTTGAAGACATAACAGACAAGACAGTCAGATATTTATGGCGAGTTTCTTCTTTATCAAATGAAAAAGTATTTTTTAAAAATAATTAAAAATAAAAAGTATTAAGGTTTAACATTGAATCAACACAAACTAAATGTAGATTTTTTTTTAATTAGTAAATATTTAAGGCAAATTTAATGTCCAATCCTAAAGTAAAAATATTAAATTAAAAGCCACAGGTTACCTCCCTCTGACTCCCTGCAGATGTAACCATCGATATTCTTATATCTGATATTTTTTATTTTTTAACTTCATGTGTTGTATCACCAGAATATCACCAGATTTTACCTGGATGTTCCTGAAGAGTCTTTTCTTCCATGTAAACAGTTTATTTCTGTACCAGTGTTACTTTTGGAGATGAACTCACATAAACACAGAGAACAGATGGAAACTGAAAAATTAAGACCAATATTCCACTGCTCTGTATTTGGTCATTTTAAAAATAAAGATCAGAAGGTGATGTTATTTCCTGTGGTCTGATCTTCTCAGAACATAAAAGCAGTCTCCAGCTCCAGACTGTGGACCTGCTGCCTCGAGTCACCACAGAGTCATTAATATCAGTCTGAACATCAGACGTGTCGGTGAGGTCTGCTCTGATCAGGTCTGGATGGAGAACAGGCCTCTAACTAATGGACGGGTGGTTGTCCCGAATTCGGTGGAAAATTGTTAATTCAGCACAATAATCTGGATTAAGTTGGTTTTCCTCAGGCTCTATGTTCCCGTCATGGTGAGTCTTGTAGCCATCTTCTTCCTCTCTTCTCTTCTTCTTCTCTTCTCTCTTCTTCACCTTCTTCTTCGCTTCTATTTTCTTCTTCTCTTCTCTTTTCTCTTCTTCTTTTCTTCTCTTCTCTTCCTCATCTTCTTCTCTTCTCTCTTTCTCTTCTCTTCTCTTTCCTTTTCTTCTTCTCTTTTCTCTTTTTCTATCCTTCTCTCTTCTCTTCTTCTCTCCTCTTCTTCTTCTGTCTACTTCTTCATCATCTCTCCTTCTCTTCTTTTTCTCTTCTTCTCCTCTTCTCCTCTCCTCTGTTCTCTGCACAGGT
The DNA here is from genome assembly GCA_036419115.1 of Scarus forsteni. Lineage (NCBI taxonomy): Eukaryota > Metazoa > Chordata > Actinopteri > Labriformes > Labridae > Scarus > Scarus forsteni. The sequence continues at coordinate 98,450 of JAZDUH010000042.1, forward strand.
TGAAACAGCCTCCTTGTCCACCAGAGGGCAGCAGAGGACTTCAGATCAGTTTTTCCTGCTGGTTCAGAGCTCAGGTTCACAGGAGGTTCAGAAAAGTCTCTGATGTGGACAGAAGGATCTGCAGCTCTGGTGATCAGACTTCAATGATCTGAACTTTAAGTGTTTTTACTGTTCTTTTATTAAGACAAAAAAGGTATGGTTACCTTTCAGTAAAAACATTTATGTTCTAAGAAGACAAGATGAATCTAATCAGTAAGATCCTGAACTTCACCTGTTAGATAATCAGGACTTTCTCATTAGAGGACCTTTGGTGTCCTCCAGCAGCAGATCTCTCCCCAGCTCCTCGCTTTCCCTGCAGTAAGGACTCTCACTGCACAGGCCCCTTGCTGCACAGGCCCTTGGCTGCACAGCCCTCTTACTGCACTAACCCATGGCTGCACAGGTCTCTTACTGCACTGGCCTCTTACTGCACTGTCTCCTTACTGAACTGGCCCCTGGCTGCACAGGCCCTTGACTGTACAGGCCTCTTACTGCACAGGCCCTTGGCTGCACAGCCCTCTTTCTGCACTAACCAATGGCTGCACAGGTCTCTTACTGCACTGACCTCTTACTACACAGTCTCCTTACTACACTGGCCCCTGGCTGCACAGCCCTCTTAGTGCACTGGCCTCTGGCTGCAGAGATCTCGTGCTGCACTGGTCCCTGGCTTCACCAGCCACTGACTGCACAGGCCTCTTACTGCACAGACCCATGGCTGCACAGGTCTCTTACTGCACTGGCCCCTTGGCTGCACAGGCCCCTATCTGCACAGTTATGTTACTGCACTGGCCTCTTACTGCACAGGTCTCTTACTGCACTGGCCCCTGACTGCACAGCCCTCTTACTGCACTGGCCCATGGCTGCATAGGTCTCTTACTGCACTGGTCCCTGACTGCACAGCCCTCTTACTGCACTGGCCTCTGGCTGCACAGCCCTCTTAGTGCACTTCCCTCTAGCTTTACAAGACTCTTCCCACACTGGTCCTTGGCTGCACAGCCCTCTAACTGCACTGGTCCCTGGCTGCACAGACCCCTGACTTCACAGCTCTCTGACTGCATACTCCTCTTACTGTACAGTTTCCTTACCACACTGTCTGTCTCTTACTGCACTGGCCTCTGGCTGCACAGTCCTCTTACTGCACTGGCCTCTGGCTGCACAGTCCTCTAACTGCACTGGTCCCTGGCTGCACAGACCCCTGACTTCACATCTCTCTGACTGCATACTCCTCCTACCGTACAGTTTCCTTACCACACTGTCTGTCTCTTACTGCACTGGCCTCTGGCTGCACAGTCCCCTTACTGCACTGGCCCCTGGCTGCACAGTCCTCTTACTGCACTGGCCTCTGGCTGCACAGTCCTCTTACTGCACTGGCCCCTGGCTTCAGCTGAATGTTTTTATTGATGTTGTCTTGTGGATTTTTAAGCACGGAGGTGAAGAAAGTTTTATTTGTTTTGTTTTCTGGTCTAAATTTACATGTTTTCATAAATCACTGCAGTTGGACATCATCCATCATTTTCTTCTGCTTCTTTCTTCTCTTTATTTAATAATCATTCACAGCCATGGGACCGTGCAGCAGGGGGCTGTGCAGCAGGGGGCCAGTCTCCAGGGTTGGTTTTGATGACTGCTCTGGCTTAGCCTTTAGCTGTTAGCTTGTCTCTCTTACCTTTAGCTGTTAGCTTGTCTCTCTTACCTTTAGCTGTTAGCTTGTCTCTCTTACCTTTAGCTGTTAGCTTGTCTCTCTTACCTTTAGCTGTTAGCTTGTCTCTCTTACCTTTAGCTGTTAGCTTGTCTCTCTTACCTTTAGCTGTTAGCTTGTCTCTCTTCTTCCTCTGGCATCACTTTAATAAACCGGAGTCTGCCGCTCAAACCAAAGTGGTCCTGCTGAAGTTTCCCGGCGAGGTGTGTCAGTGGGTTGAGCAGGAGTCTGCAGGACCGTTTCATAACAGCTCGGTGTGTTTGTGCGTGACGGCGCCACGTTTCCTCCAATCAGAGAGACGATCTGACAGCAGCTCTGCGGCCTGTTTCCTCTGTGAGAGCGTGGAGGAGCGACAGGCTCGGACCTGTGATGAAGGTCAGCGACGTTCTCCTGATGAAGCTCTGAGAGGAGGGTTAAAGTTCACGAGTTATTCCATCATAATTTCATCAACAGCCTTTTTCCATTAAAGTAAACTACACAGTAACTAATTAAAACAAGAGCACATGGACAAAACTCAAACTAAACTAACAGACATTTTCATCACCAAATAAAAACTAGACTGAAATGTCTGACAGACTAAATCCAATCAGTCCTAATATGGTCATGTAGGAAGTAGAGACAAGTGATGAATCTATCCAATCACAGCTACTTTGGTTGTGTTAAAGGTTGGATGAGTTCAGAGGGACATCCAATCACAGCTGCCTTAGGTTGGTGGTGGTGGGATAAGTTGTGGAGCGATCCAATCAGAGCTGCTCTCTTTATGAATTGATATATTCATGTAGAGCAGGTTCACTGTTTGTTGTCAGTTCTGGTATTGTAACTGAGATGCTCTGCCAGGTAGCCTAAATAAAGGTGACTGCACATAAAATATGATAATAATAATAATAAAATAATTAGAAAAAAAATAAAACTAAATAACTCAAAACAGGCATTATCATGACATATTCAACGTTATTGATTTCAGTTAAAGGAACAAAATGGTGTTTCTTAAATTTAACATAATGATGTTCCTTAAATTCAACATAATGATGTTCAATCAATTCAGCATAAAGATAATGAATTAGTTTTCAGGAAATGTTTAGTAAATTCAACATTATGATGTTTAGTAAAATAAATATAACAATATCAAGTAAACTCAAGATAATGATATTGAACAAATTCAATGTAATGATGTTAAGTAAATTTAATTTGATGATGTTTAGTTAATTCAACATAATGTTTTATGAATTGAATGTAATGTTTAGTGAATTAAATATAACAGCTTTTAGAAAATTCAACATAATGATGTTTTATATATTCAATGTAATTATGTTAAAGGAGACATATCATGCTGATGCATGATTTAATACTTACATATAATATAATAAATTTGAAAACAAGACCTTACACCCCCTTAATTTTCCAAAAAATGAGATATTGTATTTTTTCTGATATCCTAGAATGAGATTTGAGGCCTCTGAAAATAGGTCATTGCGAGATGTCCACGAGATTTAAATCGTCATGACGACACGAGGTACCTTTCTTTTTATTGGAGTAATCTGATAAAACACTTCCTCCTCTGTGATGTCCATTAGCCACAAAACCGTCACTGAGGAACACATCCACCAGCAGGGGTATATAGATCCCTAGCTCACATTCACTCATTACCAGCTCTGGCCTGTAGGGGGACTCAATCTGCTCGCTGCTTTGAGCCTGCCGGAAAATACAGTAGAAGAAGAAGGACAGGCTGGCTCTACCCCCGATAGAACTGACCAATCAGAGCACAAAGGGCTGTGAAGTTGTGAGGTAACTGTAGGTCATCCTCAGATCAGAGTGTTTCAACGAGAGCTTGATAATGGCCTAAAATGAGGATTTTGAGAACGCTATTGTGGGGCAATGAAGGAACTAAATGACTTGTACTGAGGGCAGAAATGCTTTACAGGCATCCTAGTCTGGCATAGTGAAAAGGAGAAACAAGCATGATATGTCCCCTTTCAGTAAATTAAATAGAACGATATTAAACAAATTCAAAGTAATAATGGTGAGTAAATTAAATATGATATTTTGTAAATTCAATATAGAAATGTTTAGTCAAATAAATATAATATTTATTAAATTCAACATAGTTATTTAATCAATTCAATGTAATAATATTTAATCAATTCAATATATTTAATTTACTAAACATTATTACATTGACTTTGTTTAATATCATTATGTTGAATTTACTAAATGTTTTTATAACAATATTAAGTGAATTCAACGTAACAATATTTAACAAATTCAATGTAATGATGTTAAGTAAATTAAATATGATGACATTTAGTACATTCAACATAATTGTTTTACAAATTCAATGAAATGTTTAGTAAATTACATTTAAAAATATTTAGTAAATTCAACATAATGATGTTTAAGAAATTCAATGTAATGCACACTTGTTGACTTTTTGCAGAGTTGAATGAAGCAAAGAGAAAAGCCACATCTACAGAATTGCTTTTATGTCGTCTTTAAAATCTTAAATTTTCTTTCTTTCTCTGTTTTAGTCTTCTTTTAGCCTTTTGTTTGTTAGTATTGCTCTTATCATTTTAGTTCTTTTCTTTTTATTGACTTCTTTGCTATACTAACAGATTGGTGTCTTTATTTACTTTAAATTCAGATTGTTTTATTCTTGCTTCATCTTACGTTATAATCATTTTATAGAAAACTTTTAAGCTTATAGTTTTATTGTTCTATCTCCTTGTTAACCTCTTTTCTATTATTCTGTTATTGTCTTTTTATATTTGTTTTGTTTTTTGCATTTACTTTGGTCCTCATGGTCTCATTCTTGTATTGTCTGGGTTCTTTGTCTTTGTGTTTGTCTTAAATCTTCTCTTTGGTTGTTTTTCACTTTGTAAAGCAAATAAAGTTTATTATTTTTGATTCCTCCTTGGTTTGGAGGTCTTACAGTCCACTTTTATGGTTTTAATTTTGTCAGGTTCATTTATTTCTTAATGAATATGAAGCAAACAGTCAGATCTCAGCACCAGTCTGTCTGTTTTCTGAGCTTCATGTTTTAATATTTTTCTTTATTTGCTGTTGGAGGCAGTGAAATAATCAGAAGCAGAGAGTTTTTGACAGAGTCCGATTGTTCCTCCTGTTTCTGAACCACAGCAGAGCCTTGTGAGGGATATTTACCCTCTGCAGAGCCTCTGCAGCTCTGAGGAGGAGGCTCATGGTCCAGAGCTGTTGGCTGCTGTGGGACCGGCCTCCCTCTCGGCGTTTACCCAGCAGCCCCTGCAGTGGCCCCCCGAGAGCCTGGGAACGGCTCCAGCTCCGGGTCCTTCAAATGTCGCGGTCGGAGCGTTATTAGCCGCCGTGAATTAAAGGAAAACATGTCGGCTGGCAGGGATGGCAGTGATAAATCAGAAATAATGAAACAGGCCTTAAGTGGAACCAGAACCAGGGAAACCGGAGCCCGCGGAGCCGCTGGAGGCCCGAGCACGGCCCTGCAGGCCCCGTGACCCCGGCACCATGTGGAGACCACGGAGCTCCACGGGGGGGCTGAAGGTCACATTCCTGACCTTCAGACCAGGGACGCAACTGTGGCGCTAAATTTCTCCAGACGACACTTCAAAATGTCTGATCGCTGGAGGAGAGAGCCTCTAGTGGACCAGAGAGGAACTACACTGCAAAACCAGATCTGAGCAACCTAAAGGTGAAGTGTGTAGAAGTTCATCCGTCAAAATAGAGTTGTCAAATATGAGTTTAAGTGCCATCCCATTCCTAATCCATAGGGTTCAATCTGACGTGGGTCCACCCTTTGCAGCTATAACAGCTTCAACTCTTCTGTGAAGGCTGTCCACAAGGTTTAGGAGTGTTTATGGGAATTTTTGACCATTCTTCCAGAAGAGCATTTGTGAGCTCACACACTGATGTTGGACCAGAAGGCCTGACTCATGACTCCATCATCCATGTCTTTATGGACCTGCTTTGTGCTCTGGTGCACAGTCATGTTGGAAGAGGAAGGGGCCAGCTCCAAACTGTTCCCACAAAGTTGGAGCATGGAATTGTCCAAAATGTCTTGGTGTACTGAAGCATTCAGAGTTCCTTTGACTGGAACTAAGGGGCCAAGCCCAGCTCCTGAAAAACACCCCCACACCATAATCCCCCCTCCACTAAACTTTACACTTGGCACAATGCAGTCCCACAAGTATGGTTCTCCTGGCAACCTCCAAACCCAGACTGGTCCATCAGATTGTCAGATGGAGAAGCGTGATTGGTCACTCCAGAGAATGCGTCTCCACTGCTCTAGAGTCCAGTGGCTGTGTGCTTTACACCACTGTATCCACGCTTTGCATTGCACTTGGTGATGTGAGGCTTGGATGCAGCTGCTCGGCCATGGAAACCCATCCATGAAGCTCTCTGCACTGTTCTTGAGCTAATCTGAAGGCCACATGAAGTTTGGAGGTCTGTAGAGATTGACTCTGCAGAAAGTTGGCGACCTCTTCTCACTATGCGCCTCAGCATCCGCTGACCCCGCTCCGTCAGTTTACGTGGCCTACCACTTGGTGGCTGAGTTGCTGTGGTTCCCAAACACTTCCACGTTCTTATAATCCAGCTGACAGTTGACTGTGGAATATTTAGGAGTGAGGAAATGTCACCACTGGATTTGTTGCTCAGGTGGCATCCTATCACAGTTCCACGCTGGAATTCACTGAGCTCCTGAGAGCGACCCATTCTTTCACTAATGTTTGTTAAAGCAGTCTGCATGCCTAGGTGATGATTTTATACACCTGTGGCCATGGAAGAGACTGGAACACCTGATTCTGATTATTTGGACGGGTGAGCGAATACTTTTGGAAATATAGTATATGTGCAGTGACACTAAAACAGAAACTTGATTTTTGAATATGAGTCTACAAAATTATTCAAAGCCTGACCTATAATCTATCAAAATAATAGTTACAAATATGAATGAAAAGCCCTCACCTGGTAACTGTTGTAAATGATGCCCTGTTAACGATCCTTTTTGGTCTTCACTGGCTCTCGTCTCTTAGTAATGTGATGTTTTAGAAACAGATGGGCTCATTCCACAATCTGAACACTAGATGTCACTAAAATGCCAATTTCTACACACTGCAACTTTAGTCGTCTAATTTCAAGTCAAAAATATGCACAATGCCCACTAGAATTTCATTTTCATTGATAAATCATTAGATTAGATCAGATTAGTTTATATAGAACTTTATTAATCCGTTTTGGGAAAACAGGATTCCAGTAGCAGTTTGAAAAGTGGATAAAAAGATAAATGAAAAGACAGAAATCAACAAAATATATAAATAAAAATACAAATATGGCTCCTGCTCCTTCCCGTCCTCTGTCTTCCTGTCACTCCTCATTCCCCCTCAGTGAGGAGTTGTAGATGGCCAAAACAGTCTCTCAGTCTGGTAACTTTATTTTATAACTTGTAACTATCAGAAAATATCTGCCAATGAAACCAGAGGATCTTAACTCAGGTATAGAAACTACTAAAGAAGCACATCTCATTTCAACAAGTTAAGTTTGTGTTTCCACATTGACAGAAATTTAAACTCATTACAAGCACTTCATTGTTTATTTTTGTTGTAAATACTGAAATTGTAATGGCAGGGTACAACTGATGCCTATGAGCTTACTGGTAGGGGATTATTTTATTTATCTTTTTTTATTTTACTTTAAAAAAATTATATTTCCTTATTTTTATTTATTTATTTGATTTGATTTTATTTTTTACATTTTTTAATATATTATTTTATTCATTAAATTGTTTTATTTTGATAGTAATACAGCTCATATATTTACATGCTAGATGAGGACATGTTTCTAATAGGGCTGTGACGATACGCTTTTCTCCCAATTCAATTTTTTACAATTTTTTAGGTGCCGATTTGATTTAAATTGCAATTCCAAGATATTGCTGATTTTTGCAATCTTTAGTTAGCTTTTTTAACACCAGTGAAAAAGATGAACAATGATGATGCCTACAGACTATATCAGGAAAAATACACATCACATGTGAGTCTGTTTTTAGGATTTATTCATCAATATATTTTAACCAGCTGTTTATACTCTCTCTTCAAAAGACTGGACTGACTTTAAAAGTGGATTATTAACACAGACTAAAATGAAGCATTTAGATTTGAGAAAAAAATGATTTTGATGAAAAAAATAGATTAAAAAAATCCTGATACTTATGTGAATTGATTTTTTCTCCCACCCCTAGTGTCTGGTGCTAATGGTGCTACTGTCTAATGTTGATCAAACAGGCGGCCATTTTCTCCACCGACTCCCTGTGGACTCTTTCTTTAACACTCAGGGTCTGCAGGTAAAGACTCTTCCTCACACATGAGGACGTAACTGCTGCTCGCTCTGAAGGCATATAAATTCTTCAGCGGTAATATGGCAGGTTTGGGTGGATGGCGTGGAGGGCGGGTGGAGAATGAACGGCTCTGTCAGAGGGAGCAGCTAATAAAGCGTTCGAGGGTGAAAGAATGTGTCTCCACTTTCAGGCTGTCATCGAGGGTGAATTAGTTTGATAGTGATGGTGAGAGAAACCAATAATGCCATAGCCTCCACCGCCATAACCTCCACCCCCCTCCACCGCCATAACATCAACCCCTCCACCGCCATAGCCTCCACTGACATAACCTCGACCCTCCACCGCCATAACATCAACTACTCCACAGCCATAACCTCAACCCCTCTACTGCCATAGCCTCCACTCCTCCAACGCAATAACATCAACTACTCCACCGCCATAACCTCAACCCCTCCACTGCCATAGCCTCCACTCCTCCAACGCCATAACCTCAACCCCTCCACTGCCATAGTCTCCACTCCTCCAACGCCATAACATCAACCCTCCACCGCCATAGCCTCCAACCCCTCCACCGCCATAACCTCAACGCTTCCACTGCAATAACCTCCACCCCCTTTAACGCCATAACCTCAATCTCTCCACCGCAATACTCCGCCTCTGCACCACCATAACATCAACCCCTCCACCGCCATAGCCTCCACTGCCAAAACCTCCACCCTCCACCGCCATAACATCAACTACTCCACCGCCATAACCTCAACCCTTCCACTGCCATAGCCTCCACTCCTCCAACGCCATAACATCAACCCTCCACCGCCATAGCCTCCAACCCCTCCACCACCATAACCTCAATCTCTCCACCGCAATACTCCACCTCTGCACCGCCATATCTTCCACCCCTCCATCACCATAACCTCCACCCCTCCACTGCCATAACTTCCACCCCTCCACCTTCATCTCTACACTGCCATAACCTCCACCCCTCCACTGCCATAATCTTCCACCCCTCCACCATCTTAACATCAGTCCCTCGACCACCATGACCACCATCTCTGCACCACCATAACATCAACCCCTCTACCACCATGACCTCGAACCCCCCCACTGCCATAAACTCCATCTCTGCACCACCATAACATCAACCCCTCCACCGCCATAACCTCCACCCCTGCACCATCATAACATCAACCCCTCTACCACCATGACCTCGAACCCCCCCACTGCCATAAACTCCATCTCTGCACCACCATAACATCAACCCTCCACCGCCATAACCTCCACCCCTGCACCATCATAACATAAATCCCTCTACCGCCATGACCTCCGCCCCTCCAATGCCAGAACCTCAACCCTTCCACCTCCATAACCTCAAATGCCACAACCTCCACCCCTCCACTGCCATATCCTCCCCACCCTCACCGCCATAACCTCAATGCTTCCACTGCAATAACCTCCACCCCCTTTAACGCCAAAACCTCCACTCGTCCAACGCCATAACCTCAATCTCTCTACTGCCATACTCCACCCCTTCACTGCCATAACCTCCACCCCTCCACCTTCATCTCTTCACTGCCTTAACCTCCACCCCGCCACTGCCATAACCTCCACCCCTCCACCTCTGGCAGGGGGAAACCCCATTGGCTGTGATTTAGGAGAAGCTCCAGTTTCAGCCGGCTTTAAAGCTCCATCATCAGTATTCGGTCAGATCAGTGGATGGTGGAGTGTGTTTTGGCTCCTCACAGCTGGGTGACCGGCTCATGCCGTTGTTCTTGGACTTGTGGTTCCTCCTTCAGAGCTGAGCCCTGACCTCCTCTGTGCTAAGACAAAAACATCGACTCTCTGAAAGCAGAAGGTTCAGAAACTCTGGGATGCTGTCCTGCTCTCTTTGACTCCACGTGTTGGTGATTTAAGCCATCACTGATCGATTATTGTCTTTTAGCATCAGCACTACTGTTCATCTGGAGCGTTATCAGTACAGTATAATAATAATAATGCATTTTTATTTAAGGTGACTTTCATGACTCTCAAGGTCACCTTACAAAAGATAAAAAGTGCATTAAAAAAGGCATAAAAAAACAAACAATACAATAGACAGAGCAGAAGGTCAGAGCAGGTAGGAGAGCTTGAACAGATCCAGGTCTGCTTATTAGTCAAGTCAAAGTTGATTTGTACAGCACATTTAAAAACAACTGAAGTGCTGCACAGCGGTACAAAATAATGTTTCATACACTTAATAATAATTATGAATGAATGATATTTCAAACATAACAAAAGGCAAAATAAACGTACAGATGGAAAAAAACAAAGTAAATTAGCACTGGAATAAATGTTACATGTCTGAAAAACAGTGAGAATTAACAATTATTACAATTATTTAGCTTCCCAGTCTAAACTAGAAAAGCACTCGGAGAGCACCCATATTGTGATTTTCACCATAAATATTAGTCCTACTTTTATTTCATCTAAATATTGAGATTCTTTGACCATGAAAGCAAATCATTAGCAGTTGGATTCATAAAGATATCTGTTATAGTTCAGTAGTTATTCACGAAAATCACATTTTTCGTCATGGCGTTTTTCTTCTGGATTTAGCTCCAAAGTTTTTGAAGGTACAACAAATCAGATTGAACACTCCAGATTCTACAGTATCTTGGCTTTATTTTGGCGTTTGTTGCAAGTCTATGTCTTTATTTGTTCCCTTGCTATGACGAAAATTCCAAGGATATCCAAATTTTTCTTGTTCTGGATCAGAGAATCCAGAATTTTCCCAGGATCCAGATCAGTCTGTGATATCTTGTAGAATTTTTTGGAAACTTGTCCTGTATTTCTTTTCCAAATGCCCTGACTATTTTTGGCGGAGTAATATGCACAAATGCAGAAAATGGTCCTATCTCACAATGGTAAAGAATCCTTTAAAAAATATCAGGATTCAAAGAATTATCCAGATCATTCCCAAAATCTAATCATTTGTTTCTTGTCCCAATCCAGACGTTTCCTGAAAATTTCATCGAAATCCGTTCATAACTTTTTGAGTTATGTTTCTAATAGAGAAACAAACAAACACCAGCAGTAACATAACCTCCTGGCAGATGTAATGGGTACATTTTTTAAGTCTGATTTAATAATAAAAACAGTAATAGAACAAATGATGAGCCCAACATTAAAAATGCACATATAAAAATAGAAATAAAATAAGAATAAAAACAATAAAAGGAGTAAAAGAATAGATAGGGAATAAAAGGATAAAAGATAATGAAGGACTTTATTTTGGAAAAGTTGCTTGTAAATGTTGTGTTTTCTCCTCCTGAGCGTGCAGCACATAAAGTCATCTGCCTCGTCTTCATCAGTCTTCTGATCCACACAGGAACATCTTCATCCCTGCAGGTCTTCTCTGTCTGAGGGAGGAAGATAACCCCGCAGCAGTGTGAGGCTCTGATGGAGCGGAGGAGGCGGAGTGACTGATGGAGCTGCAGGTTTATCTGCTGCTCCACTCACTCCATCACCTCACATCCAGTCTGCTGTGGCGCCGGCTCGCTATCAGGCTCCAGAGGCCCTTTTTTTAGCATTAATGTGCTTCACATGCTAGCTGCACAACCCCTGTCTCTACACGATCTGATCTGCACATGTACAGAACCCGTCTACATCCGCTATAGGCCCATTGACCGGTTTAAAGCCTGGCTCACACTGCAGGATCTTAAAAATCCTGTAGTGGATCAGGCATATATCTAAAAGTGAGACTTTTTTTGTAATTACTTAGAAACTCCTCATAGCATCTTTAATACTTTATAACAGTTTTAACTTCCATCATATATTGATTTATCACGGAGCAAAGAGATGTTGAAATGATCTGTTTGTAGAGCACTACAAGACCTCTCAACATTTTGTATCCGCATATTTTATCTGTGCAGGAGTGGGAGAAAAAATCGATTCACATAAGTATCGCGATTTTTTTGTCTGACGATTTTTAGTTGAACTCTTTTTATTGAACTTTTAACATTTTGGCAGACAATGTCATGTTGCACAGCGTAATAAGCACACAGTTACAGCATTGCCATCAACTCCCCATCCCCCCACCCGCCCCCCACCCATTTAGTTCAGGTCCAAAGTATACGGGGCTGGTGAACGTACACTGACTGTGTGTATACGCACAGGTACACATATGCATGGTAATAAAATAAAAACTCATATAGGCTTGCATACCATACATACACCTACACATAACTCTACACGAGTGCAAACATATACACGTAAAAATAATAAATAATAGTAGTGATAATGTAAATGAAATAAATAGGAATGGTAGGAAAAGAAAGAAATACATGAATCAAACAAAATTAACAAAAATAAATAAATAATAGTAATAATAATAAATGTATCCAATCACAGAATACAGCAGCTGGCAAAAAGGAATGGGGAGACGGAAAGAGAGGTCACATAATCATCATTTGGCTCAGAAATTAGGGTAAGAGATTTTACGAAAAGCAGAAAAGGATTCCATGTCTTTAGGAATACTGTAGAAGCTTTTCTCAAGGAGAATCTGAGTTTTTCTAACTTGAGATTACCAAGGACTTCCTGATCCAACGTTCATATGATGGAGAACGAGCTAGTTTCCAATCAAGTGGGATAAGTCGTCGAGCTAGCAGAGTAGTAAAAGCAAGGGCTCATTTTAGCACAACAGGGAGGTTTGTGTGATGATTTTTAAATCGATTTTTTTGTTCAAAAATCGATTCCCCCCCCAAAAAAAACTCTCTAGGCGCTGGAGTCGCAAAACTGCGTCAAGCGACATTGCTGGATAAAACAGAGCATAGCTGTTAAAATAGTGCTGAATAGAGTTACTACTTTTCACCAGCAGATAGTGGACAGGTGACAGGTTTCTATTCAAAGTGTTGGTGTATATTTATTTTGAAACACACACACCGGACCGAGGGATACGAGTGTGGCTGTAGAGCGGAGCAGAGAGAGAGAAAGAAAGAGACACCTACAGAGAGATAGAGAGAGTAAGAGTACTCAAGATGCTGAGAGTACTTTCTCAAGTACTGTCTGACTCTGAATCTGAGGAATATTTACTCTCTGAGGATGACGGTCAGTCGTCCAGTGAGGACCAAACTGGCGGCGCGTGAACGTGCAGCGAAAGCGGCTCCGCGCGCCATCACAGTCCCCGGGCAGCACATACCGAGGCCGATGCTTTACCTCTCCGGGGCCGGGGTGGAAGTAATCAGCGAGTGCCAAGGAGGGGACCTGGTCTGGGATGCAGGGAAGCTCAAAACACCGCGAAAAGTGACGGTGTTAGCGGGAATGAGAAAGACCGCGGAGCTCTGGTCAGACGAGGGAGAAGCCGGGGGTAAAAGGCACAGTGAAGGCAGCAGAGGCGTTCATGCTCGGCCCGTAAATTACAGTGATGATGATGGGTGGGAAAACTAACCACTTTGAAACTTTAGCCTTTTTAAATCTTGATAGCAAAATTGAATATTTTCTTGAAAAAACTCTGGTGCCTAAAGGGTTAATAAGCCACTTTTAAATGCAGCCCAGTCTTTTGAAGAGAGAGTATAAACAGCTGGTTAAAATATATTGCTGAATAAATCCTAAAAACAGACTCACATGTGATGTGTATTTTTTCTGATATAGTCTGTAGGCATCATCATTGTTCATCTTTTTCACTGGTGTTAAAAAAAATAACCAAAGATTGCAAAACTCCGTAATATCGTAGAATCGCAATTTAAATCGAATCGGCACCTAAAAAATGGCAATAAATCGAATCGGGGGAAAAGTGAATCGTCCCAGCCCTATTCAGGAGTCAAAAGAACTTCATTATATTCTTCCATCCATACTCCCTCAAAAACAAACAATGTGGAGTTTTCCATTGATTTCCTCTCCAATCATAATTTTTGCTTCCTTTTCCATCTTTCTCTCACATATTCTGTCGGTGTCCCCTTTTGGATCCTCCAAAAAATGAGCTCTGATTTGTATGAATCCAGTATAATCTTCAAAATGCCTGATTTAGCCTTACTTGACCTCATGTGCTTCACCTGTCTTGTTTCACTCTCCTGTGTGTCTATATGCTTTTTGGAATAAGTTACGTCATTTTTCCAACTGCGCTGCAGCACCATCTTTTAGGGCTCCTCCACTTTAACCACTGAACAGACTGTATGTGAGCTGTCTTGGTGGAGCTTTGGGCTCTCCTAGTGTCTTCTACTTTGAATATGGCGCCCACGTGGACATTTGTGCTGCTCTCCGTACTGATGGAGAAACTCAAACATGTGGAGCAGTCTGAGCCTCTGAGTCTCTGCTGCACAAATAAACACGAGTCCAGATCCTCGAACGTGTGGAGAAACTCCATCCGTCACCGTCCTGCTCCGCCTTCACCCATTAAGAGGAGGAAGGATGGAGGGGGGCGTGTTTAATGGACCCCAGGCAGTCACATGATCCATAAATTTCAGACTGTAGAGGGAATACTGTAATGTGAGGGGGGGTCTGCAGCTATGACCGGCTCTCTCTCCGGCTGACGGATGGTTTTATAAACACTGTGGACGACAGCGTGCTGCAGCAGGGCCGCCTCCACCTGATGATGGATGTGACTCAGGGCCTTAGTAACGCCGTGTGATGGCAGAATATTTACAGCAACGCAGCAGAGAGATAAAAGCTGAGGCGAGCTGCAGCAGGTGAGTCCGGTGACGCTCCAGCGTGTGAAGGTCGGCCTGCAGCTCCTGAACGAGGAGGCTTTCGTGATTTCACGCTCCGCTCCACGAGGCCAAGAAAGTGACTGCTCACAGATGTCTTCTGCTTTCTCCTGGAGAGTTTACAACTCCAGACGGAAGAGGAACACAGCAGGAACACGTCTCAATATTTGATGGTTTATGTGCTGCTGTCAGATCAGAAAACTTTTATTAATGCTTCACATCATTTTCAAACATTAAAGCTCCGAAAACTTTATTCTTATCTTTATTTTTAGATCACACTGCTGATGGAGCCTTCTGGTTTGCCTCTGTAAGTTGTCTGATAAACAGTTATAAACTTTCAAATTATGGCACGAGCCCAGAATCATAGCTGTAAAGTCTCCCGTTTTGGCCGGGACACAACCGTATTTTATCCCTCTTTCCCGCCATCTTCCCATATTAGTATTTTCCCGTTAATTTCCCGTTTTAT
This sequence comes from Scarus forsteni, assembly GCA_036419115.1. Lineage (NCBI taxonomy): Eukaryota > Metazoa > Chordata > Actinopteri > Labriformes > Labridae > Scarus > Scarus forsteni. The sequence goes on from JAZDUH010000042.1 coordinate 113,647, forward strand.
AAAATATAAACAAAAAACATTCCTCTGTCTCTCCAAACTGAACTCTGTCACTAGCCTCGTCGCAAAAACGGGGAAGAAATCCACCAAAATGATGGATGACAACGCCGTAAAACTGAAGAAGAAGAAAAAGAAGTCTCGCAAGAACTGCCACCTGCAGTCACCTGAGTGGCAGCTGTCGCGAGATTAGAGCCCACAGCGGAACAAACTAAGAGAAAGAAAGTGTTTATTTTAGTTTCTGTACACCTGTCATTAAATGTGAGAGATACTGAAGCTAGGTTGAGAAGGTGGTGCTGTCGCCGGGAAATGTCCCTTATTTTCAAATCCAAAACTTGACAGTTCTGCCCAGAATTAACTGTTATGGCAGCAAAGGGAAAATTAAGTCTCCAGCAGAGGGCGCTCATGTTTACAATGGAAAACAATAAATTCATTATTAAAGGTGCAATGTGTAGAAGTTGGCAGCATTTCATCAAACAGAAAATGTAAATATAGGACATCGTGTTTCTATTCATAAGTATAAATCATCCCTCAATGTTAAAAAAAAACTAAATCAATGGTTTTCAAAATTAAAGTAAATGGAGAAATTATTAATCAGTCATGTTTGCACTTAAAGAGTTTTCAAAACCAAATTTCTTGGGATTATGATTAACAGTAGGTTAACATGGAAACAACATATTGATTACATAAAAGGTAAAATTTCGAAGTCAGTTGCAATTCTGTTAATATCTAGATATTTTTTAAATTATAAAGCATTGAGAATGATCTATAATTCACTTATTGTTCCTTACATGTATAACCGTATAGAACTGTGGGGATCTACATATTAAAAAAAACATGAATTTAATAGTTGTTTTACAAAAATGAGCCGTACGTATCAGCAGTAATACAGATTATTATGCTCACACTGAGCCCTTGTTTTTAAATTTTCACATTATGAAATATTCTGACTTGTTGTATTGTAAAATAATGTTACTAATGTTTACTGCAAAACTAGGCTACAAAAGTTTACAACACCTATAATCATCATCTTAACTGACCTATAATCTATCAAAATAATACTTACAAATAAGAATGAAAAGCCCTCACCTGGTAACTGTTGTAAATGATGCCCTGTTCACGATCTTTTTGGTCTTCACCGGCTCTTAGTGATGTGATGTTTTAGAAACAAACAGGCTCATTCCAACATCTGAGCCAGCGTTGTCCTGTTGAAAAACCCAGCTGTTACCACACAGACGAGGGCCCTCAGTCATGAGGGATGCCCTCTGCAACATCTGCACGTAACCAGCCGCCGTTTGACGACCCTGCACCACCTGAAGCTCCAGTGTTCACTGAATGAAAAAGCACCCAGATCATGATGGACCCCCCTCCACTGTGCCGGGTAGAAAACATCTCAGGTGGGATCTCCTTGTCATGCCAGTAACGTTGAAGCCATCTGGACCGTCAAGGTTACATTTTTTCTCATCAGAGACTAAACTTTTTTCCAACTTTCAGTGTCCCATGTTTGATGCTCCAAAGTCTAAACGGGCAGTTTTGTGGCTTTGAAGGAGACGAGGTCTTTGAATTTGTTTTTTTGTTTTTGAAACCCTTTTCCCACAGATGCCGTCTGATGGACAGCCAATCGGATCCTCCGGCTCAGCGCAGGTGTAATTTTTTCGGGTCTACCACTTGACTTTTTTGTTCCATAATGCTCATTATCTTTTAAAAATGTAGAATGACTGTCTTACTGCGTCCAGCCTCAGCAGCAATGGCACGCTGCGAGAGGCCTTGCTTATGCAGCTGGACGATCCGACCACGTTCAAGAAGAGAAAGCTTCTTAGCTTTAGCCATCAGGAGGGCATGACCATGTGAATGCCTGACAGAAAATGAACATTTGGAGCAGATTTTGGCTTTAATAGCCTGTGGTCTTAAACTTTTGATCAGCTGATAAACAGCCTATTTCAGTTTACTTGTTGTTTTCAATAAATTACTTTTTCAAAGTGCTTTTTGTCACACTCCCCCTTCTTGCTTTTGCATATTGTAGCTCTATTTAAAACCTCATTAAGGTCCAAATGTGCATAATGCATATTCTAGCAACTTTACAACTGGTCTTAAGATTTTGATCAGGACTGTATTAAAGGGTTTAAATGTTTTCAAGTGTGTGTTAAAGTACTTTTAGAACATTTTGAGCTCACTGCAACAATAGCGCGATAATAATGATAACCGTGATAATTTTGGTCACAATAACTTTTGAAATTTTAAACCGTTACATCTCTCGTGAGGACATAAGTCCATGTGTGCAGCTCTGATCTGCTTGAATCTGTCACACGAACAAAGATGTGAGCGTTTGGAGAGCCTTGTGTCCACAGCTGGTTGTTGCATGCAGCTCTTCTCCTCCTCCTCCTCTTCCTCCTCCACCACAGGAGGAGGGGGATGGATGGAGCTCCTTCTTAAATTAAACAACCCGTCCGTCTCCACGTCTCAATCATTACGTGGCTCTCATTGCAAACACACGGGCCATTAATCAGCGCTAACATAAACACGTCTTGATGTGGGACGCTGACGTCTCATAAACAGAAGATAGGACGGAGATGCAGACAAACATGGCCGCTTCACGCCGTACGACCTCCCCGCCGTGCCAGAGCGGCGCTGACACACAGAGATTGATGCTCCCTCGCTCTCCGGCCCACAAACCTCCCCTGAAAATGTTTGGTCCGAGGTAAACCAGTCAGTGTGTGTGTGTTTTTGAAACCCACACCGGTGCGGACAGACGAGCGGCGAGCGCCAGAGACTGCGTAAATATTTAATCCAGCAGGGCCAGGCCACACCAAACGCTGCACGCCGACCGAGAACAATGAAACACAAATGCACGCAAATCCAAACACGGGAAATATATGAGTGTGTTTTAGTACAGTTTGGTTTCTGCAGGGCGGCCTCCAAGGTTTTACCAAGCTGGGGTCAGACTTTGCTCTCCTGTCTGGATGTTTGGTTGTGTAGAAGTGTTAAAAAATATCAATACAGCAATATATCGCTTTTTTATCAGAGCTGGAAATTAAATACAAACTATAAATATGTCTGCACTTTTTCCATGCAGTCTGTCCAGTTCAGACAGTGACAAGAGAAACATGGGATTTATTTTACTTACTATTGTGCTGTCAGTAACTCAAAGCACTTTGTTCCAGACAATTGGACTCGAGGCGACTTGCAACTCGACTCGGACTCGGGAGGTTAAAACTCGAGACTCGACTCGGACTCAAGAGAAAATGTCTCCAGACTCGACCTGACTTGAGACAACATGATTTGAAAATTGCACACACTCAGGCTTTATTTGAAGAGCCAGACTGGAGATATTAGAGGTGTGAAAAAATATCGGTATTGCAATATATCGCGATATTTTGACTCCCGATACAATATCGATATTTCAAATCTTAGTATCGATATTTTTGTAAAAGTAAAAACTCATATTTTATCAGAGTTTGAAATAAAATACAACTTATAAATATGTATGCACAGGTGCACAGCTGTCAGTTCAGACAGTGACAAGAGAAATATGTGATTTTTTAACTTTTACTTCCTGTTGTTCTCTCAGTAACTCAAAGCACTTTGAGTTCCTCATGTGTTCAGTTTCAGTTTGAGCTGCACTGCAGGTTTGGATGCTTTCAATACTTTAAGGGGAAAACAAGAATAACTTCTTTGCAACATTAATTTAAGTGACTTGATCCACTCTGTGTTTCAGGTTAAGTTTATTAATGTAACACTGCATTTGACATATTTCAATTACAATAAAATGGAAAGGTTACATATTCATTGTCTCTAGGTTTTACCTGGTTTACTGCATAATATCGCAATATATCACAATATTGTGATATCGTGATATTATCGTATCGTGTCCAAAGTATCGTGATACGTATCGTATCGTGATGCTCTTGCCAATACTTACCTCTAGGAGATATACGCCGCTCTTTCCTTTTAGGTTCACTTCATTGATGCTCCATTCACAGTACACTTGTCCGGTACCTATTATTGTCCCACACACGACACAGTACGACAAATAGCGGCCCACTTGGAATTAACAAACAAGACGCAGAGAGCTTCTACTGGTGTTCTTTTAATTCTCTCCTCTCTTCTCACCACTGGGTTTCGACACATTCTGTCATTTTATGACACCTTGAAAACTATGAGAACAGACAAAAATACAAATGCCGTGGTGTTATATTTCAGAAAATAATGCATAAATCATGTTTACATTTTAACTTAACCCTTTATGGGGCAAGTGACCATATTTGGTAATTTCGGCACCCTTTGCAAATGGCCACTGTCCTCTACCTCAGTGAGGTCAAGAACCATGTGGTCCTCACTCAGCCATTCAGAAGAAGTCAACCTACATCACAGATCACATGACTGTTGCATTCGACCAATCAGCAGAGACCTGGAGTGTGTCTAACTTTCTCTTTCCACTGATCGTGGAAAAAGGTGCAAAAGATGCCCAGCTCAACGTGCATTTCTGTGCAAAATTTCCAAAGTAACCATGGTAAGTTGATGAAACTCACACATTTTACAGTTGAATAGTTGTGCTTAGTGATGACATCTGTGTTGTTTGTGGAGGACTTGTGCAAATGAGTGAAATTACACCATGAAAAATGCAGGCACCTTATTTGATCATACGCCCGGTTGGGGGTTCACTAGAAGTGTCTATTTTTGGACATACGCCCGCTGCACCTAACAATGCATGCTTATCGCATTTTCTTGATAAAAAAAGCAATACAACTAAAGACATTGTGTTTAAATGTTGCTAAATGTTTTTATAATACTATACTGTGATTCAGGGATAATTTTAACTGATTTATAAAAATATTGAAGCTATAAATATTGAAAAGATGTGATTTTTGTCAGTTTGTGACCTTGTAACAACTCTTATATTGTGTGAAATTTTTAGGCAGTTTCTGCCTGGATGTCCTGTCCCTCTTCCACGCCCCTGTACAGGCCAAACGCCAGACCTGCAAGTACTGCAGCAGGAAAGGCAACATTGTGAGGTCAAATGTGTTCTGCAGGTTCTGCAAGGTGCACCTTTGCATGAACAGTGAGCACAACTGCTTCATTAGGTACCATGAATAAGCTGTCCTAATGGTGTCAAAAGTTCTACTCTGTATGTTATACAGTTTATAAAGTTAAATGTTATACTGTTATACAGCACATAAAGATGTACTGTGTATGTTATACTGTATATAAAGTTGTACTGCGTGTTATACTGTTATACAGTATATAAAATTGTATTACATATGTTATACGTGTATGTTATATGTGCATATAATGTTATACATTTTATTTAGAAAGGAGTCTGTTTCAGCACTTATGTTCTAAAAGTGATGTTCTAATGTGAAACATACATGTTCCTTTCACCTTTATAGGTGTTTTTGTTGTATATTTTACATATGCATTGAATGGATTTTTTTTAACCACTGAAGGGCAAGGAACCAAATATGGTCACTTTGTTTACATTGTTTTTCTACAAGACAATCGAATTTTTTGAAAATGTTGAAAACTGAAATAAACTCTGGTTATGGCCCCCAACAACACTCTAAAGTTGATTTTGTGAATTTCATAGTATTTCAATGAGTGCCCTATAAAGGGTTAATAAACAATCATTTTTAGGAAACTCAAATAATGAATTTTACATGAAATAATCCGTTTTTAAACAGTAATGAATTACAGCTCTTATCTAAATAAAAATAATGACAAATTCTCTTGTTTTAAATAAATGAAACACTCATTTCATAAGGAATACACCATTAGCCTCATCATACCTCCTTCTGCTTTCCAAGGGCGCTAAGCTTGAACTCAGCCTGCTAGCAGCCTGTCTTCCACACACACCTCGCGCTAACGCTCCTTACACAAGATATACAAAACACAAAACACAATAAAATAACTTTCTACAAGTTCCAACACAGCATACAAGAAGTAAATAGTTCACTGCATGTTTTACCAGCTCTGGAGCAATGTGAGCACGTCGTTCTCTGAGACAGGAGCAAGAAGTCTGACTTCGGCAAAACAGGAAGTAGCAAAATACGAGCGGCGCTCTTCAAAATAAAAGCACAAAAATAAAGTGGCAGAACTAAATATCACAAACAAAATTCACTGCCATTTACACTACACACATATGTTCCTACCACATTCTCGCTTCTCCTACAGTGATGATCAGTGGGCAGGGTGCGCTGGACGCGGGTTTCAATTTGGCAAAGTCTTCTGTACCCAAAGTTGTTTTCTTTGCATATAAAGAATTTCAATCAGATGGAAAATGAAGACACGACAAGTGCACGACCTGCAACACTTCAATGACATCAAATTTTATCCACCACCTGAGGACACATGAGGCCAAGTGTGTGAAACCTGCAAACGTTAGCCAGGTAGCTAACGTTCCTGCCATAGGTCAGTATGGCAGGAACGTTATCCTGACCTGTGGTCAATATGAAGCTAGCAAAGTTAACATTAGTAAAGAGGGTGTACGTGTGTTGTATGTGTGGGAAGATAAAGTTTCTCTCTTCAAGATAAAAATCTGAGTGCTTTTTGGGTGGACTGGGGAACAATGGTGAGGGACTCGACCTGTCAAACCTGTGACTCGACTCGACTCGACTAGCTCACGACAGAAAAAACTTGGGACTTGCTTGGGACTTGGATCGGAGGGACTTGGGCAATTGTCTACTTTGTTCCTCATGTGTTCAGTTACAGTTTGAGCTGCACTGCAGGTTGGGATACTTTAAATACTTTATTAAAGGGAAAACAAGAATAATTACTTTGCAGCATTAGTAAGTTTGTTCATAAGTGTTTGTGTGTAACACCATTTGACATTTCAACAACGATAAAACGGAAAAGCTGTTTTCAGTCAAATAATTTTGACTTGATTTGTACTTTCAGTTTTGAGTAATATTGTTTGATTTAAAGGTGCTATGAGGAGAATCTATTACCAGCGACATAAAGACTCTGCTACCCATGAGCACATGCGGCGACTGTCGTAATGCTGCATTCAAGTAACCTCGGAACTGGGAGTGACATCATCTCCGACTTAAAGGCGTTCCAGTTGAAGTCGGAAAAAAACATGCCGATCTACCAGGCTATTGTTAGCTGTTGTTAGCATGGGAGTGGCGAGGTTTCATCAAGTTCCCTGTAGGAAATTCCGACTGCAGGGGACGTTCCAGTTGCAGTTTCCTACTCGGAACTCAGAAATTCCTACTTCTGACTACAACTGGAACGCACCAAAAGACGTGACCCAAGCCAAAGCGTGTGTTTGTTGTGATGCTAATGAATGCAGATCAGACCTTCCTCAGAACTCTGCATTGCTTTACAACTTCTTTTTTCAACAACTTACAGGATGCAAAGCCACGAGGTAATGTATCTCTTTCTAGTTACATAGTGGTAGTTTTTGATGTGTGACAACAAGCAATTTTTGGAAAACTTAGTATTGTAGTTTTGTAGCTGGCCATATATCACTTCTTACAGCCTGGTGCTCTAAGACGTGTCTGAATAATATAAATTTGCTCTAGTTTTAATTGTCTTGTTCCTGAAGTTGAGTATCCAGGCCAGTCCAGCCCTGTCCGACCAGACCGCGAAGCTAAGGAATAGCATTTATAGATAACCTATTTTGATGCTATAAAACTCATCTTAAAGTGTGTATTTCCATCATCACCATATATCTAAAAGTGAGACCCTTTTGTAATTACTTAGAAACTCCTCACAGTCCCTTTAAATAAACACCATCTATTGTGATATCGTAACATATCGTGACATTATCGTATCGTGACCCAAGTATCCTGATGTTCTTGCCTGTACTCACCCCTACATGTGACTGTGACTTTAGGCTCACCGCAGACAGTTTTTGTCTGAACAATCCTCCAGCTCATGTTGCTGATGTGGTTGATCAACATGTTGCTCAGTTCAGGGCTGAAACTGCAGCTTCTTTCCTTTTTCCTCTTGGCTTAGCTTCTTTCTGAGTCAGATGTGTAATCCAGCCTCCCACCACTAGTTGGAGCCAATGTTAATGTTGACAGCTCTTTTTAATTGAGTTTTTGTTGTAGTCTTTTACCTAAAATATAGCCTATTATAGTTTTAGACATACTTAACAAAAAACAACAATCAGAAAAATGAACAGTACGGAAGAGTGTTAATTAATTTGGGGGAAGTCGACCTTAAAGTCTACATTTTGAGAATAAAGTTGAAATAACGAGAATAAGGTTGAGTAATAGTTTTGTGATAAAAGTTGAATTGTCCAGAATAAAGATGACATACAATGTATTTTGAGTTTATTCTCAACATTTGCACTTTTTTTTAGGCTCTTCAAGTTTTTTGTTGAAATTTCGACTTTTTTTTTCAACATTTCAACATAAATAAAAAATTTTTATTCAACTGCATTCTTATCATTTCAGCTTCATTCTCCTTATTTCAACTTAAATCCCAAAATTTCCACTTTAAGGTCGACTTCCCAAAAGTTATTCTCTCCATCTAACATGGCCCAATACTCTTAAGTACAAGTTGAGGCTGTCGCTGTGTGTTTTTTATTATTTTGTAAAATAAAAAACTATTTTGATTAGCATTATGAAATTATCCTTTAATTTCCAACAGTTTGGCCCTCAGAGGATTAGCACAACATCCCTGATTTATTCAATCTGAACTTTCAGCATATCAATGAGGGGGCGTGGCTAAAACACCTGTCAGGTGTAAACAAACAGGAAGCTGCAGATGTTTGACATTTTTGTGCTCTTCAGTCTCCTGATGAATTTCCCTTGTTTTAACTCACCCACCCCTACCTGTCTCTCAGGTGAGCCTCTGAGTGACAGGTGGAGCGACAGGCTCTTTAAGCTTCATTACATGGCTGCTCGGGGGGGGGGGGGGGGGGGGGGGGGTCATTGGTGGTGATGCCTCAGCCTGTATATGAGGAGGGGTGTATGTGATGGTGATATTTTTATTTGAATTATTTAACAAGCTATTTGTTGATTTAGTTATATATTTATTTAAAAACACATTTTCTTTATTTGTTTTTTTCTTCATATTTATTCATTTTCTTATTCTGATTTTATTACTTAATTTACCAACCTATTTTATTCATTTATAAAACTTTTTTTTCCCATTCAATTAATGTTTAATTCATACAATATTATTATTGTGTTTTATTTTATGTTTTTGATTATTTTTATTTAAGCAATATCTGTTGATTTACTGATTTAGTAATATATATTAATAAACTTCTTCTAAGCCATAATATACACACGTTAGAATTTATTTATGTATCTGTTAGGTTTTTTAAGTGTTAATTATTTACTTATTAATGAAGAATGTATTACCTTATATTGATTATATTTATTACATCTTGCTTGTACTTTTATTTAAATATATTTATTTACCATTCCTGCATCATGTAATTAATTTTTTTATTTTATCATTGAGTTTTTGTTACCTATTTAAATTCTTTGTTCTTTTGGATGTAGTTTTATGTTATTTGGAATTTTTTTGTACTTTTTCAATTTCCATCCATCCTTACTTGCTAATTTTTTAATTATTCATTTTTTAATTCAATTATTTTTATTACAGTTTTCATCTTTATATAATTATTCTCCTATTTAACATTTGTCTTTATTATTTCTTATATATTTAATAACTTTTGAAACTTGTAATCATCACCATCGTTCTGATTATCATTCCCTCTTTCAAAAAAATCCTTATTGTTTTTCTTTTCTTTTGTTCTTATTTTTTTAATAATCAGGGTCACTTTAATTCTCTGTACATGATTTGGATTTTAATATAACAGACTTCAGACACATGTGAGTGATTGTGTTTCTCTCATTGTAGCTGCAGTTGTTCAAATATGTTCGGTAAGTTTTATTTTTAAATTTGACTCTTTTATGGCATCGGGGTGAAAAGGCGGCAGCAGGTTTAAAGCTGTGGGTCCTGATTAGTCCAAACACCCTCCTGAACACACTGAGCAGGTCTCAGCAGCTAAAGAAAACAAACGGAGGCGTGAAACGACTTTTCAGAGTTTGAATAACGAGGCACAGGCTGGGACAGGACGCCCCCCTGGTTGTTGTGCAGCTGCGTTTGACTTTCGGGCTCCTGCTGTCAGAGCAGGTTTGTTTGGTTATGATGGAGCTGAAGATCCATCATGATGTTGTTTTATCAGAGCGTCGTGTTCCTGCAGAGTCCTCCTGAGTCACAGAGTTTACACAGTCAGCAGAATCAGAGCTGCAAACAGGGGCCGCGAGGACTAAACCAGGATCTTAGTCCCAGTGTGTGGCCTCCAGCTGTGTGGGCAACGGACGGCACGAGGACCACATGGGGCCTTCTCCTCACTCGCTGTGGCCCACCGACCATTTGTTTTTCATCCCTGCAAAAGTTTTTGTTGTGTAGTCTCTTAAAGATGTAGTCAGCGATCTTCTAATCTTCTAATGTAATGCTCTATTTGTCAAAATCACCGTATTTCTCCTCTCCATCCACAAGATGTCACCACTGACAGCATGTTGAAAAAAAAGTCCGGTTTCAATACACAGCCTTGGCTCTGAATTTCAGCAGGTAAATACTGTGGCTCGGGCCGAATCACCAAAACAGAGTACACCCCCCCACATCCAGGGGGCGATCATACTCATGCACAGATCAGACAGAGGGGGGAGGAGGAGTAGTAGGTAGCGTAGCGTGTGCAGTTAGCGTAAGAGAGAGATACAATAGGTGCAGTAGCAATGGCTGAAAAACAGCCCAAAAGAAAAAGGTCAGAGGAGTGAAAAGTGAAAAAGAAGGGCTATGACCATGAAAGAGAGAAGACCCGGGTCAACATTGGTGTTGCTTTCCGACGGTGGAGGGAACTCCGCAAATTGAAAGACCTGAAAATGGACGTGGATGTCTCCGTCTTTCTGCTGGATAGGTTAGCAACATTAGCTTTGTGGTGCTTCACATAACAGTAACAGCCGTCGGGCATTCATCTTATTGTCTAATCTGCCAAAATGTACTGTTGTTGTGATGTTATCAATAATGACAGTCGAGTTGTCTGACGAGTCGTGGCTAACTTAGCTATGTTGGTCAGCTACGCAGTTTCTACAGCTGTTTCCATGACGATGCACATCCATCAGCTTTCGGGGTGGAGCCAGGGGTGAGGTATGAAGGGAGAGGCGGGTCTAAATTTGTTTATAAACAACCTCTCCACTCGTTTTCTCCCACATCGCTGACTACACCTTTAACTGTACAAGTTTTTATTCGCCTAGGTTATTCTTCAATTCTTCTTGGGGTTTAAATACACTATATCGCCAAAAGTATTCACTCTTCCATCCACATAATCAGAATCAGGTGTTCCAGTCTCTTCCATGTCCACAGGTGTATAAAATCATCACCTAGTCATGCAGACTGCTTTAACAAACATTAGTGAAAGAATGGGTCGCTCTCAGGAGCTCAGTGAATTCCAGCATGGAACTGTGATAGGATGCCACCTGAGCAACAAATCCAGTGGTGACATTTCCTCACTCCTAAATATTCCACAGTCAACTGTCAGCTGGATTATAAGAACATGGAAGTGTTTGGGAACCACAGCAACTCAGCCTCCAAGTGGTAGGCCACGTAAACTGACGGAGCGGGGTCAGCGGGTGCTGAGGCGCATAGTGAGAAGAGGTCGCCAACTTTCTGCAGAGTCAATCGCTACAGACCTCCAAACTTCATGTGGCCTTCAGATTAGCTCAAGAACAGTGCAGAGAGCTTCATGGATGGGTTTCCATGGCCGGGCAGCTGCATCCAAGCCTCACATCACCAAGTGCAATGCAAAGCGTGGATGCAGTGGTGTAAAGCACGCCGCCACTGGACTCTAGAGCAGTGGAGACGCGTTCTCTGGAGTGACCAATCACGCTTCTCCATCTGACAATCTGATGGACCAGTCTGGGTTTGGAGGTTGCCAGGAGCTGGGCTTTTGTTGTTGTATCGTTTGTCGTGATGCTAATGAATGCAGCTCAGACCTTCCTCAGAACTCTGCATTGCTTTATAACTTCTTTTTTCAACAACTTACAGGATGCAAAGCCACGAGGTAATGTATCTCTTTCTAGTTACGTAGCGGTAGTTTTTGATGTGTGACAACAAGCAATTTTTGGAAAACTTAGTATTGTAGTTTTGTAGCAGGCTATATATGGCTACTTACAGCCTGGTGCTCTAAGATGTGTCTGAATAATATAAATTTGCTCTAGTTTTAATTGTCTTGTTCCTGAAGTTGAGTATCCAGGCCAGTCCAGCCCTGTACGACCCGACCGCGAAGCTAAGGAATAGCATTTATAGATAACCTATTTTGATGCTATAAAACTCATCTTAAAGTGTGTATTTCCATCAGACATATATCTAAAAGTCAGACTTTTTTGTAATTACTTAAAAACTCCTCATAGCATCTTTAAAAATACAATTTTGGTAACATCATAAAACTGAAACTTAAAAAAGAGAGAAGAGAAAACACAAATCAGAGACAGTATTCAAATTATTATATTTAAAATTGCACAAATGGTCTTAATGGTACAAATATATCTGCTGTTTTTGGAACTGAAATGTTGTGATTGCTTGTTGATGATAATCCTTTTACAGCTCTTCCTGCAGCAGCATTTATTTCTAAATCTAGCTGAAGATTTTAGACCATAAAAGTTTATAAACTGAGTCTTTTAAAGGTGATCAGTATCAGAGAAGTCTTATTTATTGAACATTTTTAACACCCTCCTCTCTGCCTGTTTGTCACAGTGAATCATGAATCCTCCGAGCTCACAGATAAACTCTTCAGGCTGTTTGCTTTCATAACAGCGCTCTGTTTCTCCAGCGGCTCTCAGTCCGTCCACGGCCTCCTGAACTTCCTCTCAGCTGATGAATGAGTGCGGTGGACCGTGGTGGGGTCTGCTGGGGTCTTAGTGAAACTGTGAGCAGGTGAGATATCTCTTTAAGACGGAAGCGTGGCTCCGAGGGCTCATAAATAAGGAAAAGTGTGAAACTAAATCACCAGGAGGAAGAGGAGAGTCTGCAGGAGCCATCCAGGGACAGAGTTAAACAACAGCAGCAGGAGCCCACGCCTGGTGCCACTCCTGTCAGCCACGAGCAGCAAACTGAAACTCACTCAGACTCAAAACTGGACCCTTAGTCCCACCTGAGCTTCACAGCCAACCTGAGGATTACTGCTGACCATGTCCACCATGAATAAATAAATAAATCATAGAAAAAGATTTTTTTAAAGCAAATAAACAACATAAAAGGAAACCAAAAATGGTTAAAATACATAAAAGAACAAACAAACTAATAACTAAGTCAAAACATAAACAAACCAAAATCAAATAATCAGAAAATAAATAAAAAGACAAATAAATAAATTAACAGGTAGAAGAGAAAAATAGCAAAAAATAAAAATAAGAAATAGAAAAAGCAGAAAATTAAACGAAAAGATGAATCATGGATGAACAATTTAGTTAAATTAGCAAACAAAAATAATGAATAAGTTTAACAAACTACAAAGAAGTAAGAGGGGAAAATAAAATAAAACAATAAACAAATAAAAAAACAGAACATAAATCAAAAGATTCAAAATTAATTAAATAAATGAATCATAGAGAAATTTAAAATATAATTTGAATAAATAAATTACCAAACATAAATAGATAAATGATAAAAAATATTTTTAAGCAAATAAACAACTTAAAAAGAAACAAACAAATGGAAAAAATACATAAAATAACAAACAAACTAATAACTAAGTCAAAACATAAACAAACAAAAAAACAAATAATCCGAAAATAGATTAAAAAAAACAATTAAATAAACAAACAGGTAAAAGAGAAAAAAAAGCAAAAAGATGAACAGAAAAATAAATGAAAAGATGAATAGTGGATGAACAATTAAATTAAATTAGCAAACAAAAATAATGAATAAGTTTAACAAACTACAAAGAAATAAGAAGGATAAAGGAAAATAACTAAATAAGCAAATAAATAAAAAACAGAAAATAAATTAAAAGATTAAAAATTAATTAAATAAATGAATCGTAGAGAAAATTAAAATATAATTTAATAAATAAATAACCAAACACGTAGATGGATAAATGATAAAAAAAAAAATTAAGCAAATAAACAACTTAAAAGGAAACAAACAAATGGAAATAATACATAAAATAACAAACAAACTAATAACTAAGTAAAATCATTGACAAAACAAAAACAAAAAATCAGAAAATAAATGAATAGATATATAAATTACTAAGTAAAAGACATTCACAACCAGAAAATAAATAAAAAGACAATTAAATATATAAACAGGTAAAACGAAAATTAGCAAAAAGATGAACAGAAAAATAAATGAAAAGATGAATAGTGGATAAACAATTTAATTAAATAGCAAACAAAAATAATGAATAAGTTTAACAAACTACAAAGAAATAAGAAGGATAAATAAAATAACTAAATAAGCAAATAAATGAAAAACAGAAAATAAATTAAAAGATTAAAAATTAATTAAATGAATGAATCATAGGGAAAGTTAAAATGTAATTTAAATAAGTAAATAACAAAACACATAAGTACATAAATGATTAAAAAGATTTTTTTCAATCAAATAAACAACTTAAAGGGAAACAAACAAATGAAAAAAATACATAGAATAACAAACAAACTCACGTCTCACGTCTTCTCCCGCTTATCTGTGGTCGGGTCGCGGGGGCAGCAGCCTAAGCAGGGAAGCCCAGACTTCCCTCTCCCCAGCCACCTCGTCCAGCTCTTCCCGGGGGATCCCAAGGCGTTCCCAGGCCAGCTGAGAGACATAGTCTCTCCAGCGTGTCCTGGGTCTACCCCGGGGTCGCCTTCCGGTGGGACATGCCCGGAACACCTCACCAGAGAGGCGTCCAGGAGGCATCCGGACCAGATGCCCGAGCCACCTCAACCCAGAGCTCGTGACCATATATGAGATAGGGGTGAAGATCGACTGGTAATCGAGAGCTTACGGCTCAGTTCCTTTTTACCACGAGCAGACCGGTGCAGAGCCCGCATTAGTCCCACCTGATCCGCCAACCTATCGATCTCCCTGATCCACCTTCCTCCCTCGTGAACAAGACACGAGATAAATGATATAAACTCCTCCACTTCGGGCAGTATCTCTTCCCCAACTGGGAGAGAGCTCTCCACCTTCTTCCGGATGAGGACCATGGACTCTGGTGTGGAGGTGCTGATTCTCATCCCAGCCGCTTCACACTCAGCTGCGAACCGATCCAGTGAGAGCTGGAGGAAAAGCCAACAGGACCACATCATCTGCAAAAAGCAGTGACCCGATCCTGAGGTCACCAAACCGGAACCCCTCAACGCCCTGGCTGCGCCTAGAAATTCTGTCCATAAAAGTAATGAACAGAATCAGTGACAAAGGGCGGCCCTGGCGGAGTCCAACCCCCACCGGAAACGACTCAGATGTACTGCCGGCAATGCGAACCAGACTCTGACACCGGTCATACAGAGAACGGACAGCCCGTAACAGGAGCCCGCTACCCCATACTCTCGGAGCACCCCCCACAAGATCCCACGAGGAACACGGTCGAATGCCTTCTCCAAGTCCACAAAGCACATGTGGACTGGTTGGGCAAACTCCCAAGCACCCTCGAGCACCCTATGGAGGGTATAGAGTTGGTCCACAGTTCCACGACCAGGACGAAAACCACACTGCTCCTCCTGGATCCGAGGTTCAACAATCCGACGGACCCTCCTCTCCAGTACCCCTGAATAAACCTTCCCGGGGAGGCTGAGGAGTGTGATCCCCTGTAGTTGGAACACACCCTCCGGTCCCCCTTCTTGAAAAGAGGAACCACCACCCCGGTCTGCCAATCCAGTGGCACTGTCCCCGATGTCCACGCGTTGTTGCAAAGACGTGTCAACCAAGACAGCCCTACAACATCCAGGGCCTTGAGGAACTCCGGGCGGATCTCATCCACCCCCGGAGCCTTGCCACCGAGGAGCTTCTTGACCACCTCGGCAACCTCAACTCCAGAGATAGAAGAGCCCACCACAGAGTCCCCCAGGTCTGCTTCCGCACTGGAAGACGTGCTGGTGGGATTGAGGAGGTCTTCGAAGTATTCTTTCCACCGATCCAAAACATCCCGAGTCGAGGTCAGCAGCGCACCATCCCTGTCATAGACAGTGTTGATGGTACACTGCTTCCCCCTCCTGAGATGCCGGATGGTGGTCCGCTCCATGGCCTCTCCGAACTCCTCCCATGCCCGGGTTTTTGCTTTAGCGACAACCGAAGCTGCATTCCACTTGGCCAGCCGGTACCCATCAGCTGCCTCCGGGCAGCTGACTAATAAGTAAAAACTAATAAGTAAAAACATTAAAAAACCCAAGCAAATAATCTCAAAATAAATGAAAAGAATATTAAATAAATTTAAAAGAAAATTAGTAAAAAGATAAACAGAAAAATAAATGAAGAGATGAATAGTTCATGAACAATTAAATTAAATTAGCAAACAAAAATAATGAATAAGTTTAACAAACTACAAAGAAATAAGAAGGATAAAGAAAATAACTAAATAAGTAAATAAATAAAAACAGAAAATAAATTAAAGGATAAAAAATAATTTAATAAATGAATCATAGACAAAGTTAAAATATAATTTAAATAAATAAATAAACAGAAAATAAATATCACATATTATAAACGAAAAATGAAACAAACAGAAAAATATAGCTCATGATTCAAGTCTAAGTTTATTCGTAGACTAGTTTAAAAACAACCTCAGTTCACCAAAGTGCTGGGGTACAAAATAATCTTTCATGCACTTAATAAATACAAAAACAATGATGATTATAAAAACAGCAGTGATAATGAAAACAGTAATAAAATAAAAATGAGCCCGGCATTAAAAAACACACATATAAAAATAGAAATAAAATAAGAATAAAAACAATAAAAAGAGTGGAAGAGAAGATAGGAAATAAAAGATAAGGATAAAAGATAAAAGACATAAAGCAGACATTAGTCTTGAAAAAAATAGTTAACTAAATAAACCAGATATGGAATATTAGGTTAAGAGACAAATGAAATTTTAAAAAGCAGAATATAAATTCTTAGGTATTTCAATAAGTTATCATAAAATGAGTGGATAAGTAAGTGAATACGTATTTATAGATACATGAAACATGAAAGAGAAAATTAGTAAAAGGTTAATAAATGAAAAAAAAAACATGAAATAAACAATCTGTCAAACAGAGAGCAATATTCAAAGACAAAATATAAAATAAGATAAAACACCTGTGAAATAAATAAATAAATAAAATATTAATATTTGAATTCAATGCAGGGGTTGAAAAAAAAGTCAACTATATTTCTGTTTTTCA
Organism: Scarus forsteni; assembly: GCA_036419115.1. Classification (NCBI taxonomy): domain Eukaryota; kingdom Metazoa; phylum Chordata; class Actinopteri; order Labriformes; family Labridae; genus Scarus; species Scarus forsteni. Next base: position 130,968 of record JAZDUH010000042.1, read on the forward strand.
ATCAGATTTATGACGTCATGATCAGACAGGTGAGTAATCTCAGGATCTGTCTCCACCTGTGGTCAGTCTGACGTCACTGAGAGGAGACGACAGGTGAGGCCTGCGGCTAACACGGGCAGGTTAATTATGCTAATGCTAACAGAGTAGCAGGTGACGTGGAGCCGCTTCAGGAGGATGAAGAGTGATCAGGACTGTCACTCTGAAGGTAAGAGTCGTCGCTGAGAGCTGAACAGGTGTGCTCACCTGTGCCCTAATGATGCTAGCCTTTGCTAATGCTCGCTGTTTCCATGGTTACCGCGTTGCGCCGTTAAAATCAAAGTGTTTTATTCTGCCCTGTGTTATATTAGACCTTCATGGCTGCTCCTGTGTTACTCATTTGTTGTTTGTTGTTGTTGTTAGTCATTGGGCGCTGATGTTAAGGTTAAACTGGTGACCGTGCTAACTGGTGTCTTTTGCCGTACGCGCCCGTGGCTGTCGCAAATGCCCCATTGTTTGTCTCTTCGTCATAATGTCAAAATATTTACCTCCACCAAGGAGGTTATGTTTTTGGGAGAGTTTGTCTGACTGTGAACAAAATAACTCAAAAAGTTATGGATGGATTTTGATGAAATTTTCAGGAAATGTTCAGCATGGGAAAAAGAAGAACTGATTCAATTTTGGTGTTGATCCAGATCAGCATCTGGCTGCCATGACGAAAAATGCGATTTTCGAGATAACTACTGACCTAAAATAGTATCATTATGAAACTTATTGCTAATGGTATCTTTTCAAGGTCAAGGAATCTAAACATGTAGATGAAATAAAGGTAGGACTAATATTTATGGTAAAAATTACAATATGGGAGAGGACTGTGGTGCTGGCGGAGGTCTGCGCTCTCCGAGTGCTTTTCTAGTTCAAACATGTTTTTGCGATCATTTTTTAATCCATGAATCATCTGATTTATGTGGCAGTTTATGCCCAAAATAATATTTTAGTTATGTTTGAATATATGAACAATTTTATGGTAGAGTGGGACAGTATGACCCAAAAATAAAAATCCCTTTATTTCTCTGCAAAAAGCCATTTACTCGCGTTTGAGAAACTTTGTAATGCTGCGTTCCAGGCAACCCGTAACTCGTATATTTCCCAGTTAAAATCTCGGAGTTTTGACCTGAAAGCGTTTCAGGCAAAATACGACTTCAGTTTGAGCGCCAGGAGTTCTTGTATGTAAATTAACCAACATGGTAGCCATCATAATATTTATTCTTTATCAACTAACTCATTTGAGTGAAACAAAAGCGGGTAAACAGCGCATAATGTAACAGAAGTTTACTTTACAGTGTTTGTCATTATTTAGAGGCTACCTTATTGGTTAGGCAGTGATGTGACGTCACAAGTCGTAACTCGGAGTACATGATCTGGTACGAGTTCACGGGTTGTAAGTTACGAGTACGACTACCATTCCAGTGTATTTTCACGAGTTACAGGTGGTAAATATACGAGTTACGGGTTGCCTCGAACGCAGCATAAGTTCCAATAAATTAGTTTTTATACTGTTGGTGCTAAGAGTCCACTGTTGGGCCATAGCCGTGATTTTAACTTGTTTGAAAGTAAAAATGAACATTTTCCCAGAATATTTTCCCTTGTGATTTAATAGGCTAATTCATGCATGATTTGGTTAAATAAATAATTCTCCTTAAAAATTACAATCCCCACCTTGACCTCTAAAAGTCAGTAAAGAATCAGATCAAAAAGAAAAATCGTTAAAGTCACTGGTGTCGGTAAATTTGGATTATTTCTCATCCCTGTTCCTGCACTCAGAGCAGACTTCACAGCTGCACACATGTTCAGATTTTGCTGCATGTTCTTTTCCACATGTTCCCATGGCTGTGTAGTTTCTGCAGCAGCTTCTCCTCGTCCATGTTTTTTAGATTTGGCAGCTCGTCTGCTCATGTCAGCCTCAGTATGAAACTCAGAGAAGCTCAAATCTGAAGCAGACTGCACCGCGAGAGAGTCGAGCTGACCCGTCACGTCAGCGTGAGCAGCATCACTGATGACATGCTGATTGTTATAATCACAGTTCTGAGCTGCAGGCTCCATGAACAGGAACTTCTCTGCAGCAGCCAAACCCACACAGCTCCCACCAACCCGACCACAGGACGGGGGTTTGATTCCCGGCTGCTCCGTGGCTTTGGCCGCCTGTCAGGAGGTCCAGGAGTGAGCGCAGCGCCTGATTGGCTCAGAGAGAAGCAGCAAACAAACTGTCAGTCAAAAATAATAATTAACCTTTAACCATCAGCCCAGAACTGAGGAAATAAAACACAAGAAAAACAGAGAAGAGACGAGGAAATGCTGCAGAAAAAAATAACAAAAATAACAAATAACATAATAAAATTCAACAAAAAAGATAAATGTACAAACAAATAAATAAGTAAAGAACAAAGGAAATAGAAAAATAATGAATATATGTAAAAATACATGAATAATAAATATTTAAACAGAAAACATGAATTGGTAAAACACACAGATATATAATAAAGTATGAAACAAACTTTAAAGAAAAGGGAACACTTTAATCAGAGGGTATTGCAGCAGAATCTGTTTTTGTGTATTTTATCAGCAGCGTTTTAATTTAAAAAAGATTAATAGTAAATGACATAACACAAATTCAACAAAAATAAGTAAACATACAAACAAATAAATAAGTAAAGAACATGGGAAGCAGACAGTAAATTAATACGTAAAGAAAAAAGAGATTTATAATAAATATATAAAGAGAAAATCAATGAAAGAGTTGACAAGCAAAATAATAAAAAGATAATGAAAAAATAAAACGAATTTGGTAAACAAACAGATATATAAACAAGTGAGAAACATAAACTAAAAAGGTAAACTAAATCTGTTTTTATGCACATTATATTCGCAGCATTTTGATTTTTAATGGCAAATAAATAAATAGCACAAAGTAAATTCAACAAAATAGGTAAACATCCAAACAAATAAATAAGTAAAGACTATAAGGATAACAGTTAATAAATACATATTTTTAAGAAATACATGATAATAAATATTTAAACAGAAAATCAATTAAAAAGCCAAGAAGCAAAAGAGTAAACAATAAATAAAATTAAAAGTAACATGAATTGGTAAACAGGTATATGATCAAGTAAGAAACAAACTTAAAGGAAATGGGAACACTCCTGTTTGTTGCAGCAAAATCTGTTTTTACGCATTATTTAAGCAGTGTTTTATATTTAAAAAAGATAAATAATAAATAACATAACAAATTCAACAAGAATAGGTAAACATACAAACAAATAAATAAGTAAAGAACATAGGAAACAGAAAATAAATGAATATGCAAAGAATGCATGGATAAATTATAAATATATAAGCAGAAAATCAATGAAAGAATTAAGCAACAGAATAAAAAAATAATAAAAATAACATGAATTGGTAAACCATCAGATATATAAATAAGTGATATAAATAAAATAAATAAAAAGCATAATGTAAATTCAACAAAATAGGTAAACATACTAACAAATAAATAAGTAAAGGACACTGGAAAACAGGAAATAAATAAATATTTTTAAGTAATAGATGGATGATAAATATTTAAACAGAAAATCAATTAAAAAGCCAACAAGCAAAAGAGTAAACAATAAATAAAAATAAAAATAACATGAATTGGTAAACACAGAAATATCAACAACTGAGAAAAAAGAAACTTTTGGTCCTGTTAGTTGCAGCAGAATGTTTTTTATTTTTAATTTTTTTTAAATATTATATTGATGTTTTTTTATTTACAAAAGGGAAATAAATACAAAACAAGAAAAATTAACATTTATAGATAAACATACAAAAAAATAAGTAAAGGACATAGGAAAACAGAAAATAAATAAATATTTAAAGATTAAACAGATAAATAATAAATATTTAAACAGAAAAGCAATTAAAAAGTCAACAAGCAAAAGAATAAACAATAAAGAAAATACATGAGTTGTTAAACAAACAGATATGTAAGCAAATTTAAAGAAACAGGAACACTTAAATCAGAGAGGATATTGTCCTGTTAGTTGCAGCAGAATCGTTTTTTTTACACATTATGTTTTATTTTCTGCACAGTCAAGGTTCTGATCTCTGTTTCTGTTTTTGGTAAAGTCTGTCCTGGACTGAGATCAAGCCCTGACTGGAAAATAACTTTTCCTCTCTCTGTGGTGAGCTGAAATTCACCACAGCGATGATTACGTGACACGCGATGCTCCAACAAACTCGTCAGTCCCTGCGTTGAATGATTTGTTAATTTTCTCCACGGCCATGAATCAAAACTGAAACTGAATCATCCTCCAGAAATAAAGATTCTCAATGTTCAATGTCCTTAAAAATGATTTTATCTTCTCTGTATGGATGTAGCAGCCCAGTCAGATGATAGCAGGGAGTTTACTGATAGGGATGTAACGGTGAACGGTAAATTGGGAAACCGCGGACTCTCTTCTGCTGCTCCCGCCTCTCTTCCCTGATTGGGCCGTTCAGAATTCAGCCGAGTGAATTCGTTGGACTTGTTAGATTCGTTTAAATTGTGATTCTACGATATTGCTGATTCTTGGATATTTAGTTAGCTTTTTTAACACCAGTGAAAAAGATGAACAATGATGATGCCTACAGACTATATCAGGAATAATACACATCACCTGTGAGTCTGATTTCAGGATTTGTTCAGTAATATATTTTAACCAGCTGTTTATACTCTCTCTTCAAAAGACTGGACTGCATCTAAAAGCAGTGATCATCAGTATAGAAAACATCTGAAACCCTTTTAACAAAATGAGACAGAATGATGGTGGAGGAAAAACATGCCGCCCTCTGCTGGAGAAAAGCAGTAACTTTTTTTTCCCCCCACCACTAACCGAAACTGTTACATCCCTACTGACATGCAAATCAAATCTAAACCTGTGTTCAGACTCAGACGTTAATGTGGATTTGAAGAAGCTTCCGGACTCTTTTTCCTTTAATCGTCACACCTCCTATTGCCTAAACTGGAGCTTCGCATTCAGCTGACCTCGTCCAAAGATGGCCTCCTGTCCCCCTCCTTGTAGCCGGTGTCTCTGCTCAGCCTCTCGTCTTTCCAGAACTCTCCGTCTGTCAGAGGTGAGGCTGAGCAGCTCCTCTTCCTCTCTGTGGGAACACCTCGCTGATTCATGATGGGACGTCCCAGCCTGTCTCTGACAGTCGGGGCTGTTTCACACATTTATGCTCATGTTAGACTCTCTGCTCAAACCTGCAGGTCAGGGATCATCAACTACATCTGTACATGGGCCAGTTTTTTTCTTTGCATATGCTTTGGGGGCCAGATTCAAGGAACCAGTAATAAGTAACACGATTATACACAAACAATTATAATGAAATAACTGGTCCCGTTAAAGCTAGGGTCTACGATCTGAAAACCAGTTCGTCTGTTGAGACTAGGGATGTATATCGTTATGATTTTATCGATACGGTACAGATATCGATACTCCTTATCGGTATCGATACTTATCGATACTACAACACGTAATTTTGTGTAAAAAATAAAGAGTTAAAAAGATATTATAAGATTCAGCCTTTTTTTATTACCACAAGGTAACAATAAAGCTTCAACAGAATAGAAGTAATGTATTACAAATGCTTCTCAGAGGCAAAAAGAAAGCTAAGGAGATGGCATAACCCCTTCATGCCACCCAACAGACTGCATGTACATGCAGACCCATATATCAGTGGGGCTAAAATCGATGCTGTAATGATGACTACTAGGGCTGTCACTTTATATTCTATAGTCATATAACCGTTCGAATATGGAGATAAATATCTGTAACCGAATAGTAAATAAATATTCGAGTGTAAAATATTGAGTGTAGCACCACATCAGGCCTGGAGCAGTGGACCGTTTCATCCAACAGAGGGCGCTGTGAGTGCAGCCTGACCGTCTGTCACATCCGGTGCTCTCTTGACCTCAGTAAACAAAGAGTTTCTGCTCCGAGCGGACATTAACAGCTCTGAATCATCTGAAGAGAGCTGTGCCGTCGGCTTTTCATCCAAGTTACACGGCCGAGTGCAGCGGGGCTTCGTCAAGAGTTTAACCCCGTATGACTGTGTTGTTTTCAGCAGGGCTTTTACCGAAGGGGAGGATAATAGAGTCTCTGTCGGTGCTGCAGCTTTTAGTGTTAGCAACATGCTAACTCGACTCGTCGTGTTGCTATAGCAATCAAACAGCCCGCACTCCTTTAGCTCGCGCTCCAAGTGTTTGGTGATGTTGCTAGTATTACCCCCCTTGGACGCAACTTCTCTCTGACAAAGAGAGTTTTCATTAACTTTGCTAAAGTGAGCTCAAACCTATGAGTGCTTCGCCCTGACCGACATGCTTGAGCCGGGCGGCGCTAGTGTCATTACTGCGTGACAGTTGAAGAGACGTTTAAGTACCGATAACGGGACCGTTTTTCCAGATTCTTAACGGTCTTCGGATACTGACCCAAGCGTGGACCGGTGCATGAAAGTACCGGTCCACGGTATACATCCCTAGTTGAGACAGATTTGAAAAACGCAGCCTGCCCCCCCTTCATTCACCCCTCCCCTCGGTGTTCCAAGATCCCGCCGCCCAGCTCATGTCACCGCCCAACAACACGCCCCCTCTGATAGAGCAAGAAGCCGACCGGCAGAAAATATTCATTGGCGTTGAAGATAAATGAGATTTCTCATAGCTGAAAGTAACAAACACGACAGTCATCCCCCTTGTAACACACAGCAGTAGCCATATCAATTGGACCGGCGGTGAAGCGGGTCTGGCGTCGCCAGGGCAGAGCCGATTGAGGGCGAGGAGTTACATTTCTCGGCGTGTCTTCACCAGCACAGTTTCCAATGCTAACGATGCGTGGCTAACTTATACTAAAATCTATTGACAGAGCCTACCCGCTCCAGAAGCGGCCTCCTGATTTTGGTGCTGGTCTTCTCCGGCTCCATGACGCTTCAGTAGCTGTGCAGCTAGCTGCTCACTGGTACATGAGGGAGGTGGTGGGGAGGAGGCGGGACAGTGCGGAGCAAGGGAGACAGGGGATTGGATGGACTCACAAATGGCGGTTCAGATTGGTCAACTATTATTCCACTTTGCAGTGGATATACTGAATGGATTTTTTTCATTCTTTTTGGTCTTTATATTATGTAGATCGGACCATAGGACTATAACGGCCTTATAAACAGTGTTATTAAGATGTACCAAGCTTCCTAATCGTAGACCATAGCTTTAAAATATAATTAATTATCAGTCCCATTCCTCAGTCCTGAAGCAGCCACATGGGGTTTCCACTGACAGCTGTGGGTATTTAATGACAAACAAAATGCTTAAAACACATTTTTACTCTGCACATTTCGCAATTTTGCAAACACTGGAGACCTTAAGGGCCAAAAAAGACCAACAGAAAAGAAGTGAAAATCAGTGCTTAAGTTGTTTTTGAAAAAAAGCCAAAATTTTGGCATTGAATTTAAAATCATGATAAAAAAGTCATAACTCCAAAATTAAAGTACAAATCATGTGGAGAAAAGTTAGAAGCCGAAGAAATAAATCATACTTTATTTGAGATTTCTTACTTTAATTTTAGAATATGATTTTTCTTAAATCCTGAAAGTTTCATCTAAATCTAAATATATATATTTTTATTTGCAGTGGCCCTGATCTTTTTTGTTTTGATGGATTTTCTCCTATTTGAGCTCTGAGCTGTGGAAACAGGACCTGGATGATCCGGATGTGTTCAGAGAATCATTAACGTCCTGGTTATTTTCAGCCTGATGCTCGCCTCGCTCCTGTTGGCAGCCTCGTCGGTGCAGCGTGACCAGCTTCTATTTTCTGCATCAGGTTCAAGCGTCAGTCGCAGTGTTCGTGTGTGTGTGTGAAGAGCGTGCACGTTGCCAGGTGTGTGTCAACATTTCCAGCCCTCTGCCGTGTTAATGGCCGGGCTGTGAATCGTCTCCGTGATGATGGTCTAACGTGGCCGGTGACGTACGATGGGCGAGTTGGTCCAGGAGAAATAGAGAGTGTTTCTGGAGGTGTGTTTAATTTAAACCGTATCACACTTTTAAAAGCAGAGGTTTAACAAACAGTTAAGAACATACAGTCGCTGTTCCAAGAGCTTCAGGACACAGAAACCATTTGCACCTTGTGGTCTGGGCACCCATGAGTTCATCACTACCATAAATTCTAATTTTAATAAGAATATCATTGATTATACTTCTATAAAATGATCACCACAACCATTCAGACATGAGGACCCTCCTGAAAACCAGATGTAGCATCTCAAGAGGCTAACCTCTAATAAATCAGACAACAGGTCTATGGTTCATGGATCTGTCTCTAACTTAGTTCTTACTTTAGTCCACTTGTCTCCTCTTACCTAACCTGACAAGCCAGATGGACAGCTCCATATATCTGCCACAGAAATATTTCACTAGTCCATCTGGGTAGGAGCCCTTTAAATTTGTTTTCAGGGGCAGAACGTTAAAAAAAACCACAAGCTTGTGATTGGACAATCGTTTGGCTCGTCACATTCATCACAGACCAATCCACATCAAGCAGGGTTGCCTCCTATAATGTAGTGTACATGGCGGCTAATGTAGCAGCTAATGGCTAACAGCAGTTAACAACAGGTCATGGATGTTGGCAATAGCAGCTAACTTAGCCGCTAACAGCTAATGGTGCGTTCCAGTTGTAGTGGAAAGTCGGAATTTCCCAGTTCCGAGTAGGAAATTTTGTCCGGAACGTCCCCCAAGGTCGGAATTATCTACTGGGAACTCGGTGAAACCTCGCCACCCCCGAGTCGACAATGGAAGATGGATGCCCCCAGTGTGAACAGTTATTTAGCTCCTGTAATAATCCATTTATTGTCACTTCTGACTGGGGTGTGTCGCTCTAGATCAGCTGTATACATAGTATTGTTCGACTTATATTTACAAAAATGCTGCTATAGTGATAATCACATTCTTCATACAACAACGCAGGGCGTGCTAACAACAGCTAACAATAGCCTGGTAGATTGGCATGTTTTTTTCCGACTTCAACTGGAACACAGATAAGTCGGAGATGATGTCACTCCCATTTCCCAGTTCCCAGTTCTAAGGTTAATGGAACGCAGCATAACAACAGTTAATGACCATTAGCCGTTAGCCGCTAACTTAGCTGCTAACAACTAACAACAGTTAATGACTGTTAGTCGTTAGCCGCTAACTAGTTGCTAACAGCTAATGGCCTTATACTATTGTCTTACACCAAGTTGTACCACACAGATGATTCATTTAACACTTAATAATAATAATAATAATAAATAATAATACATTTTATTTGTAATTGCACTGGACATTTTCACAATCTCAAAGTGCTACAGAGTAAAACACAATTACAAGCAATTAAGAAACGTCTAAAAACCCTTTTTAAAAACAATATATAGAAGAGTCGAGATCAGTAGGTTCTTCAAATAATGGAAAGCCCAATACTGAAAATTAACAAAATGCTTTTTTAAAAAGATAGAACTCTTATATGTGACATGAACCTCGTCAAAGACAATCCCTACAAGTAAACTTCTGAGGAGGGCAGATTTCACCAAATTCACTGAGTAGTCATGAGGACAATAGGCTAATCGACATGTCGTTATCAACTTCTGGTTCTCATCTTCCGGTCGTTGCACGTCCGCATTCTGCAGCTCCCGCCTCTCTTCTCTGATTGGGTCGTTAAGAATTCAGCCGAGTGAATTTGTTGGACAACGGAGGCTGGCAAGACGGACCTGCAGGATTTCAGAATCAGGCAGGTCTGTCTGCTCTGCAAGGCTATATTTATTAATCAACCGATTTAATCGGTATATTGCCCAGCCCTACTTGCTGTTATTGGCTTTTCTAACCACTCCAGTCTGATTGGACTGATTGATGTGTCAGCGTCGTCACTACTCTCCTGCAGCTCCAGGAAATCCTTAAATATTATCACACTGTGCTGTTTGTGATGTTATTTAAGGACTTTTCAGGAACATCATCCATTATCTGAACTGCTTTTCCCCTGCAGGGCCACAGGAGCCGATCCCAGCTGACATCGGACAAGTCGCCAGCCAATCTCAGGGCCACAGACAGAGACAAACAACAAACCAGGCTCACACTCATAACCAAGGGTGAGTTTGGTCACAGATGAACAAAGTATTAAGAACAAAAAAACATGACAACTTGTTTTAAGTGCCCAATAAACAAAAGGCATGGAGCTTAATTAAAGTTCAACACTGTGCAGAATGATCAGAGGTGGAGAGAAAAGGTTCAGTTTTCATTTCATTTAACCTTTATTTAAATCTGGAGGAATCATTGAGGGAGAGCCCTCATTTACAATGATGTCGAGAGCACAACAGCAATATAAAATCACAAGAAAAACAGCAAATAAACAATTGATAAAACTCCATTAAAAGCAGTTACATTCAAAGGTACAGTACTTGATAATCATAGTTTTAAACTGACCCATAGAAACCATTTTGTTGAGTTTCAGTGTACATTGCAAGATGTTCCAGGAGGATGCTGCAGAGGAACTAAAAGCAGCTTTACCAAATTCAGTTTTAGTCCGGGGAACATCAAGCATCAGAAAATCTGTTGAACGTAACTTCATAACTGTGTCCATGTTTGCAAAGTTGTGCAAGAAGTCTGATTAATACGAAGGATCCTGAGAGAGTGTCAAACAGCCGAGGTCAGAGTATTGTGCCTTACTTTAAAACAATATAAAATCAAGAATCACATTCAGCAGTTTGGAAAATATTGAAACTTAGATCAAGTATCTGGGGCTGTAAGACTTTATTAAGATAAAAAAAAAACTAGAATTAAAACTAAAATGCACGTAATTATTTGTTTTTGATTTTCAGTTCATAATCCTGCTCCTCTTTCTGCAGACCTTTCTGCATGTGTCACCAGTCCATCTGTAAGTGTTTGTGATCTGTCAATCACATTCATTACAGGCCAGTCAGATAATAGAGAAGGCGGGTGCTAATGATCTGGTGAGAATTACTAAATGTGAGCCACTTGGTAGAACAAATTCTCCTCAACAGATGTCGGAAATGGAGCAAAAAGATCCTTATGATGGAGAGATGCTTAAAGTATTTCATCCTGTGTAGCACCAAAGTCCCTGATTTCAGGAATGCTTGCGTGATCTTCAACAAAACTGAAAAAGTGAACTATTGATGTAGAAATATAGTCATGCTGCACATCAAATTCAACAGGAAATTTTCAGCTACACAACCATATAAGCCATTTTTACACACACACAACGCAACGTCAACACCAAGCAAATGAATTATCAAATATCCAAATCTGTTTCACTTTGATTCAAACTTGGGTTGATTTGGATGGATTTCTTTGAATGGGAAAATGTAGAGAGTTCTGGTTGGAAACAAAAAAATATATTCATTTGATTTTTAAAATATTTTTTCCAGGACAGTCTTAAGCTGCCATGGATAAGCAGAAGAAGATAAAAACTGTTGTAACTGGGTGTAATGAACACCAAAACTGTTTAAAAGTGAAATATAAAGTTTGGTTAATCAGAAATTTCAAATGGGACTAATGGTGCCAAACTGTGCCAAGATCCCTCCTGACTAGGGCTGGGTATCAATTCAGATTTTCTGGATCGATTCGATTCGATTCGATTCGATTCGATTCGATATTTATTCAGTCTGGGATATCTCAGTTTACTTTAAAAGGTGACATTTTGACCTGGTACATTATTAAAAAATGTTTTTACATTAAGATCTGAACCCAGAGCAGCTACATTTATCACATATTAATGATATACATTAATACATTTTCTGCATGTTACTCGTTTTTGTCCAACTCCTCTTTTCCTTCGTGCTTGTTAAATCTGAAATCTGTCCAAGCAGCAGCTTTTAAACTCTCTGGTGGTGCCCCGATAGTGCTGCTCTCTTCCTCCATGTTTGTTTGACTGCTGCAGTAACATCTCATGAGATTTTGTTCAGTAGAAAGCAGCGCTAAACGCTGATCACGCGAGACTAGCAGAGTTGATACCACAGGATGCTTCTCTGCACGTCTAATGAAGAAAAAAGTACCAAAGTTAAAAGATTCATCTTTGGATTTTATGGATTGATTATGAACCATTTAAAGGGAAATCGATTAAAAATGATTTTTGAAAACCCAGCCCTATGCCTGACCACTCTGTAGTAAGTGGTCGTCTCCAAAGAGATATTCACTATAAAAACTTGTTTTGTTAGGCGATGAAATGTTCAAAATATTCTGACTTCTATCTTCATTTACTCTGTCCCAGTAACACATATACTGATAATTCCACAACTGGACAAATCTGTCAAGTGTTACTTTTATTATGACCCCAGAATAATTTAAACAGACCTTGTGGTTGCAGAGATACTCTCTTTTCTTTATGAGTATGTCATTTTTGAGCAGAAGGCTTAAAAAGAGGCTGAACAGGTTAATAAAGAAATTTGGCCCAGATCTAATCAAACTGCTGCTAAAGCTGTTAGCATCCATGCTAACCTTCTTCTTGTGAAGAATCGTTTGGAATAAAAGAAAACAAAAAGTGTCATGTGTGGCCTGTTAAATGCACAATATTTATTATTTTAAGGTTAACCCAGTTATGGAACTCTCTCCCCCCTGACCTCCGCAACCTCTCTTTAAAACCAGACTCAAAACCCGTCAAGCTCTCCTACTCCCTCTGATATTCGCACTGCCTGTTGCATTGTTTTGTTTGTTTATTAAACCGGTTTTATGATTATTTTAATGCATTTTTATCTTTAGTAAGGTGGCCTTGAGTGTCATGAAAGGCGCCCTTAAATAAAATGTATCATTATTAGGGGTGTAACGGTACATGCATCCGTACCGAACCGCTTGAAAAGGATGTTCGATTCGGCACGTGCTGTACTCGAACGAGTACAGTAAGTTTACGTTAGCCGCTGCACATGGCTCTTTAATGTTAACGGGGTACTCGTCTATGAATGCCGTGGTTAGGGAAGGCTTTTTAATATTCATGAGGAAAGTGGTCTGTGATTCGTGCTCTTGCGATCATTTACATAGCATGTGGACGTGACGTCCCACGGGGAGCCAATCAGAAGACAAATATCAAAGAGCTTCCGTAACCACAAAAGCTTGTGTCTGAATTGTGCATCATGGCTACTGCTAGCGACCAATCGGAGCTTGGAGACCCTCCCCCGTCGCTGAAATCTCCTGTTTGGGAACACTTTGGCTTCCTGGTGAAATATTGCAACGGAGTAAGACAGATGGAATAAAACGACGGCGGTGTGCCGATACTGTTCAACTGAGGTTGTTTATTTTCTAACAGAACGTCAAACATGCTAACTCACCTGAAACGGCACCACTCAAGTGTAAAGATTTCCATGGTAAGGAAAAAAAACACTGTAGTGCAAATTCAACTGCCGTCTGCATTCAAGCAGTCGTCCAGGAATTAAAAAAAAAAAGTATTTTCAATTTCATACATTTGTTGTTTATTTATTTTATTTAACTTCGTAGTATTACCAAGCAGCGCATGGAATATATTTTGGCTTTCAGTTTGTATAATTACAAATTTTTGGTTTAATAAACGTGCTAAACAAGCAAATGGTTTTGCGTTGTTCCCGTGCTGTACCGAAAGTGTACCGAACCGTGACCCAAAAACCGAGGTACGTACCGCACCGTCATTTTTGTGTAAGACATTTGCCGAAGACTCATACAGGACAAAGCAGCCACCACCACCACAGCTTTAGTTAGCAAAAACACCTGAACTGAATCTGAGGCTCGGAGTCACGATGGCTCCTCCACCTCCTGCCCCCTCTCCACAAACACATCCACATGCTGGACCTGACGTTCTCTAATGTTTACACGACTCTTTATGATCCCCTCCAGACCTTGCGGCGGCCTGGTCCAGGATCTGCAGCAGCCGTTTGGCGCTCGGCTCGACCGCGGACAGGAAGTGGAGCAGCAGGCGGAGCTCCTAATCGCCTGAATGGCTGCAATCAGAGCCAATCAGAGATAAGAGCTGGATGGCCCTCCAGATTGTTAGCGATAGCATCGTGCGATGTTGACCAAACAGAGAACAGGTGTGCAGCTCCGTGTCCCCGAGGTGATTTCCCAGAATCCCTCACTCTCTCTCTCGTTCTGCCTCACACACCCTGGACAAACACTGAACGCTCCGATTGCTCCACACACATCAGGCTTTATACCCGAGGACAAACTCAGGCTGCTCCTGAGTCTGATCATCTGCACTTTGAGGGAATGTGTCCACAACAAAAACGCTCTCGCCATCTTCCACGCCAGTGGAGCCGTGTTGTAGGGATGTAACAATATGAAAATTTTGTATCACGGTTATTGTGACCAAAATTATCACGGCTATCATTATTATCGCAGTATTGTTGCAGTGTGCTCAAAATGTTCAAAATGTAATTTAACATAAAATTGAAATCTTTAAACCCCTTTAATATCATATTTTTTACAGTTCTTTTTTGTCTTTTTTGTCAATAAACGTGTCAGGAAATGTCCTTTGAGTACATTTTTTTAACTATCTTTCATAAGAAATAAAACTAAACAAGTCTAGCAAGTATTTTTCATTATCATGTTACGCTTTGGCTTGGGTTACGTCTTTTGGTGCGTTCCAGTTGTAGTGGGAAGTAGGAATTTCCGAGTTCCGAGTAGGAAACTGCAACTGGAACGTTCCCTGAAGTCTGAATTTCCTACTTGGAACCTCGCCACCCCGGAGTTGACAATGGAAGATGGATGCCCCCAGTGTGAATAGTTATTTAGCTCCTGTAATAATCCATTTATTTGCACTTCTGACTGGGGTGTGTCGCTCTAGATCAGCTGTATACATAGTATTGTTCGACTTATATTTACAAAAATGCTGCCATAGTGATAATCGCAATCTTCATGTGATATTTGTGAACAACTCAGGACGTGCTAACAACAGCTAACAATAGCCTGCTAGATTGGGATGTTTTTTCCAACTTCAACTGGAACGCCGATAAGTCAGAGATGATGTCACTCCCAGTAATAGATTCTCCTCACAGTCCCTTTAAACCAAAATTTAAAAGAAAAACTACAAAGTTATCTGAAATCTGAATTCAGGTGTTATACCCAAGTTGCCCTACATCAGGCATTTTAGAATTTTGATGCACTATGTCTCGATATGGTAAAGATGTGCAATGATGATATTTATGAAACTAAAGACAAGGGTTTGGGAATATACCACCTGGCAGTTGGACATGGTACTGCAAGCTATAGGGTATAATATTTATTCCAAATAAGCTTTGTGTTGTTGACCTGCCGACTTCTGTAAATGCAAATGTGTAAAATAATTGACACAAGAGATCCTGGGTCAGAAATTGCGATTTGAATCCAATAGACGATAAATCTTTAGGCCTTACTCATGACCTTTAACCTTTGATTCAAGCTCTCCATATTGATGCACCGTGCTCTGATAAAGTCACAGGAAGCATTAAAACCATCATTTTAAAATATTTCTACATTTCTAAACCACTGGATTTATTTCCCAGCTCTCTGTTTTGTGATGTTTAATCATTAATGGAGCGCCAACTGTGAGCCCGGTGATCTCTCTTCCGTCCTGAATACTAATGAGAGCTCGTTTCTCCCCGCTCGGCCTCTGAAGCAGTATTTTTATTTCACCAAACGATAAATACTGTAAATGTTTGGCTCACATGGATCCCTCTGTGTTTGGATTAGGAGCCATAACTGTATAAATACGTCTATAACGTTCTTGGCAAAGACCATCTCTGAGTGTAATGGCTTCCAGACGGAGAAGGACCAACGCAGGAATGTTAACAAACTCACATTTACTCTGGTAAACACAGGAAGAGGAATAAGAAGGAGCATAAGCAGGAATATTCAAACAAACAGTCCCTCTGCTGGAGCTTGTTTTTCTGTTTACTCCAGCACGCACACATATTTCCATCACACTGGGATGTTTGGTCTGATTCCTCTGGTGTCGAGTTTACGGTTTTGTTTGTTAGAAATAAAACAACAGAAATGAATAAACACCCGAATCAGACATATGTGAAGGAAACCAAGACTATGATTGAAGAAGGAAGTCCAAACAAAGGCGGATGGATGGAGAATAAATCTGAAAATGAGAGTCTCAGTTTATGTGTGACCGTGAGATTGAAGTTTAGTTTAGTTTAGTTTAGCTTAGGGGTGTCCCGATACAACTTTTCACCTCCAATATGATCCAAATATTGCAGCCTTGAGTATTGGCCAATTCCAATATTGATCTGATATGATATCAGCAGGACTCAAACATACTTTTATTACTTATTTTGTAGTATGGACTGTAAGAACAGGCGCCATAGTTGCCAGGTCTGCTCATTATAAGCGATTTTTTTCAATATTAAGAGATGATTTATTTACATCAAACCAGTGTCTACATTTTTTCATTTCTTTTCCGACCACCTCCAACTTGGGCTGGGTATTCCAGCAACCCCACAATACGATACGTATCCCGATGCACATAAATTGTGAACATTGACTGCACTTTTAACAGAATTCCCTGCAACTTTTGTTTTTATTACAAGAAGAAAAAGAACAAGCACGAGTTTTAAATAAGTGTATTTACAACAACTGTCCAAACATTGAGGCCGTATCGATTCTGATACACGTATCCCCAAGAAGTGTAGGACGATGTTTTGCCGTATCGATATTTTGAGCATAGACCTACCTCCAACTAGGGATCTAACAGTATGAAAACTACGTATCACGGTTATTGTGACCAAAATTACCACAGTTATCATTATTGTTGCTGTATTATTCTATCTCATTATATCTCACTATTAAGTACTTTTTCACACACTTGAAATCATTTAGCCCCTTTAATATCATAATAAGAACAGTTTTTTGTCCTTTTTCACCCTTTTGGCAAGTATTTGTCATTATTATGTTATACATTTTTAAACTGTGTGTAATTACAAGAAAAGAAAAAAACAGATTTGTACTTTAAACAGGTTTTCTTCATAAACAATTGTAAATGACCAAAAATAAATTTAACGTATTTTACAAACACTTAGTGATGATAGTCCCTGAGGCAGTACCTGTTCAGTTATTCCCCTTCCATTACTCTCCTCTGGTCTCTCCCTGGCAGATCTCCTCCTCCAATATTTCCAAATTATGATTGACTAAATCCATAAAACACAAACTATGACGGAAGAAGACGATCCGTTACAACATACCGCAAGACATGGTGAATACACGGCAAAAGAACGGCAAGAACTCACTCCAGAATGATCCCAATGCTGTTATTTCCAACCTTTATACATTATTTACACAGAAAATCCTGATAAACCTCCTATAATTCACTCAGGTATGGCTCTCTGAATCCTCTCTCTCTCTCCAGCTCGCTCTCTCGAGGAGTTAGCAGTTCGCACACGTCTTTTTCTTCCACGGCAGCTTCGTTTTTTTTACTAGGGCTGTAGTAAAACAATATTTGTGACCTGGGTTACACAATTCGACGCCCCTGCTAGTAGCGTTTCAGTAGGCAGGAAGTGTGAGTTAAAGAGGGGGATCACATCCTGAGCCTGAGCCGGTCATCCAGCAGAAGTGATGGGGCTGCAGGATGATGAGGGGGGTCAGTATCAGAGGGCAAAGGTGTTTGGGGAGGGGGGGTAAGCCTCGCCTAATGACGAGACTTTGATCCGCTCTTCCCCTTTGGCACATTTGGGGAGACCCTAATCTGCTTAGAGATGTGCTTAACATTCCTCTTCTCAGGAGTTTTTGGATGCTCCGTCTCCGTCTGTGCTCTTCATGGGCAGAAGAGTCTGCAGGCCTGCTTCTGATTTCACTGTTGGTTTTTCAGGAAATCCAGTCGGAGGGCTGCGGGTTGGTGGGTTGGCGGGTTGGCGGCCTCCCGCGGTCACACTGCAAGATGGTTTCTGTTAGACTGGAGCAGGTTTCTGGTGGATTCTTGGAGATCTCTGCCTGAATGACGCTCGCCCTGCAGAGGATTCATTTAGGATTTGAAGTTTGTTTTCTCACTGTGGCATCATTTCTCCAAAACTTCAGTTTCTCCAAAACCACGTATTTCTCTCTGAGCTGCAGTCGAGGCTAACCTTTCCAATCAGACCGATGCGGCCGCAGAGTGGCACCGAGCTCGATTCTCTGTGGCGTTTGAGAAAGGACAGAGCTGGAAAGGAACGCCGCCGTGCCAGTGTGCTGCCCGCCTGCGTGCAAGGCAGCGAGAAAGTCCCCGAAAGCTGAAACAAAGACGGAAAATATGCAACAGTCCCTTTTTTCAGTTGGCCGGTCGAGCGCTGTGACTCACCAAACAACAGAGAGGAGTTCAGCTCGGTTCACAGCAGGATGTGTTTCCTATAAACCTTTTCCTCTTGTTTGCTTACTGTCTTACACCAATGTTGTTCTGCTGCTCCACATGCTCTGCACTGCAGATCCTTCAGGAGCATTCCCACCTCAAGCACCAGGAACTTTTCTGGAAGGAACTTCAAGGTTCCGGTTACCTGCTGTTGAAAGTAGGGGTGTCCAGATACAACTTTTTTACCTCCGATATGGTACCGATACTGCAGCCTTGAGCATTGGCTGATTCCAATGCCGGTCCGATCTGATATCAGCAGGAATCAAACAGACTTTTATTACATATTTTGTAGTATGGACTGTTAGAAAAGTTTTGATCGGGTGAGATTACTCAAACAGAGAACAGTAGTCAGCAGTAGTAGGTATGAGAAAAAGACCTATTTGTGATTAACCAATGGGTTCAATAAAATTAAGCTGAAAGAGACTGTGAGGAGTTTCTCAGTAATTACAAAAAAGTCTCCCTTTTAGATATATGCCTGATGGAAATACACACTTTAAGATGAGTTTTATAGCATCTAAATAGGTTATCTATTAATGCTATTCCTTAGCTTCGCGGTCGGGTCGGACAGGGCTGGACTGGCCCGGATACTCAACTTCAGGAACAAGACAATTAAAACTAGAGCAAATTTATATTATTCAGACACGTCTTAGAGCACTGGGCTGTAAATAGGCATATATAGCCGGCTACAAAACTACAATACTAAGTTTTCCAAAAAGTGCTTGTTGTCACACATCAAAAATTACCGCTACGTAACTAGAAAGAGATACATTACCTCGTGGCTTTGCATCCTGTAAGTTGTTGAAAAAAGAAGTTGTAAAGCAATGCAGAGTTCTGAGGGAGGTCTGAGCTGCATTCATTAGCATCACAACAAACACACGCTTTGGCTTGGGTCACATCTTTTGGTGCGTTCCAGTTGCAGTCAGAAGGAGGAATTTCTGAGTTTCGAGTGGGAAACTGCAACTGGAACGCCCCCCAAAGTCGGAATTGCCTACTGAGAACTCGGTGAAACTTCGCCTCCCCCGAGCTAACAACAGCTAACAATAGCCTGGTAGATCGGCATGTTTTTTTCCGACTTCAACTGGAACGCCGATAAGTTGGAGATGATGTCACTCCCAGTTCCGAGGTTACTGGAACGCAGCATTACAACAGTCGCCGCACGTGCTCATGGGTAGCAGTCTTTATGTCGCCGGTAATAGATTCTCCTCATAGCACCTTTACATGTGAAAAACTGTTGAAGAACTGTCCATTTTTTTAAGATGATGAAGATTAAAATATTCTAACGGCTTTTTTTTTTCTTCAGAAACTGTTTGGCACCACGTCTTAGTCAAACAGTGTATATTTTATATTAACACCCAACCCCCAAACAAAACAAGCACCATTTCCACCTTAATCACAAAGCACAGCATAGTCCTGCATGACAAAGTACTGTATCAGTTTGACAGTGTTGGATCTTAAAGGATGAGGCTCTGCAGGGTTATAATCCTGAGGAATACCTCTTTCCTTTATGAGGACACTTGAATGTAAAAAAGACATGTGTGGACTCTTCTGTAAACTTTACCGTTCTGACTCCCTCCTCTCTTTGAGCAGCTCTAACCTGTATGACTCCTGCCTCCTTGGCTCTGCTCCACTCCCTCCAGGGCAGGAGGACAGAGGAATGCACCCCGACCCTCCACTCCAGGCAGCAGCTCCTCCTGCTTTCACACCTCCCCTCACCTCCTCACCTCCTCGCCCTTGCCGCTCTCCCCCTCGCCTTTGTGCGGCGTGTTTGCAGAGGTAGAATACACAGGGCTGGCCATGAGAGCACAAACATTACAGCACTGAGTAAACGGAGCCGGCCCGCCGCTTGCAGCTTTTGTTATCGTGGCCGTGGTGAAGCCGGGTCAGAGCTGACGGAGAATGCTGCTCATATGGACGGCTTATCACCAAATCCAACCTCAGACCCAGAGTTCAGACTATTCCTGGAACTGAGGGCCTTTACTCTGGGCTTGTTTTTGCTGTTTTTTTAGGGATCGACTGTAAATCTATTTATAAGTCCAGTTATGAGGGGGCATGTTGGGATAGATGGATATCTGCTGTTTGTTTGGCTCTGATAGACCTGATCAGTCATTTCTGCTGAAGATTGGGCTCCATTATTTATGTTTAATTAAAAAGAAAGAGCTCTGATAATCTGAAACCAGCATTACACTGTGGGAACAGTCCTCTGTGTTTGTGTTGGATAATCTGGAGATGTGCTAGGGCCGGGCTAGAAGTCAAGATTTAGGGGCCGTTTACACAAAGCCAAATCTGAAGAGTTTTCATTGCGTTTGGCCTCCTGTTTACACGTGAATGGTACCTTAAGGGCTTGGATCTGCAAACTTTTGGAAGTCTGGACCAGACTTTAGACTTTGTCCGTTTTGAGTGTGAAAACCTGTGAAAGTCTGAGCAAGGCTCCTGCTGCTGAGGCCAAACATTACAAACTGCTCCTCCGTCTGTGAGAGACGGCTGCTTCACCGAGGAGCAGACACACATAGTTCAGGCTTTACAGTCAAAGAGCAACATCACCATGAGTTACTGACACAGAGTGGGGATCAAACACGGTTTAAAGGATAAGTTCAGTTTCTACAGCCTTCACATTGTTTATAGAATGAAGTAGAACAATATACTCACCCAGAAGGCTTTCCTGATCCAAACAGTGCTTCGGGAGATATTTAGATCCAAAATCGAGCGGCATATAATGGTAGCACACGGGGCATGTATAGCGCCGCTCCTAAAACTGCATTAATTGTCCAAAAACTCTTTAGTTTCACCAATATTTCATCATGGTCCGCTCACGCTACTCCTCCACGGCAGTCTGTGTCACTCCACCCATGTTTTTGTGACTGTGCTGACCTCTGAACTGAAGAAGAAGAAGGTTTGCCTCCGCGCATGCGCAGTACGGCTCATTGTTTCAGGGGAAGACCGTCGGCTACACAACGACTTTCTTCTTCCAGTTTTGTGCAAAATGGATGAATATCTATCAGATGAAGATGTTGTGGAGGAGAACTTTGAATATGATGGGTGTCCTTACAGTTTGAGCCAGAGTTTGCAGATGAGGAGCTCATCGAAAGGAGGATGTGGAGACAAAGAGAAGAACAGCTGGCCAGAGAGCAGTCTTCAGTTCAAAAAAACATGTCTGGAGTGACACTGTCAAGGAGGAGTAGTGTGAGCGGACCATGATGAAATGTTGGTGAAACTAATGAGTTTTTGGACGATTAATGCAGTTTCAGGAGCAGCGCTATACATGCCCCGTGTGCTACCATTATACGGATGTCCGCCGCTCGATTTTGGATCTAAATATCTCCTGAAGCACTGTTTGGATCAGGAAAGCCTTCTGGGTGAGTATATTGTTCTACTTCATTCTATAAACAATGTGAAAGCTGTAGAAACCAAACTTATTCTTTAACGGTCATTTTAATAGGACAATGTAATGATTACTGTGGGAAATTTTACCGTGGTTTACCATTTTACTGGTAACTGTTACATCCCTGATCGGGAGAAAAGCCTATCGTCCCAGCCCTAGCAGTTGCACAGGTGTACCTAATGAAGTGGCCAGTGCATGCATATGCACAGTGAGCCTGCAGAAGGATTTTGAAGGAAACACTGGTGTGATTTTGAGGCCTGACTTTGATTGGGAACTGTCTTAATTTAAACTGTGGAGGTTTTGGCGCCCCCTGGTGACGGATGACAGAACCATCGCTCCCCCTCTGTGGAGTCTCTGCAGGAGGGTGTGAGTCTGGGGGAGGCAGGGTGAGTTATAGCTGGAAACAGAGACTTAAACAGTTGTCTAAACAGTGTCAGGAGTGTTCCTGCTGCGCTCATGAACATCTCATCATGTGTCTGTCACAGAGGATCTGGTTCCTGTCCTGGTCTGGTCTGGTGCTGACGTCCTCAGGCTGAAGAGCAGGCTCCAAGTTTAGATAAAGAAATGTGATTTTTGTAAGAGAAGATGGCTGAGGACTCTGAGAGCAGCATCATTTTGAAACGTCTTTTTGACCAATCAGCACTTTGCACAGAAGAGAAAAAACATGTCTGAAGCAGCAGTTCTGAAATGTTTCCTTCCTCATGTGGCTTATTCCTGTAACGTCAATCATTTCTCTCGTGTTCGATCAAGGAAGCAGATCAGAGTTTGTCCAACAGCTCATTAAATGAATCTTCTTATGTGCAACAGAACAAACTTCCGAGCTGATATCTGTTCCCCACATCAACCAGCTGTTTTAGGGATGCACAGTATTATCGGTATGATATCAGAATTGGTAGATATTTCTCCTTCTCTACCTTTACACTCCACGTGTCTTAGAGACATTGTTTTTTTACAGCTTGACAAAATCAAATACACTCTCAGAGGGACAACAAACACTTTCTATAAGAGGTGACAACTGCTCCTGACACACCTTTGTAACATACCTGTACTGTGCCAACCTCGCCAAAGACAATCCCTACAAGTAAACTTCTGAGGAGGGCAGATTTTGCCAAGTTTCACTGAGTAACCATGAGGACAATAGGCTAATCGGCATGTCCATTCTCAACTTCCGGTTGTCGTCACGTCCACATTCTGCAGCTCCCGCCTCTCTTCCCTGATTGGGCCGTTAAGAATTCAGCCGAGTGAATTCGTTGGACAACGGAGGCTGGCAAGACGGACCTGCAGGATTTCAGAATCAGGCAGGTCTGTCTGCTCTGCAAGGCTACTAAACTGGGAGTTAAAGCGTTAAGAAGCTTGTGTTGCAGCTCCAGACGATTTTACCCTGACTGGCTGTTTGTCTCTATGTGTCAGCCCTGAGAGTGGCAGGATGGATTGATGAGTGTAGGCGACATGATTGATGGATTATGTACCTGATCAGGTCGTCTCCTGCAGCAGGCCAAGCGAACATGTCGGCCTGAGACTTAACGACTTTTCTCTAATGACTGATGAGAAATTAAAGCAGCAGCATAAATCCTCTGCTGTGCTTGGATCAGACTGGATTTCCATTAGCTCCTCACTTCTCCATTAATCTTGTTAATGAGCCAGTCCAAGTCCGTGTGTGTGCGTGTGAGGAAACAATAACGCGTGTGTGTGTATCAGCTCGTTTCGAAAGACCAGGACTCCGTTTACGTTGGACGTCTTCCCGCTCTCGGCGTCTTGTTAAAGTGTAATTTATGACAAATAAAACTCAAGTCAATCTTGAGGAGGCGAGGCCGAGCTGCTGGAGCTTCCTGGATACTCGAGTGGATTCAAAGGCTGTCTACCTTTCATCTGCTGTCCTCACCTGTCAGGACAGGTATGCTCTCTGCCTCTATGTACAGCATGATGATGTATGAAAATGTACACAGACGTGCAGAGAGACGCACGCCTAAGAGGAAAATTCCACCGCTGGGCCCTCTTAAGTTTAAAGTGATCAATCTTCTTATTGTTGGATGTGCTGTAATGAACTCCAAAGTGTTTCTGCTTCTTTTCCTCAAACTTCAGTTTCTCAGCAAAACTCTGATCTGCTTTTTCATCCTGTGCCCACTGCCTCACAGCTTCAAGGGTGAGAAGATACGGACGTGTGGCAACAAAAGACTAAAAAGTAGAGACCAGAATGATAAACTGTGGACCAGAGCAGCCATTCGTCTTTGAGACATACACTATATTTCCAAAAGTATTTGCTCACCTGCCTTGACTCACATATGAACTTAAGTGCCATCCCATTCCTAATCCATAGGGTTCAATCTGACGTGGGTCCACCCTTTGCAGCTATAACAGCTTCAGCTCTTCTGGGAAGGCTGTCCACAAGGTTTAGGAGTGTTTATGGGAATTTTTGACCATTCTTCCAGAAGAGCATTTGTGAGCTCGCACACTGATGTTGGACGAGAAGGCCTGGCTCTCAGTCTCTGCTTTAATTCATCCCAAAGGTGTTCTATGGGGTTGAGGTCGGGACTCTGTGCAGGCCAGGCGAGTTGATCCACCCAGACTCTGTCCTCCATGTCTTTATGGACCTGCTTTGTGCTCTGGTGCACAGTCATGTTGGGAGAGGAAGGGGCCAGCTCCAAACTGTTCCCACAAAGTTGGAGCATGGAATTGTCCAAAATGTCTTGGTGTGCTGAAGCATTCAGAGTTCCTTTGACTGGAACTAAGGGGCCAAGCCCAGCTCCTGAAAAACACCCCCACACCATAATCCCCCCTCCACCAAACTTTACACTTGGCACAATGCAGTCCCACAAGTATGGTTCTCCTGGCAACCTCCAAACCCAGACTGGTCCATGAGATTGTCAGATGGAGAAGCGTGATTGGTCACTCCAGAGAACTGCTGTAGAGTCCAGTGGCGGCGTGCTTTACACCACTGCGTCCACGCTTTGCATGTCACTTGGTGATGTGAGGCTTGGATGCAGCTGCTCGGCCATGGAAACCCATCCATGAAGCTCTCTGCTCTGTTCTTGAGCTAATTTGAAGGCCACATGAAGTTTGGAGGTCTGTAGAGATTGACTCTGCAGAAAGTTGGCAACCTCTTCTCACTATGCGCCTCAGCATCCGCTGACCCCGCTCCGTCAGTTTACGTGGCCTACCACTTGGTGGCTGAGTTGCTGTGGTTCCCAAACACTTCCACGTTCTTATAATCCAGCTGACAGTTGACTGTGGAATATTTAGGAGTGAGGAAATGTCACCACTGGATTTGTTGCTCAGGTGGCATCCTATCACAGTTCCACGCTGGAATTCACTGAGCTCCTGAGAGCGACCCATTCTTTCACTAATGTTTGTTAAAGCAGTCTGCATGCCTAGGTGATGATTTTATACACCTGTGGACATGGAAGAGACTGGAACACCTGAGTCTGATTATTTGGATGGGTGAGTGAATATTTTTGGCAGTATAGTATATTTCACAACTATCTGGGAAACAGCAAGCCAGTGTTGATTTTTACAACACTTTTTAATTTAATATAGTTTTAGTCAATTGCCAAAATGTCATTTTAGTTTTAGTCATAATTTAGCCCTCTGAATTGTTTTAATTTTAGTCTAGTTTTAGTTGATTAAATCTACTCTGCATTTAGTCGACTAAAATCTGAAGTGTGAAGGGTAAGACATTTTTCTGTTGGCTTGAATTTGTGAAGTCCTGTTTTCCTCTTGGATAAAATCAAACATCTACTAAGCCTTTATTGAATGTTAGTAAAGTCTGAATGTCTAAATGAACAGAAACAAATGTTCCTTTGTGTGAAATGCAGTCACCTTTATTTAGGCTACCTGGCAGAGCATCTCAGTTACAATACCAGAACTGACAACAAACAGTGAACCTGCTCTACATGAATATATCAATTCATAAAGAGAGCAGCTCTGATTGGATCGCTCCACAACTTATCCCACCACCACCAAGCTAAGGCAGCTGTGATTGGATGTCCCTCTGAACTCATCCAACCTTTAACACAACCAAAGTAGCTGTGATTGGATAGATTCCTAACTTGTCTCTACTTCCTACATGACCATATTAGGTCTGATTGGATTAAGTCTGTCAGACATTTTAGTCTAGTTTTTAGGGCTGGGTTTTTAAAAAACAATTTTAATTTATTTCCCTTTAAATGGTTCATAATCGATCCATAAAACCCAAAGGTCGATCTTTTAACTTGGGTAGTTTTTTTCTTCATTGTCCTACATGCAGAGAAGAGGCCTGTGGTATCAACCCTGCAAGCCACACGTGATCAGCGTTTAGCGCTGCTTTCCTCTGAACGAGATCTGGTGAGATGTTTCTGAAGCAGTCAAACAAACATGGAGGAAGTGAGCTGCACTATAGAGACACCACCGGAGAGTTTAAAAGCTGATGTTTGGACATATTTCAGATTTAACAAGCACGAAGGAAAAGACTGGTTGGACAAAAACAAGTAATATGCAGAATATGCATTAATGTATATCACTAATATGCGATTAATGTAACTGCTTTGGGTTCAGTTCTTAATGTCAAAACACTTTTTAATAATGTACCAGGTCAAAATGTTACTTTTTAAATTAACAGCATTATTTTAACTGAGATATCCCAGATTGAATCAACACCGAATCGAATCGTGGACCGAATCGATTTGAGACCTTGTGAACTCCAATCGAATCGATCCAGTCATACTATTTTTTGTTTGTTGATGAAAATGTCATTTAATTTAGTTTGAGTTTTGTCCATGTGCTCTTGTTTTTATTAGTTACTGTTTGTTTTGATCAGGAGAAAGAAGGTTGTTGATGAAAATGAGACAACATTAATAAGTCAGTAGTTAACACTGATGTAGGGTTAACGTTTCTGGTAGAGTAAGGCTGTGTCTGAAATGGCATACTAACGTCCTACTCATACTAAGTGTCTAATGTGAACGCACTATGTAGTGCGTTCACATTAGACACTTAGTATGAAAAGATTGAGTGTGCGAGAAATACCTGGATGTATACTATATCGGAAACATTTTTAAGTATGTGAGGTGGGCATACTAGTCACACTTAAACGCCCCATAATGCATTGTGAGCCCCATAATGCATTGCGACATGCAAGACCGACCGGCATTCAGCTAAAAATCGGCCACTAGCAAACTTCCCATTTTCAAAATAAAAGCATATTTTATTATCTCCTTTTAGTTCTTTAACGCTTTTTGTAAATTGGGCTCTTGTTTTGGATTCAACCGGAAGTTTCTTCGATAGCATAATGGCGCGCATGACGTAATGTCTGAAATGCCGAAATGAAATTTGTATCCGTGCGTTTTATGGCTCAAATGACCACATTTTGGTATTCTACGTGGTGACTTTCTAAAATGCTCCCTGAACTTTCAAATGTGGTGAATCAACAGAGATATTTGATAGCCTGGTGTGCTTCTGATTTTTGTAGTCGGAGGTTTGAAATGCATCATGGGAAACTTAGTTGTATACTACAGTGTGAACGGTTGGCATTCTAATCATACTTATAGTATGTAGTATACAGTATATACACATGAGTTTGTAGTATGTAGTACGTTAGTATGCCATTTCGGACACAGTATGTCTTTTCTCATCCACCTTCTTGTGCAGCTTCCACCTTTCCTCCTGACAGGATGTCTACAACCTTCCTGTAAACCCCTGATGCATCTGGTGGCCCTTGTTTCTGGGAATAATGTTCGGGGGCTTCAGGTTCACGCCGTGCTCCCCTCCGGTCTCATTCCTCGGAGAGCATTTCTAACCTTATCTCCCCCCTTGTTGCTCTTCTTAATGGGGAATTTCATTTAGTGAGGAAGTGATCCGTTTTGTCTGAGCAGAAATTGCAGATAATTGTGCCGTTTGGCGTCCGGAGCGCAGGGTCGCTCCACCGCCAGTCGTACTGGGTGAAAGTGGATGCCTGGGAGTTCACGGTCGGCTGCAGCTAAATGCATGGGTACACGTGTGTGTGTGTGTGTGTGTGTGTGGGTTTGAGCAGGAGTGTACTCTTTAACAGAGTGTAATTGTCCTCTACAAAAACAGCCACCATGTTTGCTCTGGCAGCACACGGCGTACAGGCTCTTTGTTTTATTTTCTTACAGTATCTCACTTTAACTCCGTCTTGCCAGAATGTACGAGGGCAGGGAGAGTGCACGAGATATCTGCGAGCGGTGTTATCTCCAAACACTTTCCCACTCCGACATCCAACAACGACACGGAGCAAACGCTGGGCTGGCTGCGTGGCTCATTCTCATGGACATTTAGACTAATAACTTCATTATAAAGGAACAAATCAAAGCTTTGACTCCAAAAGAATCATTCTGGCTCTTCAGATGTGGCCTCTTTATTAGGTACACCTCTACAGTCAGTCTTCTGTGCTGAAACATCCCTCAGAGATGTCGGTCCACGTCTTCATCACAGCAGCTGCTGCAGATTTTTTATTTATTTATTTTTTAAATATATGTTTTGGGCATTTTGTGCCTTTATTGATAGGAGAGAGACAGTGGATAGGCTTGTGAAAGGCGGAGAGAGAGTAGGGGAAGACACTCTGCAAACTGGTCACAGGTGGGTTTCGAACCTGGACTGGCAGAAGCAAGTACATGGGGTGCCTGTTGCTAGGGATGGGTACCTTTCACATTTGAACCGATACCATACTGATGCCCGGTACCTGGGAATTGGTATCGGTACTCAACGGTACCAATTTTTGGTACTTTTGCGTGTGTTTATGGGGTAATAAATATTAATTTGTTTAATATTAAGATCTCAATTTTTTTCAATGTAAATTTATTTCTCAATATATAAAATTTGACAGATATATATCAAAACAACATTCAACTGTTGTATTGTGACACTGTAGTTGTTCCAAAAATGTCTTCAACATGAAAACCAGTAACTAAAATGAACCACAACTTAATAAATTAACTGCAGCCCTCACTTTAACTTTAGGGCAGTTTAACAATGGGTCAGACAGAGCTGTAAATAAAAAAAGCATTTACATTAACGTTACAAAGTATGAGGAACCGACCTGATAATGATAACTGATGCACATTAAAATGCCAAGCTAATACCATCTTAAACACGAGGCTTATTTACCTGGACCAGGTAAATTTACCTGCCCCTTTACCTGCCATCACCAAATGTTAAAGCCATTTCTTTTCCTGTGTTTCTGGCTGCAGATGACTAGTCTCCATTGGACACAGGCGTGCTAACAGTGCTGAATGAATCCTTCGTGCTCGTAGATCTGAGGCTATCAAAAATTGTGCACTCTTCAGCTTTAAGGAAAATTTTGTGCGTCACCAGGTGCTTCCTCAGATTTGAAGTATTTCCTGGCCTTACACTTGGCGTCACAAATATTGCAGCGAGCATAATCTCCATCACATTTAATAAAGCAGAGTCATACTTTAGAGCACTTTCTCTCAGCCATGCTTGCTTTGTTGACTGAGCCCGCGGCTGCTGACGTCATTACGCTATTGCTGTGCTGCGTTCAAGTCCGGTATGGAAATTCACCTACTCTACCCAATAGTATGCCTGCTTCTTCCACTCCCTCACAGTCACAAGGATGCGTTTAGGTACCTAAACATGGCACTGTTTGATTTTACGTGAATCGGTACTTGGTAGTACCTACAGAATTCAGTCGGTACCTCT
This sequence comes from Scarus forsteni, assembly GCA_036419115.1. Classification (NCBI taxonomy): domain Eukaryota; kingdom Metazoa; phylum Chordata; class Actinopteri; order Labriformes; family Labridae; genus Scarus; species Scarus forsteni. The sequence goes on from JAZDUH010000042.1 coordinate 160,340, forward strand.
TAAAGTACCAAATTTGGTACCCATCCCTACCTGTTGCTAACCACTCCACCAAACCAGCACCCCAGTTTCCCAATATTCTTGCAGCCCTTGTATATATTAGAAAGATGAAAACAGATTTTGTTTATGTTAGAAAGATGGCAGCATGTCTTTTCTTCATGAATCCAAACAGGCTGGTCCACACATGGGCAGCTTCAGGGTGAGTCGGTGCAGAGCTCCCCTCCAGGTGAGGGGACGTCCCAGCACAAGCTCCATCAGGTGTAGTGTGCGAGAGTGTGTTTGTGTTAAATGGTGCCCGCAGCCAGCACACAGCAGCTTAAAGACTTGACTGACAGGTCTTTATGGCGGTGGCCCTGGAGCAGGTCCAGGTGTGAAGGAGAGGCTGAACCATCAGGGTTTGTTCTTTAACGTGGATCATCACGGAGATTTACGACTGACAGCTCTGCAGACGGATTTATCTCCGCTCTCTGGGCGTCTTTACGTAATATCACTCACCTGAAGCTGTCTGAGGTTTGAGCACACCTCTGACATGAAGCTTTATCGGAGAAAACACTGCTCACCTCTGATGGAGCTTCTCCAAACATCAGGAAAATCATCTTTAACAGCGATAAAGAAATGTTCGGATCTGACCGTGAGGGGTCAAACTGCAGCTAAGCCTTCAGTGAAGATGTTTAGATGATTGCCCTGCAGAGAGAAATGCTCCGAGAGTCGGACGAGTATTCATCCAGAAAATGGAGATTAGCCCAGAGCTGAGGGAACGTCCTCACCTGCAAGAATCCACACATGTTACTGTGCATCAGTGACGGCTGCAGGTCAGTCAAGGAGGGGAGGCTAATTTTTTCCGGCCTCCATCATAAATTTGTTAATTATCTAAATGTAAGTTCTACCCTCTGTTCCTTTTCAAGAAAATGATCTGTGACCCTGTCCTACCAACTAGGTGTCTTTTCCAGGGATTTTCCCAGTGTTCTCTCAATGGCCAGCAGAGCTAGACTGCTTAAACAGCCTTGGCCCATTGTGTTGTGGGTGTAAGACTTTAGCCTCTTTAAACAGGAGAAGCTCCTCTCCAGAACAACTGAATGTAAAACTTAGAAGATGCTCCGGTGGAGGGTTATACTTCAAGATCGCTGATTGGCTCATTTCACTGTCAATCAAAAAGGGATTCGGCCTCAGACAGATCATCCAATCATCATGCAGAAGCCGAGCGTCCAGGCCAGCCCACTGCCTCATAGACCCCCAGAGACGCTGAGCGTCCGATGGGCGGGACAAAGCCCAGCGTTTATCCAATGACCGTCCAGTTTCCACAGTGGAACAACCCACTCTACGCTTCTCCATCGAAGTCAGAAGACGCTCAGCATCTGTGTTAAAGCGCTGAGACACTGCGGGGATGACTGAGAAGGAAGTCGCTCCAGTTACCTGTGATAAGTAGCTGATTAGAACAAAAGATGAAGGTATTCTAGCGTATATTTAGACAATGACATGTACACACAGCAGGACATATCAACACTTTTTTAGGGGACATTTTAGGGGAAGCTGAGCTTCCCTTGCAGTCTTAGAGCAATCGACACTACTGTGGAGTTAAATCATCTTTTCTTTTAAATACATGAAGTTTTGGAGGATGGTAGAAAGTGTTTTTTTCTGTTTTTGGAGCTCAAACCAATACCAGTGGTCCGTGAGTGGGATAAACTGATGATCAAACTCAGAGTTTTGTTATGGCAGCTGGTGAAGCAGTTTGGGCTGCAGCGTCCTGGGACCTCCTCGTAATTCTCAGGTCTTAAAATATCTCAGAAGGAATTAAAGAAGTGGAACATGTGCTGCGTCTCTGCCTCTTCTGCCTCCTTTTTATTCTGACCAAAGGTGCATTTAAACCCGTGATCACAGACTTTACTGGTCCTGTTAAAACTGTGTATTAGCAGGAAGTAAGTGATGATATTTTAGCTCAGACCAGAATACAACCAAAGGGATAATAATAATAATGACTGTTTGTTAGAGGTGTAACAAAATGGTCAACTCACGAAACGAACCGAAATACGAAACTGGGCTCACGATACGAAATACTCACGATACAAATAAAGATTGTAGAAAATCTCCAACAGTAGGAAGTTGTGCAAAAATCTCATTTTCTTTATTTTCTTCCTAATGCAGACATACAAAAATATTGCTGCATCAGTACAAAATTAACTAAAACTAAATACAATGTAGTTCTTTGAAAAAACTAAATTGTAGTTTTTTCCCCTTATTTAGACTACAGTGCAAATACAAACATAAAATCTCAATAAAAAGTGCTTTGTTGTTGTAACAGTCAGGATAAGTACATTCTTGAATGAAAAGGAAAACAAATAGCAGTCCTCAGAGCTGCAGTTTAGACCTATAAATGTCTGAACTGTGAACTATAATATTTAGCCTATAACAGTGCATATACTTCTGATCTTCAGAATCAGAATGGCCTTTATTGTCATTATACAGAATGTACAACGAGATTGGAGAGCTTCTCCTTTCAGTGCAATAGGTAGTTAAGTTAAAAAAGTGTGCAAAAATAGTATAAGTAAAAAAGAAAAAAAAATCAAAATATGAAGTTAAAAGAAAATAATTTAAAAAAAGTTAAAAGAAATATGATGAAGCTCGGTAAGGTAGGATGGTAACTTTTCTAAAAGGGCTTTATAAATAAAAAGGTGCCAATGAAAATCACGTCTCATCTGTAGAGAGGACCAGCCAACCTTTCTGTATACGACACTTAACATTATAATTAACACATCATTTTTGTCAACTGTTCTTGAGCAGAGAAAACCATCAGTTTTGTTTTTTCTGCATTCAAGACCAAGTTAAGATCAGAGAAATTGTCTTGTAATATGTTGAAAGATTGCTGTAGCATAGTACAAGCAGATATTATATTTTCTGCAAAACAATGAAGAACTGTGTCATCTGCATAAAGATGAGCATGACAGACAAAGAACTGACAACATTATTAATATAAATAGTAAACAGGACAGGACCTAGTATGGAACCTTGTGGAACACCTTTGGTAATGTTTAAAAATTCTGAAAAATAGGTTCCAAGTTTAACAGATTGTGATAAAATGCTTAAAAGACAGTAAAACAAAATTAAGTTAAAAAGAATAAGGGATGAATGTATCAAAATGAGTATTTTTGTTTGTTTTAATTCTATTTTCCTAGTTTTCTTTATCTTTATCTGTTTATTTTTCCTGTGTTTGAAGCATGTTTGAATTGCTTCATGTCAGTGTAGCACAATCATATTTTTTCACTAAATCCATAATTTTCAATTCTTGTGGATAATCATCATACTGAAAATGTATTACCTTCTCCGATTTCCTCACTGGACCCTGAACACATCACGATCTGATGCTGCTTTGTCTCCTTGAGTTCAGCTTTTATCCTTTTGGTTTTTGATCAGATTTCAACATTGGATTTCTGATATTAAGTGACAGAATTTGTTAAAAAAGTTTGGGGGGTTTTACTGTGGCTGCTTTAGAGGAAGATGTTTGACCTGCAGCAGCAGCACACAGAGTGACCGATGAAGTCTGTTTTCAGTTGGATGGTTTAAGAAGCTGCTCTTCACTTCAGTCCTGACATGCTTGATATTGACTGAAGTTAATTTTTAATCAGTTTTAATGAGAATAAAATGATTCTGATTAGGGCTGAACGATTTGAGAAAATAATCTAATTGCGATATTTTTCCCCAATATTGCGATTTACTCTGCAAGTGTTTTAATGTTCCTCATCTTATGTATTCTTAAACAAACATAAGCAGTAGATCTTTTTATAGTAAAACCAATATGACATTAAATCAATCTAAGGATAAAAGATTTGAGAAAAAGTGGAGAAGTGAAGAACAGAAGCAGTAAAAATTAGGGCTGGGACGATTCACTTTCCTCCCGATTCGGTTTATTGCGATTTTTTTAGGTGCCGATACGATTTAAATTGCTATTCTACGATATTGCCGATTTTTGCAGTCTTTAGTTAGCTTTTTAAAAACCAGTGAAAAAGATGAACAGTGATGATGCCTACAGACTATATCAGGAAAAATACACATCACATGTGAGTCTGTTTTTAGGATTTATTCAGTAATATATTTTAACCAGCTGTTTATGCTCTCTCTTCAAAAGACTGGATTGCATATAAAAAGTGGCTTATTATCCCTTCAGGCAACAGAGTTTTTTCAAGAAATATTCAATTTTGCTATCAAGATTTAAAAGGATATAGTTTCAAAGTCAGCCATCGTCATCGCTGTAATTTACGGGCCGAGCATGAACTCCTCTGCTGCCTTCACTGTGATTTTTACCCCTGGCTTCTCCCTCGTCTGACCAGAGCTCCGCGGTCTTTCTCATTCCCGCTAACACCGTCACTTTTCGCGGTGCTTTGAGCTTCCCTGCATCCCAGACCATGTACACTCTTCGGCAGTTGCCGGCCGTGGAGAGGAAAAGCTCTCAGTATGTACTGCTCCGGGACTGTAATGGCGTGTGGAGCCGCTCCCGCTGCACGCACACGCTGTCAGTTTGGTTCTCACTGGACGACTGACCGTCATCCTCAGAGAGTAAATATTCCTCAGATTCAGAGTCAGACAGTACTTGACAAAGTGCTCTCAGCATCGTGAGTACTCTTACGAAGTCTCTATCACTCTGTGTCTCTCTCTCTGCTCCGCTCCACAGCCTCTACAGCCACACTCGTATCCCTCGGTCCGGTGTGTGTGTTTTAAAATAAATATAGGCCCAAACTTTGAATAGAAACCTGTCACCTGTCCACTATCTGCTGGTGAAAAGTAGTAACACTATTCAGCACTATTTTAACAGCTATGGCCTGCTTTATCCAGCAATGTCGCTTGCCTCAATTTGGCGACTTTAGCGCCTATAGTGTGTGTGTGTGTGTGCGTGTGTGTGTGTGTGTGTGGGGGGGGGGGGGATCGATTTTTGAATAAAAATATCGATTTTAAAATCGGCAGACAAAAAATCGCGATACTTAGGTGTATCAATTTTTTCTCCCACTCCTAGTAAAAATGGTATGAAAGTGGAAAAAGGTTAATAAATAGGTGCAAAATAGGTATGAAATTGCAAAGAAGATGGGGAAAAATTGGCAAAAAAAAGTCCAAAAGTGGCTTAGGAAAATTGATTATGGCAGCAAAATTGGGAATTAAATTTGAAGTTAATTTTCAAAAACCATGTATAAATTTCAGAAACGGTTCTGACTGTGGCCAAAAAAAGATGAATGGGGGCAAAATAGGCATAAAGGTGTAAAAACAGGGTTAGAAAAAGGTAAAAATGGTCCAAAAGTGGGAAAAAAAGTGTATGAATAGAGGTTAAAAAAATAGGCATGAAATTGCAAAAAACTACATCACAATGCCAAAATGTTCAACATGTTTTGGGCTAAAAATATTGAACCTTCTGCGATTTGAAAATTGCAACAAGCCATATTGCGATTTAGTCTAATTTGCAATTAATTGTTCAGCCCTAATTCTGATGCAGGTGGATGATCAGTTTAACGACACTGATCTGGTCAGCGGTGAAGTCTGTTTGTCCCTGATTCTTCATTTTCACAGCGTTGCTTACTCTCGTTGTGTTTGTCTCAGCCTGTCCGGATGGAGCTCTTGTTCTCACATGCGTGCATTAAATGACTGTAAACATTTATGTCCGCCGCTCCTCGTGGAGGCTTAGCGCGTCGGAAGAGCTGGATGTAGACGGAGCATTGTTTGGACGGATTCTGTCTCCGGATAAAGCTCCATTAATCTCTGCTGCCGTGTGTTTCCCATCACTGAGGGTCCCGTGAGGACTCGTGGGAGGGGATGGGAAAAATAACCACTCTGTAAGACAAATGAGACAGTGGGGCACGATGATGGTATTAATTAGGGGTGGGTTTATCGGCCCTTGGCATCAATAAGATAGCTGAGAGTTAGACTGGTGCATACTCTTCTTTATTTATTCCATCTAACTCTGTGAAACTACAAAACACATCAAACCATATTAGCATTTTATATATTTTCTTTCAATATACATGATTATTAAAACTACATCAATAACAAAAGGCAAGCACTCACGCGCACACACACATGCAGGCACACTCCCATAAACTATGAAATTTAGATTGCACCATCCCAACATACAAAAAATTGCACCGTCCCAACATACAAATATTGCACCGTCCCAACATACAAAATATTGCACCATCCGAACATACAAATAATTGCATTTTTTAAACATACAAAATATTGTCCCATCCCAACATACAGAATATTGCAACATCTCAACAATAAATATATTGCACCGTTCCAACATACAAAATATCTCACCATCCCAACATACAAAATATTGCACTATCCCAACATACAAAATATTGCACTATCCCAACTAGGGATGTGCGCGACTAGTCGTTTAATCGGTTAACCGCCTACTTATTTATTAATCGTTTAGTATTTTACTAGTCGGTTAAACGCTGCATTCAGCATCATGCATCTTGTTCTTCACGCCTCTGTGCATAGCTGTTAAGTCTCCCGTTTTGGCCGGGAAACTATTTTATCCCTCTTTCCCGCCGTCCTCCCGTATTAATACTTTCCCGTAATTCTCCCGTATTACAAAAAAAACATTCCTCTGCCTCTTAATGCCACCTGCAGTAGCCTGCATGTTTGTTTTCCTCCTCTTTTACTACCAAAGAGGCTGAATGTGAAGATGGCTCACTACGTCTATCTTTCTTAACACCGGGGTGCATTGGTTCTATAGCGGATTTAGTGGATTTATAGCCGAGTGAGCATCTGTAAAACATGCGATCTTTGGAGTGAAGACGGGGCCACTCGCGCGGACACACGGAGAGAGCTGAAGTGAGCGTCCTGAGGAGTAACGAGGAAACAAACGCTAATATGAATGATGGCACAAAAGATATGGTTCTTAAGCCGGCTGCCCCAGTGTGAGAATGTGTTGGTTTTAAACAGGATGAACAAGGTGTGAGCTCATGAACACCTACTAGCAGATATGTCGCATTTGTTTGAAAGTAGTAGTAGGCGACGAAGATGTGCAGGTGCAGTAGAGCCTTCGTCCCGACAGTCAACACTGACTGAGGCATTTGGTCGGCAAAGAACATATAGATAAAAGCCCAAAATGAAGCGCTCACAGACAGTGTCGTTCGCTACATTGCGAGAAGTGCAGCCCATCTATATGGTTGAAAAGCCAGCAGTTACAAACGTTTGACAGATAGTACGAATTGACTGGGAGAAAGTAGGCCTACATGTCACAATTCCTGAACTGTATAAACTCCATTTCATTTGGGCCAGAGTTTTTATTGTTGTGTGAGTTTTGTTTTTTCTTTACAGAGACAGTCTATTTTTTTTGTTTTTGACGAGTATAATTATTTTTATTTACATGCAATTTTGCTAAAAGATAGGCCATTTCATTTTCATTGCTTTTTTTCTCTTTTTTGTTTGTTAAAGTTACAATATTTTTTGTTCAATTTATTTTATTTAAAATATCCTGACCTTCCAATTACAGTTAAGAAATTAAAGTTTCTTGAATCGTGCACTAGTCTTAAGTGCCAGAGATTTCAGGGAAATTCTATTCTAGGCTACGATGTTGTACGTTTGGAACTGTCATGCTGCTGCATCTAAGTTTCATACCAAAGCAGTATTTATAATAAATGCCATACATTGCATTGGCAAACGTATCAGAAATGTATTTCTCTTTAAATTGTTCAACTTTATTCAGTCAGTTGTTGTTACATCAATAGAATTTAGATTGACAGTTTGTCCTGAATGTTTGGGCTAAATAGTTCCGAAATACACATTTGCATGTTAAACTTTTAACTTAATATGTGTATTAAATTGCGAGTTTTCTTGCTTATAGACTAGTCGACTAGTCGCAAATAAAATTTGAGACTAGTCGGCGGGGAAATTAGTCGAAATTCCCATCCCTAGTCCCAACATACAAAACATTGCACCATCCAAACATACAAAATATTGCACTATCCCAAAATACAAAATATTGCACCATCCCAACGTAAAAAAAGAATTGCACTACCCCAACATACAAAATATTTCACCATCACAACATACAAAATATTTCACCATCACAACATACAAAATATTGCACCATTAAAACATACAAAATATTGCACCGTCCCAACAAAGAAAATATTGCGCTATCCCAATGTACAAAATATTGCACCATCCCAACATACAAAATATTGCACTGTCCCAACATACAAATATTGCACTTTCTGAACATACAAAATATTGCACTTTCCCATCATACGACATACAAAATATTGTCCCATCCCAACATACAGAATATTGCAACATCTCAACAATAAATATATTGCACCGTTCCAACATAAAAAATATTGCACCACCCCAAGATAAAAGTATGGCATGACCCTGCCAAACAAAATATTGCTCCATCCCAAGATAAAAGTATTGCATGACCCCGATATACAAAATATTGGACCATCCAATAACAAAATATTGCACCATTTCAACATACAAAATATTGCACTATCCCAACATACAAAATATTGCACTATTCTAACATACAAAATATTGCACCATCCCAACAGACAAAATATTGCACAATTCTAACATACAAAACATTGGACCATCCAAACATAAAAAAATATTGCACCATCCCAACATACAAAATATTAATTGTGGAAAACATCTGAAATAGCTGTCAGACCTAACTCAACAGTAATGGCCCTTTTCCATTAGCCCTACTCTATTCTACTCGCCTTGTGCTGCTTTTCCATTAGCCCCAGTCGCCTGCCCAACGGGGTGCAGTGTTGCTATAAGCAGCTGAGCGGCACAACGGTGATGTCATTCTCAGCGCGACACAACATTCCGCTAGTATGCTAGGTCGTCGCGTTCATGACTCATCCATGATGACATTGTCTGACCAATCAGTAGCCGGCAGTCGGTGACGTCAGCTTTTTGTATCAACTCAGCTCGCTTGGAACCAGAGCGGAGTAGGTACTAAAACTAGCTTTTTTTAGGAGGTACCAGGCTAGTGGAAACACGCTGCAAATCGAGTAGGGCCGAGTAGAGTAGGGCCAAGGCGTGCTAGTGGAAAAGGGCCATAACTGTGTTCCCCAGTGTTATTAATGTCCTGAAGGCTTGCTGCCCTGCTGCCTGTTTTACATATATGCAGATGAATGGGAGAAACAATGGCGCCCTGTCTCCAGAGTGATCCTGATCCACCTCTCTCCCTCACTCTTTCCTTGCCCTGTTATTTATATGAGCTCAGAGCTGCAGACAGAGTGGAAGTTTTCCCCCGGGAGGCTGCAGCAGGTTTACCACAGAGTGTGTGACCGAGCGGCCACCCCGGCACAGAGCGCTCTTTGTGAGCCTCCTGCTTTATAACACCTCCACTCTCCCTCTCTGCTGCCAGTCCTGCCCACTGACACACTCACAGATGTTTAATTGTAGCTCGGTCAGTTTTTCCGTGGAGCAGAGAGTCGTGAACTCTGCAGGCTGCTGCTGCTGCGACGCTCCAATCACAGCCAGATGTTCTCCTCGCTTTAAAACTTCACTTCTGCAAGTCATGGGATCATTTTACTGCACATCTGCTGCTTTGATATGGAGACACCACAGCCAAGAATTACCGTTTTTACCTGTCATACAGATTTCTGAAATATCTGATCATTGATCTGTTTTAGCATAGGGCTGGGCGATATGCCCAAAAAATAAAATTCCAGATTTTTTTCCCACAAAACTCAATTTATGATTGAAATTGATTTTTTTTTTCCCCTCAAAGCAAAAAAAAAAAAAAACCCAAACAAACAAATGACACAAAAATGACATGAATCAAGTAAAATTGATTTGATTTGATGGTTACATTTCTAGATGTCTAAATATGTGTTGGAATCTATAGTTACTTTGCTTATGCTGTGTTGTGCTCTACTAGGCAGCTATGGAGTTCATCTAATTATAACGCATAGGGCTGTACTGAAGCATTGCTCTTTTATTTTATTTTATTTTTTGTTATTATTTTTATTATTTTATTTTTATCATTATTATTAGTTTTTTTAGGAGGGTTAAGTGGGCATACAAGGTTATTATGAGGTTGTAAATATTTTGGACATGATGAATTATGGAGGCTGTGAAAGTTCTTTAAATGAATTCTGTGTAGAATAAAACATTTCTTGGCTCCAACTAGGGCTGGGCGATATGGCCAAAAAATAAAATCCCTGTTGTTTTTTCCCCACTTTTTTTTTTTTAAGGAGGAAATCGACATAAAGCATGTTTGGATTTCCATCTGCATTATATTTCAATTTTACAGTGTTTTTTATGTTTGTAATTTACTTCAACATCATTTTATTTAACAATCCTTTTCTTTATACAGAAGTGAAGGGAGGGCCGACTGTTATATGTAATTCTGTTATCACTAAACAGTCCGTCTAAACTTGATTTTTGTAACCAAACAAACAAAGTCAAGCTTTTATTAAAGTTTTTTTTTAAGTTTTATGTTGATCCTCTGCAGCTTTATTATGGTGAAAAGTGTCATAGGTACATCAGAAGTGCATTTAATTCTGTCTATAAGGATTTTCTTTTGGCGGAAACATAATTTTTGTTCCTTTTTTAGTCAAATAGAGACAAAATAGTTTTTGTAACTTCTGAATTGAGTTTATTTTGGTTGCAGAGAGAGCATCAGATCCCTCCTGGGTTATGAGGCCTCATAGCACCTTTAAGTCTAACATAACCAATAAACTTTCAGTTTTTTCTTAACCCTTTAACTCCCAGCTTAACTGTTTGGCAGAAGTCATTAAATTCAGGATTATTAAACGTGTTAAGTAAACACAACACATCATTGTTTGTTTCTGTCAATGTTATATGATACAGAAAAACTGCAAACAAACCAACAAAATTGATATCTTGTTTCAGGATTTAAAGGTTTAAAAAGCTAAAAGCTACTATTACTTTTGGCATCATTATTTTAAATACTTAACCATTTACTTATACGTTGATAGACATGTACATATAAAGTGTTCTCGTGTTTGTCCATCTCAATGTCTTCTATTTTAAGTTATTTTAGTATATTTACAGACGTTTATGTATTTTATAATGTTTTTTCACCAATTTTTTGTGCATTTTTATGTCATCATACAATCAACTGTTGGCTTTTTAAACCTTTCAGTCCCACACCATGAAAACGTGTTTTTTTGGTTTGTTTTTGTTTTTTTAATGGAGTCAAACGCAGATTAAATTTGTTCTGTTTTTGAAAACATCACATCCCTAATTTGATGATGGCCTCTGCCTAACAGTTGAGCTGGTAGTTAAAGGGTTAATCAGCCCGCCTGACTTCCAAAGCTTCTTTTTTTTGAAATGTGGATTTATTTTATACACCAGACCAACCCTCACACTCCTCCTTATATCCACATGTGTTTTGGCTGTAAACGTTAAATCTTGTGTCCACAGCAGCGGCGGGGTGGCAGGACGTTTTATTTTGAAACAACATGGCGGGGGATGTTGGAGGAATGTTGACAAGAGGAAAAAGAAGCTCAAAGATTTATGAAGCTCCCCCCAAAAGTCAATATGTGTCTCATGTTTCAGCCACGGCCGAGCAGATTTATGGTTAATAAGCTTCAGGTGTGCAGGCTGGAGGAGGGTGGGTGCACACTAACACACACTAACACACACACATAAACACTCACACACACACACACTCTGATCGTGCTGTCACTTTGTTCAACGATGGTCTGAAAACAGAGCCATCTTTGTTATGGCCAGCACAAACCGTCAGGGTCGAGCAGAGACAAACGGAAAAACTAATAAATGGGTGATAAGCCAAGAAGAAGAAGAAGAGAGGAATGTAGAGGAGGTCGGAGGGAGACTGACAGCAGGAGTTAACCTCGGCATCTTCAGCCGGTCGGTCTGTGGTTACGATGCAGGTGGACGGAGCTCATCGCCTTTAGGTGCAGTTGTGTGGAGATGATGAGGCTCCAACAGGCCTCACAAACCCCGAGTCCCCAACGTCACTGTAATTGATTTTTTTTTGTGATCAAATTTTTATTAATTTTCTTAAAGACCAACAAATTACCAGAACATTAACACAACAAAGATAAAAAAAATGCTAATAATAATAATAATAATAGATAAATAAATAAATACATAATAAAATATAAAACTTAAAATAAATAAATAAATAAATAAAATAATAATAATAATAACAATAATAAACAAATAAATTAATAATAAAATATAAAGAATATAAAACTTAAAATAAATAAATTAAAAATAATAATAATAAATAGATAAATGAATAAATAATAAAATAAAAATAACATATAAAACTTAAAATAAACTAATTAAATAATATGTAAAAAATATATAAAAATGTAAACTAAATAAATACAAATAACAATAATAATAACTAAAGTATAAAAAATAAGTATATCAAAAATAAAATCAAATTAAATTAATCAATAAATAATAATAATAATAATTGTAAAATACAATTAGATGCAATTCCATGGGGATTATGCATTTCCCCATAAGATACACCAATCCTCTTCCTACCAGTACAGTGAGAAAACCATTTATGCACTTATATACATATCATAAACTCTAGCTGTGAATTTTAAAATACAGTACGTCAAGACATAGCGGTTGAAGGGCCACCAATGCAATAAGCATTTGGGGCTTACTGATGCACTGTAACTGATTTTTGTAAACGTCACAGTATTTTACTGTAATACCTACAGCAGCCTGCTGTAAACAGCTTTGCAGTAAATGACTGTAAATGGCAAAATATTGTGGAAAAATTCAGATTTGTGTAAACTTTACAGTAAAATGTCCAGACACTGAAAATGTTTGGATCAGGACAAAAATCCACTTTTCCCAGGAAAACTGACCAATAGCAAGGAGTATTTTTTTTGGTGATGTTTCACATATTTGAGTAAAACCATTGTGTTAGTAAATGTATTTAATACATGAAAATGATTTTTTAAAATGGTATCTTGCTAATACATGGTCAGTAAAATTGTTAAAGACATTGTGAATTTATCAAAAATACAGCAAGTTCACTGTAATTTAAAATGTATTAAAGAATTGTAGATTCATGATAGTTCAAATGGAAAAAACAGTAATAATGCTGTAAATTGAACAGTGACAGTAATGATTCCTTGAATGAAAATAAGGGACTAAAACAATTATAAAAATACAATAATATTCCTGTTAATGTAAATGGAGTTATGCTACTGTAAAGGCATTTACAGTACTTTACTGGCATCTTGTCAGTAATTTACTGTAAGATATAAAACAACCCTTTTACAGTGATGGACAATAATAAGACTTAACTGCTACATGAGTGGTGATCGGAGGGGATTAAAGGGTTTAAGGTCTGAAAATAAGGAATATTAACAATTAATGCAACTGAAAATACACAAAAATGTTGATACAGTGGAGCATGATGTTCAGGCACTTGTAATCGGGTGAATGTTCAAGAATCTCAGGATATGATGCATATCATGATACTTAGGTCACGAAATGATAATATAATATAATATCAGGATATGTCACAATATCACAATTAGGGATGTAACGGTTAACGGTAAAATGGTAAACTGCGGTAAAATTTCCCACAGTAATCATTACTGTGTCCTATTAACATTACCGTTATACCATGTTTGATCCCCACACTGTGTCAGTAACTCACGGTGATGAACTATCCTCGGTGAAGCCTGCCTCACAGTCAAGACGGAGGAGCAGTTTGAAATGTTTGGCCTCTGAGTCTGAGAGCGAAAGTTAGAGACACTACAGTGGAGATTTTTCCTCTCGAAATGGACTCTGAAGCCTGGTTGAATTTTGGATTTTTAAAGGACGTCGAGGGGAAGCTTATAGAAGACCGTCACCCTGTCTAAACACGAAGCTGCGGCAAAAGAAAAAGACGTGCGTGGTTAAAACTGCTGTAACTCCTCAAGCAAACGAGCAGACTGAGCCGTGGAAAGAGAGAGAGAAGATTCAGTGAGCCATACCTGAGAGAATCTAAATATCTAAATAAATGACATGAATCAAGTTCTGCCTTTATGTTGTAAAAATATATTCCTAAATCAATCAGAATTTCCCTCTTAAAATTAAAGTGTGTGTCATAAAATGTTGATTATGTAGTTCTAGCACAGGCAGGTTTGCCTACATAAACACTGAAAGCTGAGGGATTTTCACAGCCTGTTAACATGTTTCTCTCTGATCAGTAACTACTTACAATTTAATTAGGTGAAAGAAAAAAAAATCTCGATTCTAAATTTCTAAATCTTCTGCTGAAAATAATTCCAACTAGGCCTGTCACAATAACAAATTTTGCTGGACCATAATTGTCCCAACAATTATTGCAAATAAATGATATCATTGTCAATATTATTTTGAAACATAATTTTTTTCATTAATGTAATTATGTCATAATAAAGTGAGTACACCGTATCAAAAGCAATGAACTTTAATTTCTTAAGTATTTAACTGTAATTGGAAGGTTAAGAGCTTTTAAATAAAATAAATTAAACAATATAATAAACTAAACAAACAAAAAAGAGGAAAAAAGCAATGATAATGGAATGGACCCTCTTTTTGGGAAAAAATGCATGTAAAAAATCATTATAAAAATTCATAAAAACTCCTATAAAAACATACAAGAATGAAAAACAATAAATAAATGTAGTTTATATGGTTCAGGAATTGTTTGTGACATGTACTTTCTCCCAGTCAATTTGTACTGTCCGTCAAACGTTTGTAACTGCTGGCTTGTCAACCGTATTGAAGGGCTGCATTTCTTTTGCAACACTGTCTGTGAACGCACCATTTTGCTGTTTTATTTATATTTGCTTTGCTGACCAAACACCTCAGTTAGCACTGACTGTCAGGACGAAGGCTCCGCTGCACCTCCTCTTCTTTGTCGCCACTACTTTCAAACAAATTCGACATATAGGCTCGTCGGTGTTCATGAGCTCACACCTTATTCATTCTGTTTAAAACCAAAATAATCCCATGCTTGGGCTGTGGCAGCCGGCTTAGGAACCGTCACTTTCATGCCATCATTCATATTAGTGTTTGTTTCCTCGTTACTCCTCACGACGCTCACTTCAGCTCTCTGTGTGTACACGTGAGCGGCCCCGCCTCCCCCACAAAGATTGAATGAATGGCAGATGGATGACTAACCCTAACCCTGCTCATTCCACTAAAGAACCAATGCGCCCAGGTGTTGAGAAAGACGCAAGTAGTGAGCCATTTTCTCATCCAGCCTGCTTGGTAGAAAGAGAGGAGGAAAACAAACACGCATGCACGTGTCAGTTTATCGAGACTGGAAAACTTACCAAGGACGTTTTTTATCGTTCGGTTAATTGATTTATTGATTGTCGCGGCAGGCCTAATTCCAGTTAATCTATTTAATTGATATATTGCCCAGCTCTATGTCCGAGTCAGGCTTCCTCTTCCACTCTTATTTATTCATCATCTTTGCTCTTTGTTCGCTCTCCATCCAGGGTGGAAAATCTCTATAAATGAAGAACATGGTGCAGACCGTGGTGGTGTTTCTGTGACTCAAAGATTTCTTTAAGCACTTTTACCTCCACCCTCACCTGTCTGAACCTGCCCCCTCATCCTCTCTGTCATTATTAATCCTGCTCTAAATCATTCACTTCACACCTCAGCAGCAGGAGATCCAGGATTTTTCTATGTAAGTGACTATCGAGGGGCCGCGTTTGTCACGGAGGGGCCAAGAATTCTTCAACATGCATACAGTCACGTTTAAGATAAAGCAATCAAACTTTAAATTATAAAAAGTGTAGACAGTAAAACTCATTTTTGATTTCACATTTGAGGATGTGAGCAGCTTAAAGGACATAAAGCAGTGTTCAAAACCAAGCTTCACAATTCGTTTATGCCTTAGGCTGTGTCCAAAATGGCATACTACTCATAGTAAGTGTGACGTCAAAATGAGTTTGTAGTGCATTCACATTAGATAGTATCAAAAGATTGAGTGTGCGAGAAATACCCGGATGTATACTATATTGGAAAAAAATTTAGGTATGTGAGGTAGGCACACTAGTCACACTCAAACACCCCATAATGCATTGTGAGCCCCATAATGTATTGTGATACATAGGTACGTATTAATCAAGTGCCGGAGGCGACGGGCTGATCGTCTTCGGTGTCTGCAGGCAGTCAACATTTTATTATATTTGGGAAGTTACTAATTATAGTATTAGAGCTGTAATCAACCAAAGAAATTGTTGGTCGACTGAAACACAGAAATTGTCGACCAAAAATTGACTAATGGGGGGGGGAGCAGCGGAGCAGCGGAGCAGCGGAGCAGCGGAGCGCGGCTCAGCTGGGTGAAACTGATATCAGCACCTGGCTTCTGTTTTAGCCCAGTTTTTGCTTTGTGTCCCTTTTTAAGATGCGCCACAACATGACACGCTGCAGCCACAGCGCGACATATCGGCTCTTGTTTGAGTGCCGCATTTTTACAAAGCTGCAAAGTGTGCCCGGCGCACCTGACGCCCTGCATCTCTAACCATTCATGGTACTGCTTTAGTGTTTCCACACAGAGTTTCATATTAGCCATGTTATTCACACACACAACAGACACTCTCTTTTCTGCTGGAACTTTGAAGACATCGGCAACTTCATATAATTGCGCAGCGATGTTTTTTCCTGTGTGCGCCTCTTCTATTTGTTTTGTCTCAAGCACAAGACTCTTTGCTTTCCAGTTTTCATCAATGAAATGGGCAGTCACTGTCATATAGGACTCCATTGGAAGAGACGTACACATCTGTTATCTTTATCTATTAACTCGGAAACGTTCTCTTTTTCACTCCCTCGTATTTTGCCGTTAGTGCATGCATAATTGTCTGGCGCGCTGGCACTGAATATCCAGGTTTCAATTTTTTCTTGGCCTTCCACGACACCAATGTGCCTCATATCCTCATATGCAATAAAATTGACAATTCCTTCTGTGATGTCGTTTTTGCATTTGGATGTTTATATGAGGCTTAAAATCCAGCGTGGACTGGGTGAGGGATGCTGCCATTGCAGCGGGCGGGTGCACATGCAGCTATAAAATGAATAAACGATTAGACTAGAATATTAAAATGTTCTTAATATAATAAATTATTATAGTATTACAGTTTTAAGATGATATGCCATGTTTGTAGTCGAGCTGTGACATGCAAGCTGTTGTTTGCAAATTTTACATTCCACTTTTTTACCGCCATCTATTTTGGTAGAATTCAGCCACACTGCCTTTCACATGCTAGAGGACTCGAATGAACGATAAATACAATAAAGTGGTTTTCTGAGACAGGCTGTTACCTGTGAAACGGGGTTGCTCAGAAAACAACCCCATTTCACTTGATACGTTTCTCCTGATGAAAAAAAAAATGGACACATTTGGTCGACCAATCACAATTTTGGTCGACTGAGCACGTATCGATCAATTAGTCGACCAGTCGACTTGGACTTTACAGCCCTACAGTGGGAGGAAAAAGTAAGTACACCCTTTGTAATTTTGTACATTTCTGCCAAAATTGGTCATAAAATATGGTCTGATCTTAACTCAAATCACAAGAATGAGTAAACAGTGTCTGCTTAAACTAATGCCACCCAAACAATTACATGTTATCATTTTTTTATTGGCCATAAGATGTAAACATTCACAAGACAGGGGGGAATAAGTAAGTACACCCTTGGATTCAATAGCTGGTTGACCCTCCTTTGGCAGCAATAACTTCAACTAGACGTTTCCTGTAGCTGCAGATTAGGCGTGCACAACGATCAGGATGAATCTTGCACCATTCCTCTTCACAAAACTGCTGCAGTTCTGCAAGATTCTTGGGATGTCTGGTGTGAACAGCTTTCTTGAGGTCATGCCACAGCATCTCAATTGGGTTTAGGTCAGGACTTTGACTGGGCCATTCCAGAACATTTATTTTATTCTTCTGAAACCATTCTAAAGTTGATTTGCTTCTGTGCTTTGGGTCCTTGTCCTGTTGCAGCACCCATCCTCTTTTGAGCTCCAACTGTTTGACAGATTGTCTCAGGTTTTTCTGAAAAATATCTTGGTAAACTTGTGAGTTCATTTTTCCATTGATGATGGCGAGCTGTCCAGGCCCTGAGGCAGCAAAGCAGCCCCACACTATGATGCTCCCCCCACCATACTTAACAGTGGGAATAAGGTTTTGATGATGGTGTGCTGTTCCATTTTTCCTCCACACATGACGTTGTGTGTTCCCACCAAACAACTCAACTTTGGTTTCATCACTCCACAGAATATTTTCCCAGTTGCACTGTGAAGCATCTAAATCTTTTTTGCAAACTTCAAATGTGCAGCAAAGTTGTTTTTAGACAGCAATGGCTTACTGCGTGGTGTTCTCCCATGAAACCCATTTTTGTTTCATGTTTTACATATTGTAGATGTGTCAACAGAGATGTTGGCATGTTCCAGTGATTTCTGTAAGTCTTTGGCTGACACTCTAGGGTTCTTTTTTACCTCATTGAGGATCCTGCACTGTGCCCTTGGAGTCATCTTTACAGGGCGACCACTCCTTGGAAGAGAAGCAACAGTGCCGAACTGTCTCCATTTGTAGACAATTTTTCTCACCGTGGATTTGTGAACATCAAGACTTTTAGAGATGGTTTTGTAACCTTTTCCAGCTTTACACAAATCAACAATTCTTGATCTTAGGCCTTCAGAGAGTTCTTTTGAGCGAGGCATGGTGCACATCAGACAGTGCCCCTCATCAAGAGACAACTCTTAACTGGTGTGTGTTTTCCAGTGGGCAGGGCAGCTTTAAGCCACACCTCAGTAACTGAACTTCAGGTTGGCTCACACCTGACTCATAAATTTGACTAACTAACTCTTGGAGGATCAGAAGGTTTGTACTTACTTATTCCTCCCTGTCTTTTGAATGTTTACATTTAACGGCCAATAAAAATACGATAACATGTAATTGTTTGGGTGGCATTAGTTTAAGCAGACACTGTTTACTCATTCTTGTGATTTGAGTTAAGATCAGACCACATTTTATGACCAATTTAGGCAGAAATGTACAAAATTACAAAGGGTGTACTTACTTTTTCCTCCCACTGTATATAATATTCTTAATATCATAAATGTTAAATCGTCTTGAGACCGGCATTCAGCTAAAAAATCAGCCACTAGCAAACTTCCCGTTTTCAAAATAAAATCATCTTTTATTATCTCCTTTTAGTTCTTTAACGCTTTTGTAAATTGGGCTCTTGTTTTGGAGCCGACCGGAAGTTTCTTCAATAGCATAATGGCGCGCATGACGTAATGTCGGAAATGCCGAAATGAAATTTGTATCCGTGCGTTAAACCTGACACTCATCAGTGTGAATCTAAGTAACATCAATATCACAACAAAACCAAAACAAACAACAAACATTGATTATTCCAATTGTTCTAATTGTGTGGTCTCTCTCTCATTAATATTTGTTTAATAGATCGTTTGATTAAGTATTTGCTTTTGATTGTTTTCATATTTCAGGTAATAAGTTCCACTGCTGGATGGATCTACAAAAGTATAAAAAACAGTTGAAGTAAATCAGAATTTGGTTTTGAAAGTTTCAAATAACCCAAGCTTACTTTTCTAGTTTTATGACTGTGATTCAAACCTGCATTTCTTAATTGTTCACTAAAGAAATCTGGCTTCCCCTCCATAATTGCATTTCTAAAATGTAATGATACCAGATGTTAGCTTAGCCTCGACAGTTAGCCGTACCAAACAGTGATGCATCCTTACCACACTGGTTTTAAAAGAGCAGTTAAGTATTAATCTTGCAGCTCTATTTTGAGATAGTTGTAGTTTTGTTCATACACGTTTTGGCAGCACTGGTGACCCTGATGAAGGATAAAGTCCCAGTTTGGTCTTGGCGTTGACCTCAGGTAGCTGCCCCCCCCTCTGCTGTCCCACTAAAGCAGCAGCATCAGTTTCTGTCCCACACTGAGTTGGGACGTCTCTTTTCCAGCCACATGTTGTTTTGTGTTGAACAATAGTGTTTGGTGTTCCTGCTGCGCGGTGTGGATTATCTGAGGAGCGATAATTGCAGGTTTTGTGCGCGGGGTCACGGCTCAGGTGGAAAAGAAAAGCCCGTTGATTCCACCGGTTCCTCCCTCGCTGCTGCTTTTTGTGTGCGGTGTAAAATGGCACAAGTGGCTCTCATTGAGCGGGCACACGCTGCGGGGCCGAGCCTTTCTCCACAAACAATGACACACAATTCCCTGGGCGGTTCTCAGGTGGATCGGCTTACCCATAATGCCTCAGTGGCTCACCTGAGGAGCGACCCGGCTGCTTAGAGCCGCTGCAGTCACATGGAGATGGTTACAGTTACACAAACAGACCCAGATTCAACCACACGCTGAGGAAAGACCACGAGAGGCTGAAATCTCTCAACAAACAAATAAATAAATGAACAAACAAGCAAATAACCAAGCGAACAAACAGACAAGAAAACAAACAAATAAACAGACGAACAAGAACAAACAGACCCAGATTCAACCACACACTGAGGAAAGACTCAGAGAGGCCGAAACTCTCAACAAACAAACAAACAAACAGATAAACAAACAAACAAACAGACCCAGATTCAACTGCATGCTAAAGAAAGACCACGAGAGGCTAAAACTCTCAAATAATAAACAAACAGATAAACAAACAAACAAGCAAATAAACATGCAAACAAACAGACAAGAAAACAAACAAACAAATAAACAAACAAGAACAAACAGACCCAGATTCAACCGCATGCTGAGGAAAGACCACGAGAGGCTGAAAACTCTCAAATAATAAACAAACAAACAAGCAAACAAATAAACAAGCAAACAAACAAACAGACAAGCAAACAAACAAACACAAACAGACCCAGATTCACCCGCACGCTGAGAAAAGACCACGAGAGGCTGAAAACTCTCAACAAATAAACAAACAAACAAATAGACCCAGATGCACCCACACACTGAGAAAAGACCAAGAGAGGCTGAAAACTCTCAACAAACAAACAAGTAAACAAACAAACAAACAAACAAACAAAAGGCAAACAAACAAACAGGCAAACAAATAAACAGACCAAGATTTAACCACACAATGAAGAAACACCACGAGAGGCTGAAAACTCTCAACAAACAAACAAATAAGCAAACAAACAAACAAACAAACAAGCAAACAAACAAACAGACAGACAAACAAACAAAGTGTCACCCACACACTGAAGAAACACCATGACAGGCTGAAGTGGACCAAACAACAGCTTGAACCTCTCAACAAACAAACAAACAAACAGACAGACCCAGATTCACCTCCACTCTGTAGAAGCACCACGACAGGCTAAACAGGACCGAGCAACAGCTAAAAACTCTTGACAAACAAGCATGTATACAAACAAACAGACAGACAAACAAACAAACAAACAAACACCAACAGACCCAGATTCACCATAAACTCTGGTCACAAATTCAACACACTGTAAATATTGTTAATGTTTACAGTGTCCCTTTTCAATGTTTTACTTATTTATTACTTCATAGAGAAGTTGATATTCCTTAAAGATTCTGCATGTTGAACCTGCTTTCTTAATGTTTGATGCTCCTATCTATTTGAATGTCTTTATTTGATATTCCTTCTGCTATGCTGTGGATAAGAGCAACTGAAACAGCAGAATTTCCCCTTGAGGATTAATTTGAATTTGAATTTTATTTTTATTTCGAACATATATGTAAAAGTAATAAAAAGTGGAATGCCATTCACATACATGAAAAAAAGAACTGAAATAATTATCCACGCTCGTAAAGGAGTAGGAAGAAGTAAAAAAAAAAAGTTTTAAGTTCCTACCCCTTTTCACTGTTCCTCATGGGTCTTATAAAAAATAAATTCTGCTATTGATTCAAATGCATACACATTAGGGATGTAACGGTTAACGGTAAAATAGTAAACTGCAGTAAAATGTCCCATGTGTCTGCTCCTCGGTGAAGCAGCTGTCTCCCACAGATGGAGGAGCAGTTTGTAATGTTTGACCTCTGAAAGAATGCTGGAGCCTCGCTCAGACTCTTACAGGTTTACACACTCGAACAGACAAAGTCCAAAGTCTGGTTAAAGTTTGGATTTTTAAGGATGTGGAGGGGAAGCTGATTGACGACAGTCACCCTGTCAAAAACACCAAGCTGTGGTGAAAGACAAAAATGTGTGTGATTAAAACTGCTGTAACTCCTCGAGTAAACGAGCCGAGAGAGAGAGAGAGGATTCAGAGAGCCATACCTGAGTGAATTATAGGAGGTTTATCAGGATTTTCTGAATAAATAATGAATAAAGATTGTAAATAACAGCATTAGTATCATTCTGGAGTGAGTTCTTGCCGTTCTTTTGCCGTTTATTTGCTGTTTATTCTCCATATTTTGTCGTAATAGATGGTGTTTTTCCATCATAGTTCGTGTTTTATGGATTTAGTCAATCGTAATTTGTAAATATTAAAGAAGGAGATGTGGAGGAGATCTGCAATGGAAAGGGGAGACCAGAGGAGAGTCGTGAAGGGGGCTAACTGCTTCAGGAACTATCGTTAGTAACACAAAAAAGTAAATAAATAAAAAGTCCTGGACATGGTCTAATATAACGAGCTGTAACATGGACACTAATGCTGCAGGGGAACTAAAATGTGTGAGTGTTTGTAAAATATGTTACATTTATTTTTGTCCGTCTCAAAACTTTGAACATTTACAATTGTTTATGAAGAGAATCCTGTTTAAAGTACAAATCAATTTTTTTCTATTCTTGTAGGCAAATTACACAATTTAAGCATTTCTAACAATAATGACAAATACTTGCCTGAATTGTTTACTTTTATTTCTAATATAAAAAAATGTAAACAAATTTACTTATAGGACATTTTCTGACACAGTTATTGACAAAAAAGGACAAAAAAAACTGTTAAAAATATAATATTAAAAGGATTAAATGATTTTAAGACTGTACTTTTCGAACATTTTGAGCACACTGCAACAATACCGCAATAATAATGATAACAGTGATAATTTTGGTCACAATAACTGTGACATACATACATCCATATATACAGTATATACACACATATACATATCCACATATATACAATGTAGATATAATGAAGTATTTCTGCCTCTGATTCTGAAATGGCTTATTGTAGAAACAGCTAAAAAAAAAAAGACTTAATAACACACTTTAAGAAAAGATGAGACACTCTGGTTATCGTACTGTGGAGGCTCTGACTGTAAACAAACTAGACAAACATTCATAAACCAGATATTCTTACACTTTATTTTACCTCAAAAGAATAAATTAATCTTAAAAATGTGATGCATTGCCCAGCCCTACCTGTTGTCAGGTATTAAACTGTGTCACCTGTCATCCATCCCGCTGCTATCGGGGCTCGTTTTTCTCTCCACCAATCAGATTCTTTCCCTCGCAGCCGAGCGTCCACGTGCTCGCCGAGCTGATCTCTGAGATTCCAGCACAGGATCGAAACACGAAACTTTCCCAAGAAAACCCGGCAACCCAACACCGCACACACACCTGCACACACACTCGTCATCAGGTTACAGCGCTGGTTTCTCCTGCAGGACACTGCACACAATTCACAAAGAGTTTCTTTACAATGACCTGGAATGCAGCAGTTTTCACCCCGCGGGTCAGAAAATAAAACGTTTACTGCTGCGAGAATCAGACGTTCACCTCTGAGGGTCCCAGTCTTTAATATTTTATTTTAAATTCCTGTTTCAAATGGTTTTAGGATTCACAACAGGGATGTAAAACATGACACCAAGTTTGGAATATAAATAAATAACTGCATTGGAATAGCTTTGTTTATTGAGCACATTTCATTTTGTTACAGGTGAAACTCGACGAGCTTTACATTGAGTGTGAACCTAAAAATTCATAAATCCACCATTATTAACCCTTTCACTACCTGCTCAACTGTTCTGCAGAGTTTATCATTAAATTCAGAGATATTTATTATTTTAAAAGCAAATCAAATCTTATCATAGTTTGATTCTGTCAACATGTCAAGGAACAGAAAAAACT
Organism: Scarus forsteni; assembly: GCA_036419115.1. Taxonomy (NCBI): domain Eukaryota; kingdom Metazoa; phylum Chordata; class Actinopteri; order Labriformes; family Labridae; genus Scarus; species Scarus forsteni. The sequence continues at coordinate 184,374 of JAZDUH010000042.1, forward strand.
ACAAACAGACCTTAGCGTGGGATAAAAGTTTTGAAAAGCTAACAGTTGGTTACGTGGTGGTATAAAAATGCACTAATATTTGAGATGAACTCAATCAGAAAAGGCAGAAACATTTGTTAATAAAATAGCAATCAAAACTAAATTTAAATAGATGATACAGAATTTGACAAACCAAAAAAATCTTTCTGATGAACAACAGATTATATATAGAAATCATAATATCAATAAATAGTTTAGCATTTAAAATAAAAAAATATGGTAATAATAATAGAATTTAAACCTTTAAAACCCACAAAAATAAAATACAAGTTATTTGGTTTGTATGCCATTTTTTTTCTGTATCCTAACACAATGACAGAAACAAAGAATTTGGTGTTACGTTTTTTAACACATTAAATATTCCTGAATAATTGACCTCTGCCAGACAGTTGAGCTGAGAGTTAAAGGGTTAATCCATAAAAATACATGCAGACACTTAAGTCTTTATTGATAATGTGCAAAGTTTCAAAATCACAAATTAAAAAAACACGACTGAGTAATATTAGAAATTGAGTTATAAAAACAAAGCAAAGAGTTTTTGTTTAGAAAACCCACAGAGCTGAACTGTTGAGAGTTTTATGAACTAATAAGAGTAATTCTGAAATATACTAACCTGACAAACCAGATGGACTGTTCAGTATTTCATGGTTCATCTGGACAACAGTTTGGGCAGAGGTCAACAAATTCAGGAATATCTGTTACGTTAAAAAAATGAGTCATTTTTTTTTATATGGAAAAAACTGCAAACAAACCAAAATAACTGATATTCTTTCTGTGGGATTTAAAGGTTCAAAAAGTTAAATTTTTTTTATAAGAATTATTATTATTATTTTAAATACTTAACCAATCACTGATAAGATGATTTATTTACATAAAACTTGTTATTCATCCAAAACATTTTTTGTGTCAAATACAGTGTCATCTATTTGAAGATTTTTTGACTTTATTTATTTATTTTTAATTTTTTATGTTATCACATTATCAAATATAAACTGTTTAAACCTTTAAATCACACACTGAGAAAATATGGTATTTGGCTTGTTTGTAGTTTTCTCTGTTCCCTGAAATGCTGACAGAATCATATCAATGATTTGATTTGTTCTGTTTTTTAAACCTTAAATATCCCTGATTTACTGATGACATCTGCCGAACAGTTGAGCTGGTCGTTAAAGGGTTAAAAATGTGACAAGTCAAAACTCAAAGCTTTACTTGTAGTACTAGTCACACAAAATTGTCTACAGTAGAGAATTGACCAGTACTAGTGGTGAACTCAAAATACACTGTATTGCCAAAAGTACTCCATCCCATTCCTAATCCAGAGGGTTCAATCTGACGTGGGTCCACCCTTTGCAGCTATAACAGATCTATAAACTCTTCTGGGAAGGCTGTCCACAAGGTTTAGGAGTGTTTATGGGAATTTTTGACCATTCTTCCAGAAGAGCATTTGTGAGCTCACACACTGATGTTGGACCAGAAGGCCTGGCTCATGACTCTGTCCTCCATGTCTTTATGGAGCTGCTTTGTGCTCTGGTGCACAGTCATGTTGGAAGAGGAAGGGCCCAGCTCCAAACTGTTCCCACAAAGTTGGAGCATGGAATTGTCCAAAATGTCTTGGTGTGCTGAAGCATTCAGAGTTCCTTTGACTGGAACTAAGGGGCCAAGCCCAGCTCCTGAAAAACACCCCCACACCATAATCCCCCCTCCACCAAACTTTACACTTGGCACAATGCAGTCCCACAAGTATGGTTCTCCTGGCAACCTCCAAACCCAGACTGGTCCATCAGATTGTCAGATGGTGAAGCGTGATTGGTCACTCCAGAGAACGCGTCTCCACTGCTCTAGAGTCCAGTGGCGGCGTGCTTTACACCACTGCATCCACGCTTTGCATTGCACTTGGTGATGTGAGGCTTGGATGCAGCTGCTCGGCCATGGAAACCCATCCATGAAGCTCTCTGCACTGTTCTTGAGCTCATCTGAAGGCCACATGAAGTTTGGAGGTCTGTAGAGATTGACTCTGCAGAAAGTTGGCGACCTCTTCTCACTATGCGCCTCAGCATCCGCTGACCCCGCTCCGTCAGTTTACGTGGCCTACCACTTGGTGGCTGAGTTGCTGTGGTTCCCAAACACTTCCACGTTCTTATAATCCAGCTGACAGTTGACTGTGGAATATTTAGGAGTATTATTTAGAGCGACCCATTCTTTCACTAATGTTTGTTAAAGCAGTCTGCATGCCTAGGTGATGATTTTATACACCTGTGGACATGGAAGAGACTGGAACACCTGATTCTGATTATTAGGATGGATGAGTGAATACTTCTGGCGATATAGTGTGTGTATTAATTTGTATCTTAAAGAAGAAGGATCCCTGCTGAGTATGAAATTGGATCAGAGCGTTGGAGCAGTAATAAAACATGAGGGATCAGAGGATCAGAGAGCAGATAAACCAACATGTGGATCAGCTTAAAGAACAGAGGATTGATTTCATCCAGAGATGATTTACTGTCTGTATAAAACAATAGCAGACGCTGTTATAACTCAGATTTATTCTGACATCTGCATGCACATATGGATGGTAGAGTACTTAAAACAAGCCGTTTAAATCTTCAGGATGAAGATGGTTTGTAAAGAGGAGTCGGTGCTTTGCTACTCTGTGATCAAACCCCAAACCTGTTTCATAATGATGGTGCATCAGTAGCCAGGTTTACATGGAGCCTAATATTCAGATTAGAATCGAGTTAGAAGCCCAAACTGAATAAAAATGCTCCACATAAACACCTCAATCTGAATAAACAGGTCAAATCTGAATGGAGTTTCATTCGGTTGCACAGGGGTAGTATATTCCTTTTCCCAAACCGATTAAAAGTAAAATCCTGTCATGTAAACGGTGAATCAGAAAGTTGTCAGGCTGGGTTCTGTCTGCACATGTTCAGTCTTGACATAAATGAGCATTGACATTTATGCACTTGGAAACATGGCGGCTTCCAAACAGAGCACACAGCACTGGTCTGCATCACATAATCGCACATTTAGACTGTAGGCAAACAAGAAATACTGAACTATTTAATTAAAAAAGTCCACGAAAACTCAGCGAAGCCAGGATGGACCAAAACGTTAAACAAATAAGGAACAGCTGGAAAACTCTGAAGGCTGGCTACTATTAGGAATGGGATGAAATATCGTTTGGCTATATATCGCGATACAGTACGTGTGAAATGCATCGAGTTTGAAAAAAATGGACAGCGAAATAAAGATGTCACGTCCGGTAATAGCGCATGTGACCAGAAGTGACGACAACAAACATTAGCACCAGCTACCTTGCCTCCAAAAAGCCGAACGATGGAGTTGAATGAGGTCAAAACTGAGGACGCTCCGCCTGGATACAAGTCATCTGTCTGGCAGTATTTTGGCCCTACATTTAGGAAAAAGACACCCTACCAACAATTAAGCATGGTGGAGGGAGGGTGAAAAGCAGGCTGTATACCTCTCTAGGGTTAGAGAGAGTGTTATTGTTTGTGTTTGGCCTGTTAGGCCTTGTGTTTTCCTGTGTGCAACTCAAACAAAAATAAATAACATTTACAGTCCTACTCATCATTATTGGAACCATAAAGTTTAAATACACAATGTGCCAGTAAAGTTTCTTTATAAACCTCTCTAACTTTGCTCTGCATCAATTTATTAGACTCAAACTTGGCGGAAGTAATGTTCACATATTAAGGTTTGTAAATTATACTTCATTAGCTACTATGATCATGCAGTCATATTTAGATTAGACAGTTTTAATTGCAACCACTTGAACCCTACAAGGAAAAGAACACCCTACCAACAATTAAGCATGGTGGAGGTTCCATAATGGTTTGGGGCTGCTTTGCTGCATCGGGTACTGGAGGCCTAGACTGCATCACAGGAATCATGAAATCAGAGAATTATCAAGAAATTTTAGAGTGAAATATCCGACCCAGTGTAAAAAAACTTGGTTTGAATCGAAGATTGCAGGCCATCCAGCAATACAAAGACCCAAAGCACACATCCAAAAGCACACAGGAATGGTTGAAAAGGGAAAAATGGCCTGTTTTAAAATGGCCAGCAATGAGTCCTGATCTCAATCTGATTGAAAATCTTTGGTATGGCTGAAATCTGCCATTGGGGAAAAGAAACCTGCAAATGTTCAAGAGCTTGAACAATTTGCATAGGAAGAGTGGGAGAAAATACCAGCTGAGAAGAGCAAGAAGCTTATAGATGGCTACAAGAAACATTTGGAGGCTGTCATCAGTGCCAAAGGGTGTGCAACAAAATACTGAAGAGGGGTGCCAATATTGCTGCACATGCTTTTTTTCAGTTCCCTCTTCGAAATTACAATATGTAATATGTAAAGAAGATTTTTTTTTTTTGTTAAAGTATTTTGGACGTTCAATCAAAAGATCCTGATGACACAAATTTGGTACATTTCAATTTATTTCTGAAGATATTGTTGAAGTAATGAAAATAATGAAGGGGTGCCAATAATACTGAGCAGGACTGTATATGGAACTCAAGACAAGGGTTTGAGAGTTCCCCAACTAGTAGTTGGACATGGCACTGCATCATAAAGGGTATAACTTTATTCCATAAAAATGTGTTGTATTGGACACCATGCATGAAAGTGTTAACCAGCTGTTTATACTCTCTCTTCAAAAGCCTGGACTGCATTTAAAACTGGATTATTAACACAGACTAAAATGAAGTATTTACATTTGGAAAAAAAATTATTTTTGAATAGAAAAAATCTATTTAAAAATCGGCAAACAAAAAATCCTGATACTTACGTGAATCGATTACTTCCCCCACCCCTGCTCTTTAGCTTGAGCTTGGATTCATGTGTTTCTAAAATGTTTTGGGTGTGAAGGATCTGTGCTATAGGAACATCCCGGTGAACTCTGAGCACCTGAAGACAAACGGTCTGAGCTGTTCTGACTTGCTGGGACAAACAGAAAGATTAAAAACTGACTCGCTGCTGAAGTAGGGTGGGATAAAAAAAGCCCAGAGTCGACTGAAGCTGCTCCAAGAGGTTAATTTATGAGCTCTAATTCTGCCCCGCAGCGTCCTGAAAACTCCCAGAGACAATGGCGAGAGCGGCGCCGCCCACGCAGGACGGGAACACCCGCCGATGGCATGAAGGCCTGCAAGACGCCACACGCAGCCTCAGCGAGGACAAGAGGTGAACTTCATATTCCCAAAGAGCAGAGGAGCCTGAGGGCAAAAGGAGGGAGGGAGGGTTATCACGGAGACTGTTTTTACTATTAAATGAAGTCATCAGGTAAACATTAGAGCACAGACCAACAGGCGGAGCATCAACAGGTGATACAACAGCCTCAGCGAGGACAAGAGGTGAACTTCATATTCCCAAAGAGCAGAGGAGCCCGAGGGCAGAGGAAGGAAGGAGGGAGGGAGGGAGGGTTATCGGTGACACTGTGTTTTTACTCTTAAATGAAGTCATCAGGTAAACATTAGAGCACAGACCAACCAGGAGGAGCATGAACAGGTGATACAACAGCCTCGGCGAGGAGAAGAGGTGAACTTCATATTCCCAAAGAGCAGAGGAGCCCGAGGGCAGAGGAAGGAAGGAGGGAGGGAGGGAGGGTTATCGGTGACACTGTGTTTTTACTCTTAAATGAAGTCATCAGGTAAACATTAGAGCACAGACCAACCAGGAGGAGCATGAACAGGTGATGCAACAGCCTCAGTGAGGAGAAGAGGTGAACTTCATATTCCCAAAGAGCAGAGGAGCCCGAGGGCCACAGGAGGGAGGGAGGGAGGGTTATCACCGAGGCTATTCTTACTATTAAATGAAGTCATCACGTAAACATTAGAGCACAGACCAACCAAAGGAGCATCAACAGGTGATATAGCAGCCTCGGCATGACTCATGTATTGGTGTGTGTGTTAGTGTGTGTCAGTGTTTGTGTGTGTGTTTGTGTTGGTGTGTGTCAGTTTGTGTGTTGGTTTGTGCTCGGATGTTTTGGTGATTGTGTGTTAGTGTGTTGGTCTGTTCATGTGTTGGTTTTGTGTTGGTGTTTATTTGTGTTTGTGTGTTGTGTGTTGGTGTTTGTTGTTGTGTGTTGGTGTGTGTTGGTGTGTTGGTGTGAATGTGTTTGTGTTTTTGTGTGTTGGTGTTTGTTGGTGTGTGTTGTCGTGTGTTGTCGTGTTGGTATTTTCGTGTTAGTGTGTGTTAGTGTATAAGTGTTTGGGTTTTGGTGGGTTAGTGTGTTGGTATTTGTTAGTGTTTGTGTGTTAGTGTGTGTTTGTGTGTTGGTGTGCGTTTGTGTGTTGTGTTTTCGTGTTAGTGTATGTTAGCATATAAGTATTTGTGTATTGGTGTGTTAGTGTGTTGGTGTGTGTTGTGTGTTTGTGTATTTGTGTGTTGTGTGTTTGTGTAGGTTAGTGTTATGTGTTGTTGTGTGTTTTACTTTGTGTGTATGTGTGTGTTGGCGTGTTGTGTGTTTGTGTGTCTTGGTGTTTGTGTGTTGGTGTGTGTTTGTTGGTGTTTGTTAGTGTGTGTTTATGTTCATGTGTTAGTGTATGTGTGTTGGTATGTATTGGTCTTTTTGTGAGTGTTTGTGTGTTGTTGTGTGTCAGAGTTTGTGTTGTTGTGTGTTTGTGTGTTGGTGAGTTGTTGTGTTGGTGTCTGTTTGTGTGTTGGTGTGTTGTTGTGTGTTGGTGTGTTCAGACTCTGTCTTGATCTCCTCTCTTCTTCTGCTCTGCTCACTCTGGCCGACCGGCGTTTGCTTTATGACGGGGTGATGACAGTTAGCTGGACTATGGAGACAACTCAGTTTACAACACAGAGACACACAACTGTAGGAGCACACACACACACACACACACACACACACACACACGCACACACACCTTTTTTCACACTAATCTGACACCTTCAGATTGTGACAGACAGAGAGAGACGTTTTGATTTGTACCGACTGATCGTTAATGAGGTCACATCTGACAACTCCAGATACACAAATATGACCCACACTGCACAGATACACAAATATGACCCACACTGCACAGATACACAAATATGACCCACACTGCACAGATACACAAATATGACCCACACTGCACAAACACCTCAGCTACACAAACCTCCCCTAAAGAAAGCAGTGCTAAACCCCTGCAGACCAGGACTGCAGACAAAACAGTAACACAATCTGAGCACACAAACCAGGTTCACACACACATTTACACAAGAGTCCAGAATGTTCTGCAGCCTGAGACAGAAGCTTCACCTCTGAGGCCTTCAGATAAACCAGACAGCAGCGCAGTGCTGACACAGACACACAAGAACAAGTCCAAAATGTCCAAACTGTCCAAAATACTGTTAAATACCAAATAGACGCCCGTTCCAAATAAATGCCTGGTGTAATTTATTCGCATTCTCCTCCCTCTGTATGTCAGCAAATGCATGTTGGCTCTGTTTCATGACAGTGCAGTTACACTCAACGTCCACAGAGGGCACTAGAGAGCAGAAAGACAGAATCTTACAGACTAGGGCTTTGAAAATTCAATGAAGAAGACGCTGCCACTGCCGCTGTTTGTTTTTGTCCTTAACTAACGTCAGGGAGGCCGATCACGTCAGTTAGCGGTACGTTGCTGCTTATCTCCATGGCCCTGGTGCACCAGGTGCCACCTTAACTTAAATAGCAGTCATCCCTGATCATTAGTAAGAGTGTTGAGAGAGTGCTGAGTTGACAGTAATAGACAAGAGTGTAACAACGGTACTGTGATCTTGCCTTAAAAAATGTAAAGATGATTTTCAAACTGGTGTAGATAAATAATTTGATAATATTTACCACATTTTTTCACTTTTTGCTGAGTAAAATTTTTGTGCAAAAGGAATTAAATGCATGTCCCAAATAGTCGCCTGGTCCCAAATAAACGCCTGGTCTGCTCAGTGATTGACGAAAACAAACGCCCCGGCTACTATTTTGTATTTTACGGTATCCAAATGTCCAAACTGTCCAAAATATCCAAATGTACAAACTTTCCAAAATATCAAAATGTCCAAACTGTTAAAAATGTCCAAACTATCCAAAATATCCAAATGTCCAATCTGTCCAAAATATCCAAATGTCCAAAATATCCAAAAGTCCGAAATGTCCAAACTGTCCAAATTATCCAAATGTACAAACTTTCCAAAATGTCCAAACTGTTAAAAATGTCCAAACTATCCAAAATATCCAAATGTCCAATCTGTCCAAAATATCCAAATGTCCAAAATATCCAAATGTCCGAAATGTCCAAACTGTCCAAAATATCCAAATGTCCAAAATGTCCAAATGTCCGAAATGTCCAAAATGTCCAAACTGTCCAAATGTCCAAAATGTCATACATGTCCAAACTATCCAAAAGTCCAAAATATCCAAATGTCCAAACTGCCCAAAATGTCCAAAATATCAAAATGTCCAAAATATACAAAATGTCCAAATATCCAAATGTCCAAACTGTCCAAATTGTTCAAATGTCCAAAATATCCAAATGTCCAGAATGTCCAAACTGTCCAAAATTCCAAACTGTCAAAAATGTCCAAACTGTCCAAAATATCCAAATGTCCAAACTGTCCAAATGTCCAAAATGTCATACATGTCCAAACTATCCAAAAGTCCAAAATATCCAAATGTCCAAACTGCCCAAAATGTCCAAAATATCCAAATATCCAAATTTTTCATATCTCATTTGATACATTAGGTGTTTTTGGCAGCTGATAATCCATTTGAGGACATTTTTATCATTTATCTGATTGTATTCAGATGTTTGTTTTGTAATTTGTTGATCACATTGAGTAGAAAGAGGTATTATAAAAGTGTGTATCAAATATAATATAATTGGCTTTATAGGGTTAAAGCATGGATCCATCCTGCCTTGGATCAGCGGTTCAGGCTGCTGCTGGTGGTCCCTCAGTCCCACCTGAGCATGGTTCAAACCCCACAGCCTACCTGAAGACTGTTGCTGACCATGTCCATCCCTTTATGACCACAGTGGAAACTTCCAGACCTTCTCAAACTGGTTTCAGGTAACTTTAAACCCTTAAACCAGATTAAAGATCAAGTTCACAGTTTGACCTTCTTCTTATTCAGAGCCGTGAACTTCCTCCTGAGAGTCCAGTTCCTGTGATTCTGCCCCCAGGTGAAGCTGCAGAAACTCACCTGTGGACTGGAGGTGTTAGGCCTGGAGGTCAGGACACAGAGGAATGCAGAGGCCACGCCCCCCTCTCCCTCGCCTTGGTTATTCAGGTGAATGCGAGCGAGCTGCAGGTGTTTCTGTTTCAGTGTGAGTGAGCTCACGGCCTGAGGTCATGGGCATACAGGGGTTAAAGCCCAATCAAACCGCAGAAGGAGCGAGTGAGCGAGTGAGTCATCAATAAAATATTCAGACATCATTTTCCTGCAGACTCACACTGAATTTAAAAACACAATTCCAATGAAGTTGGGACACAGAAAGATCTGCAGATGTGGTTCTTACATTTTAAAAGAAAAGATCAGAAATCACACACAGAATGCTTTAATTTGATTGTACTTTAGAAAACTTACAAGACAAAATAACAAAATTTAATTACGTTTAAAAGCTTTGGGGGCAAAAACAACAGATCCCCGTCATACTTTTAGCCAAACTGTGCCATGGTAGAAAGAGAGAGAGAGAGAGAGGACTGTCCTGACTGCACAACAAACTCTGAAACAGTTAGATAAAAGAGCAGAGCTGCTAAGGAGCACTGCAAAAGCTCAAATCTAACACTGTTTGTCTTATTTTAATGTCAGAAATATCTAAAACACTTACTCTAAACCACAACCACTCATCTAGTCCAGATAAATATCTTACTTTAGGAGTAAAAAACAAAAAAAATATCTGCCAATGAAGCAAAGTTTGAATCAGAGAGGGGCTCGAATTCAAGTTTCATATCTGCTCTGGATAAAACATTTCATTTTAACCCTTTAACTCACAGCTCAACTGTTTGGCAGTGGTCAATAAATTCAGGATATCTAATATGTTTTTCAAAAAAGTCATTGTTTTTTTAAGGATGCAGGAAAACTACAAACAAACCATAATACCTGATATTCTCTATCTGTGGGATTTAAAGGTTCAAAAAGGTTTTCATTAGAATTACCATTACTATTTTAATTACTGAACCATTCACTGATTTGATGATTTGTTTATGTAAAATCTTTGATTCATCAAAAACATTTTTGTCTGTCAAAAACAGAATCATCTATTTTAAATTTTTTTTATTGCTGCTTGTCAGGATTTTTCCCTTCATAGTTCCAAGAGCTCAGTGTAACTTTTAAGGTTCGTACCAACACCTGACATAATTCCAAATAAAAGATGACGAAGAGTCAGCTGGATGCAATCAGATGGAATTTACTCGCCAGCGAGGAGGACAACAATACAGGCAAAGGCTGAATGTTGAACTGAAGAAATACAATGTTTTCTCTCTTTTATAAGAGTGATAAGAAGGTGTGTGTAAGAAGTGACCTCCGAGCAGGCTCCTGTCCGTCTCGGAATGTGCCGGGTTGAGCCGGTCTGTGGAAGATGTCCTCCACACGAGGACAGAAAGAGCCTCCACACGAGGTCACATAGTGTAGTATGTAATGTGTTTGTGTGTGTGTCAGAAGAATGCAAAAGCTAAACAATGATTACAAAGTGATTACAAAGAGATATTCAAGTACAAGGACAGTTAAACAAGATTAGGACAGGGTTATTAAGAGACAAATACATGAAAAGATTATATACAAAAGGTTGAATACATAAAATGTGTACGAAGGTCAAATTATTCTTCACACTGCTTTACTTACAAACATTTTTGCCTTTTCTGATGGATTTTGTCCAAAATATTTGTGCATTTTTATGTCCTTACTTTATCAAATATTAACTGTTTAAACCTTTAAATCACACTCTAAGAAAATATCAGGTGTTTGGCTTGTTTGTAGTTTTCTCTGTTCTCTGAAATGTTGACAGAATCATATTAATGTCTTGAATGATTCTGTTTTTACAGCATTAAATATCCCTGAATTTATTGATGCCATTTGACAGACAGTTGAGCTGGGAGTTAAAGGGTTAAAACTCCCTTAAAGATAGATTTGTCTTATTGGCAGATTATTTTACTTTTTAAAGCAACTCAGGCCTCATCTTTAGTTTGTATATCTTCTTATAAGATCTTAATCCAGACTGTTTAGATTAGATTAGAAATTAGAAAATCTTTCTTGTCCCCGAGGGGCGATTTGTTTTGCAGCTGTAGTCCATACCTGTAACCTGACAACCCAGATGGACAGCTCCATATATCTGCCACAGAAGTATTTCACTAGTCCATCTGGGTAGGAGCCCTTTAAATTTGTTTTCAGGGGCAGAACGTTAAAAAAACAAAAGCTTGTGATTGGACAATCGTTTGGCTCGTAACATTCACCACAGACCAATCCACATCAAGCAGGGTTGCCTCATATAATGTAGCATAGCGGCTAATGTAGCGGCTAACAATAGTTAACAACAGTTCATGGACGTTGGCCATAGCCGCTAACTTAGCCACTAACAGCTAGCAACAGTTAACGACTGTTAGCCGCTAACTTAGCTGCTAAGTCATCTTACACTAAATTGTACCACACAGATGATTCATTTAACACTTATATGTGACATGAACCTCGTCAAAGACAATCCCTACACGTAAACTTCTGAGGAGGGCAGATTTCAACAAGTTTCACTTAGTAGCCATGAGGACAATAGGCTAATCGGCATGTCTGTTCTCAACTTCTGGTTGTCGTCACATCTGCATTCTACAGCTCCTGCCTCTCTTTCCTGATTGGGCCGTTAAGAATTCAGCCGAGTGAATTCGTTGCACAACGGAGGCTGGCAAGACGGAGCTGCAGGATTTCAGAATCAGGCAGGTCTGTCTGCTCTGCAGTAGCTGCTCCTGTAGGTACCGAGGTCAAAACGGACGCTCTGATTGGATCGAGCTTTTTCCTATATTGTTGAACGAGCTTCCCCTCCATATTAGACGGGCCTCTTCACTGTCCATTTTTAAAACTCATCTTAAAAATCATTTTTATTCCTTGGCTCTAAACCCAACATGAGACTCTGCTCCTGCTTTAGTGCTTTATGGTTTGTTTACTTGTATTATTCTAGGGATGTTACCTCTAAAATGGTAAACCGCTGTAAAATTCCCACAGTAATCATTACTGTGTCCTATTAAAATGACCGTTAAACCGTGTTTGATCACCACTCTGTGTCAGTAACTCATGGTGATGCTGCTCTTTGACTGTAAAGCCTGAACTATGTGTGTCTGCTCCTCGGTGAAGCAGTGGAGACTTTTCATCTCTAAACAGACTTTGAAGTCTGGTTGAATTTTGGATTTCTACAAGGATGCCAAGAGGAAACTGACTGACGACAGTCACCCTGTCTAAATAAGAAGCTGCAGCGAAAGAAAAAGTCGTGCATGATTAAAACTGCTGTAACTCCTCGAGTAAATGGTCAGAGAGAGAGAGAGAGAGAGAGGATTCAGAGAGCCATTACTGAGTGAATTATAGGAGGTTTATCAGGATTTTCTGAGTAAATAATGTAAAAATCTTATAATTAACAGCATTAGTATCATTCTGGAGTGAGTTCTTGCTGTTCTTTTGCCGTTTATTCGCCATATTTCGTCGTAGTAGATCGTCTTTTTCCGTCATAGTTTGTGTTTTGTAGATTTCGTCGTCGTCGTCGTCTTCTTCCGCTTATCCGTGGTCGGGTCGCGGGGGCAGCAGCCTAAGCAGGGAAGCCCAGACTTCCCTCTCCCCGGCCACCTCGTCCAGCCCTTCCCGGGATCTCGAGCGCTTCCCAGGCCAGCCGAGAGACATAGTCTCCAGCGTGTCCTGGGTCTACCACGGGCCGCCTACCGTGGACGTGCCCGAACACCTCACCAGGAGGCGCCCAGGAGGCATCCTAACCAGATGCCCGAGCCACCTCATCTGGCTCCTCTCAACGCCAGAGGAGCAGCGGCTCTACTCCGAGCTCCTCCCGAATGACTGAACTTCTCACCCTATCTCTAAGGGAGAGCCCAGCCACCCGCGGCGAAGCCCATTTCGCCGCTTGTACTGCGTGATCTGCCGGTCACGACCCAGAGCTCGTGACTATATGAGGATAGGGGTGAAGATCGACTGGTAAATCGAGAGCTTCGCCTTTCGGCTTAGCTCCCTTTTTACCACGACAGACCGGTGCAGAGCCCGCATTACTGCTGACGCCGCACCGATCCGCCTATCGATCTCCCGATCCACCCTTCCTCCGCTCGTGAACAAGACCCCGAGGTACTTAAACTCCTCCACTTGGGGTAGAATCTCATCCCCGACCCGGAGAGAGCACTCCACCCTCTCCCGGGCGAGGACCATGGACTCGGATTTGGAGGTGCTGATTCTCATCCCAGCCGCTTCACACTCAGCTGCGAACCGATCCAGTGAAAGCTGGAGGTCCCGGTCCGATGAAGCCAACAGGACCACATCATCCGCAAAAAGCAGAGACCCGATCCTGAGGTCACCAAACCGAACCCTCAACGCCTGGTTGCGCTTAGAAATTCTGTCCATAAAAGTAATGAACAGAATCGGTGACAAAGGGCAGTTCTGGCGGAGTCCAACCCCACCGAAACGACTCAGATGTACTGCCGCAATGCGGACCAGACTCTGACACCGGTCATACAGGGAACGGACGCCCTTATCAGGGGTCCGCTACCCCATACTCGGAGCACCCCCACAGGACCCTGCGAGGAACACGGTCGAATGCCTTCTCCAGGTCCACAAAACACATGTGGACTGGTTGGGCAAACTCCCATGCCCCCTCGAGCACCCCATGGAGGGTATAGAGCTGATCCACAGTTCCACGACCAGGACGAAAACCACATTGCTCCTCCTGGATCCGAGGTTCAACAATCCGACGGACCCTCCTCTCCAGTACCCCTGAATAGACCTTACCGGGGAGGCTGAGGAGTGTGATCCCCTGTAGTTGGAGCACACCCTCCGGTCCCCCTTCTTGAAAAGAGGAACCACCACCCCGGTCTGCCAATCCAGTGGCACTGCCCCCGATGTCCACGCGATGTTGCAAAGACGTGTCAACCAAGACAGCCCTACAACATCCAGGGCCTTGAGGAACTCCGGGCGGATCTCATCCACCCCCGGAGCCCTGCCACCGAGGAGCTTCTTGACCACCTCGGCAACCTCAGCTCCAGAGATAGAAGAGTCCACCACAGAGTCCCCCAGGTCTGCTTCCGCACTGGAAGACGTGATGGTGGGATTGAGGAGGTCTTCGAAGTATTCTTTCCACCGATCCAAAACATCCCGAGTTGAGGTCAGCAGCGCACCATCCCCGCCATAGACAGTATTGACAGCACACTGCTTCCCCCTCCTGAGACGCCGGATGGTGGTCCAGAATCTCTTCGAAGCCGTACGGAAGTCGTTCTCCATGGCCTCTCCGAACTCCTCCCATGCCCGGGTTTTTGCTTTAGCGACCACTGAAGCTGCATTCCGCTTGGCCAGCCGGTACCCGTCAGCTGCCTCCGGAGTCCCACTGGCCAGAAAGGCCCGATAGGACTCCTTCTTCAGCTTGACGGCATCCCTTACCCCTGGTGTCCACCAGCGGGTTCGGGTGTTGCCGCCACGACAGGCACCAACCGCCTTACGGCCACAGCTCCGATTAGCCGCCTCCACAATAGAGGCCCGGAACAAGGCCCACTCAGACTCAATGTCCCCTGCCTCCCCCGCCACATGGTCGAACTTCGCCCGGAGGTGTGAGTTGAAACTCCTTCTGACAGGAGACTCTGCCAGACGTTCCCAGCAGACCCTCACAACACGCTTGGGTCTACCGGGTCTGACCGGCATCCTCCCCCACCATCGGAGCCAACTCACCACCAGGTGGTGATCAGTTGACAGCTCAGTTTTGTAGATTTAATCAATCATAATTTGTAAATATTAAAGAAGGAGATGTGGAGGAGATCTGCCATGGAAAGGGGAGACCAGAGGAGAGTCATGAAGGGGGCTAACTGCTTCAGGGACTATCATTAGTAAAACAAAAAATAAATAAATATAAAGTCCTGGACATGGTCTAATATAACGAGCTGTAACATGGACACTGATGCTGCAGGGGAACTAAAATGTGTGAGTGTTTGTAAAATAAGCTAAAATTATTTTTGGATGTCTCAAAACTTTGAACATGTTCATTTACAATTGTTTATAAAGAGAATTCTGTTTAAAGTTCAAATCCATTGTTTTCTTTTCCTGTAATAACGCACTGTTTAATCATTTATAGAGCTGGGCAAAAAATCAATTGAATCGATTAATTCAAATTATTTTCTGCAGAAGACTTAAAAAATTAAAAATCAAGTTTTTTTTTCTTGCCTTAGTCCAATTGTAAGTAGTTGCAATTTTTGAAAAAAATTACAATTTTCATGATGGTCGGCCTTGTAGGGTTTGCACAAGCACTTTTATAGGCTTGTATTTGTTATTTAAGTAGATTAAATATTGATCAGAGAGTTTCATGCTAATACTGTAAAAACACCTCAGCCTTTTAGTATTTATGTAGACAAACCTGCCTACGTTTATACGACATAATCAACCTTTTATGACCCAGACTTTGACTTTAAGAGGGAAACATTTAGACAACATAAAGGCAAAACTTGATTTGTTTCAGTTTTATGTCAATGGGACTTTTGTTCCTTTTAGGGAGGGAAAAATCGATTAAAATCATAAATTGAGTGTTGTGGAAAAAAATCGGGGATTTTATTGCTAGGCCATATCTCCCAGCACTAAGCATTTATAACATAATAATGACAAATACTTGCTAGAATTGTTTACTTTTTGATTATAATATCAAAGGGGTTAAATGATTTCAAGACTGTGTAAATGTACTTTTTAAACGTTTTGAGTACACTGCAACAATACCGCAATAATAATGATAACCGTTATACAAAATTTTCATATTGTTACATCCCTATTTTATTGTTTTAAAATGTGTCTGTACCTTTCTTTTTTGTCCATTGTTTTAAATGTTGTATGTCTTGTTTATTTAAGTGCAGCTCTTTGTTTCAGCCGTGGTTGTTTTAAAGTGTTTTATAAATAAAGTTGAGTTAAATTGAGTGGTGTTGAAGCAGCGGTCAGTCTCGTTTCATCTTTAATTGCGTCTAAATTAAAGTGAAAATCTGACACTGCTCTTATTTTCATGTTAATCACAGACTTTATTGCCATCGCTGCCCCCGTCGCCCCGTCCCGACCCCCCCTCGGCTCACCTGGCTGCGGCTCTGAAAGCTGTGATTGTCTCTGAACGTTCAGGTGAGTCTGTTTACCTTCACCTCACCTGCAGGGGGGGGCGGGGTCCACCGAGCCACCCAATCAGCTGCTTATCTGATGAAGCGGACCATTGATCGCCTTTTAGCCCCGACAATGAGCCCACTCTGTGTGAGCGGGGCGGAGGATCGACCCCTCGGTAACTTTAAACTGAACTCATATTGATGCTGCAGACAGAGGTGGGCTTACCTGCAGGGGGGGGGGGGATCACCTGGACCAGCATCAAAATTAAGACAGCGACTAAAATAACTTTCAAATTGCACATTTTGCTTAAGAATATTTGGACGAGTTGGTTTGCTGCTGGATTCTTTTTGTGATTGAATTGTCTTTTATTTGGATTATTTGACTTGAAGTGAGTTTTCGCAGCCTGTCTGTGAAGTTTAAACTCTCTAAAACTGTCTCATTAGATTATTGGTGGGAGCTCTTATTCACAGTAAAGCAGAAATATCAAATAAAAACATTAAAAAAGACGAGAGTGTGAAAAAAATTGAGTAAGCAGGTTGCAAAATGTCAAGTCTTTAAACTTTATTAACTTTCCTGCCAGGAGGGAGACTAATCACTATGAATGCGCATGAAGGTTAACAACATTTGGATAGTTAAGTAAATAAATGTTAAAAAAGCTTTTTTAAATGCCAGACTTTGGGATGTGGGCATTGATTTGCATCTCTCATGTTTTTTGGGTTAAATCCTGCACCGTGCTTGTTTTGTTTGTCTCTCCTTCTCTGGTCAAAAGTTTGACCAAAAATTATTTAATTTGTGTCCTTCAATGATAATTACTCATTGATAACAATGACTCATAATGATAACTGCAAAGCACTTTTAAAAACTGAGGTTTACAGTGTTTTGACAAGCAGACAGGACCATAAAGACAGCAACGCACAAAAAGATATAAAAAAATTAAACGAAACTGGACTAAATCTCCAGACAATCACATAAAACATTACAAACACCGACAAGAATCCTGCAACATAAAAGCTAAAAACATCAAATCAGTAAGAAAAAGAAAAGCCAATAAAAAGGGGGTGAAAGTAGAAAGTGGGAGAACAAATATTATAAGACAATAATAATAATAATACTATAAATAGTAATAATACTACTGCTAATAATATTGATAATACTGCTAATAATAATAATAATTTAAATAATAATTAGATGATTATAATAAAAATAATACTATAAATAATAATACTACTGCTAATAATAATAATAATTATTATGATAGTAATAATATTGATGATAATAATACAAAATAACAATATAATTATTATAATATTAATATTTATAATAATAAAAATTATGATATTGACAATATTGATGATAATAATGATTATAATAATAATTATAATAATGATGATGATAATACAAATATTATTAATATAATGATAAAAATAATAATCATATTATTATTATTATTATTATTATTATTATTATTACTATAGTAATAATATTGATGATATTGATGATACTGATGATAATAATTAAAATAATAATAATTATTATTATGATATTAATCATATTTATAATAATTATTATTATGATACTAGGGCGGCACGGTGGCGCAGCTGGTAGAGCGCGGGCCTCACAGCAAGAAGGTTCCTGGTTGGATTCCGGGGCGGGAGGGCCTTTCTGTGTGAAGTTTGGATGTTCTTCCCGTGCATGTGTGGGTTCTCTCCGGGCACTCCGGCTTACTCCCACAGACCAAAAACATGCTCATTTGGTTCATTGGTGACTCTAAATTGCCCTTAGGTATGAGTGTGAGTGTGAATGGTTGTCTGTCTCTCTGTGTGGCCCTGCGATTGGCTGGTGACCAGTTCTGGGTGTACCCCACCTCTCGCCCGATGATAGCTGGGATAGGCTCCAGGCCACCGCAACCACGAAAGGGATAGCCGGGTATAGAAAATGAATGAATTATGATATTAATAATTTCGATGATAATACTAATGATGATATTAATAATTATAAAAAGAATGATGATGATGATGACGATGATGATAATAATAATGATAATAATGATAATAATGAATACCACTCATAATGATGATAAAAAAATAATAATAGAATAGAAAAACAGAAATGAGCAGGAGAGAAGACAATAAAAAGCTTTTAAGGTAATCTGTCAAAAGATTAAAAGCAAAGCATATGTTGAACCATAAAGTTACTCAAATCTGGATTACAAGGAAGTGATGACATTGATATGGTAACAACAGAAAAAAATAATCAAAGAGGAAGGACCTAAAAGCAGCAGGAGGTAAAATGATGAGAGCAATACTGAGAGAAAAACCTTTAAAAAAAACAAAGTATGAGAGAGGTAAAAGCCTCAAAACATGTAATTCAGGCTCATCTTTAACTCAAATGTCTGGGACCTCATATTGGTCTTTGCACCAGGCCCTCCTGCAGCTTCACCTGTCCAGGTGTGTGGCCTCATCCGTGCTCTAATTTCAGTGTTGATCCTGTGGGGTGGACACGGTTCAGGACAGAATAAAACGGGACGTTGCGTTTGATTTAAAGTGTCTCCAAGCATGCAGGGTCAAAGTTTGAGGCTCCTCTGAGGTCAGCGAAAAATAAACGGTCTGGAACAACGGGGATTGTTCTGGATAAACTTTATTTTAAAACATCTGTTTGTCAAATCCCTCCATCCGATCCTCCTCAGACGCAGTCATAAACCTGATGAATGACTTTTCATCTGCCGTAAATATTTATGTGTTGCACCAATCCAGAGCCCATTAGGAGAGTGAGCGTAAACACGAGGCTGAGTCAGCAGAGCTATACGAACAGAACTGTTCTGACGCAACCTAAGTGACACCATATGGGCTCAGGGACTGTGGGCTTTGGGGAACAGGAGAAGAAGTCAGAATTGTACTTTTGGTTCTGAAGGTAACAACCGGAACAACATGGACATTACCAACACCTCCTGCAGGGGTGAACCTACGACTCAAAGAGCTCTTACGAGGGTGACCAAACGTCCTCTTTTGCCCTGACGTCCTCATAAAATTATGACCAGGGGGATTTTATTAAACTCCCTAAAATGTCCAGGCTTTTTGGAGAGCGACTTTGTGCTTTCAACTATCGTGTTGTCAGGGGCTGGAAATATATAAGCTGTGCTTCTTCTAGCTCCTTTTCAAACCGTAATTGTTGTTGTGTTGTTGTAATTTTTGTCTGTTGGCTTTATGGTTGTATGGTGTCCTGTGATTGTTTTTATGTTGACTGTTTTGTATGAGAAATAATTTGTTTGGTTTGAAATAAAATATCTATCTATCTATCTATCTATCTACCTATCTATCTATCTATCTATCTATCTATCTATCTATCTATCTATCTATCTAGCTTTGCTCAACTCATTCTAAACACAAAGCCGTCACCGGAGACAGAAAAAGACAAACATGATTTAAAATACTATTCAAATGATTTAGGGGGAGGGACGGGAAGTGAGCTGACTGAGCCGGACAGCAGAGAGAGGATTCAGAGACACACATGTGAGTCATTTATCAGTGCTTAGTCGGTATTTTCTGTTTAAAAGTGCTATGAGGAGAATCTATTCCTGGCGACATAAAGACTCTGCTACCCATGAGCACGCGCCGCGACTGTCGTAATGCTGCGTTCCAGTAACCTTGGAACTGGGAGTGACATCATCTCCGACTTATCGGCGTTCCAGTTGAAGTCGGAAAAAAACATGCCGATCTACCAGGCTATTGTTAGCTGTTGTTAGCACGCCCTGTGTTGTTGTATGAAGAATGTGATTATCACTATGGCAGCATTTTTGTAAATATAAGTCTAACAATACTATGTATACAGCTGATCTAGAGCGACACACCCCAGTCAGAAGTGCAAATAAATGGATTATTACAGGAGCTAAATAACTGTTCACACTGGGGGCATCCATCTTCCATTGTCAACTCGGGGGTGGTGAGGTTTCACCGAGTTCCCAGTAGGAAATTCAGACTTCGGGGGGCGTCCCAGTTGCAGTTTCCTACTCGGAACTTGGAAATTCCTACTTCTGACTACAACTGGAACGCACCAAAAGATGTACATTACGGTAATGTTTTTTTTTCTAGTTACGTAGTGGTAGTTTTTGATGTGTGACAACAAACAATTTTTGGAAAACTTAGTATCATAGTTTTGTAGCCGGCTATATATCTCTACTTACAGCCCGGTGCTCTAAGACGTGTCTGAATAATATAAATTTGCTCTAGTTTTAATTGTCTTGTTCCTGAAGTTGAGTATCCAGGCCAGTCCAGCCCTGCCCGACCCGACTGCCAAGCTAAGGAATAGCATTTATAGATAACCTATTTTGATGCTATAAAACTCATCTTAAAGTGTGTATTTCCATCAGGCATATATCTAAAAGGGAGACTTTTTTGTAATTACTTAGAAACTCCTCACAGCATCTTTAAATAAAGTAAAAAATATTGTAAATAATGACAGTATCATTCTGGAGTGTTTTCTTGCTGTTCTTTTGCCGTACTTTTGTCACCGTCTTTTTTATCATAGTTCGTGTTTTATGGATTTCATAATGATTACATAACATTTTAATATAAATAATAATAATATGAAGTAGTCATAAGTGTTCATGTTCATTTAGAATCATGTATAAAGTGGAACCTGTTGAAAATTCCAATCTCTTTTTGTCTTGTAATTACACACTGTTTTACGTATTTCCAACTCAATAATGACAAATACGTGCTAGAAAGTTTTAGTTCTACCTTAAAAAAAGTGCAAAATAATTTGCTCAAAGGGCATTCTCTGACATATTTATTGACAAACAAGGCAAAAAAGACCAGGCAGCCTTTTGTATTCATGGAAGTAAAAGGGTTATTATTTAAAATAAAGTGCTGCAAGTTTATGGTCACTCTATCTTTACCCTCAAAGAGCAGCAGCATGATCACCGTATTCTTATGGGTTTTTTTTGTTTGTTTTTTTGGCACAATTATGAAGTACACAAAAGTCAACGATAAGAAATTCTACAGAGCACAGGGAGGTGCGAATGAGCTTATTTGAAGCCTCCACCTAAAATATATTAAGGGTAGACAATATTATATGTACTTACAACAAACATAAATAAGAAAAAAACAAACAAATTACTCACAGGCTATGACAAACAGATAAACAATTGAGAAAACAGAAAAGATTGAAATAGAAAATGTGAGTGTGGTGGATGATTGAGGTGAAGATTGTTTTGCCAATGACTCAGAGATAATGACGACAAAAAACAAAACATAAAACCTAATTTTAAAAATGTATGAACAACCCTTGACCCTCAAAATCCAGTTGGTTTACACTCAGTCTGTGACCTAGAAGATCCAAAGGATCATCCTTGGATAGGATATTAAAGTTTGAGAAAAGTCCCTGAATAAATACATCAAGCCGAAAGCAAAAGATGACTTTTGTCCTTCAAAATCAAAACACAGCATCCATGTATTAAAGTACACATGTGTAAAGAGGCTTTATGACCTTGACCTTTGATCAATGACCTTCATGGTATTAACAGTTTATTTAAGAGGCATGTCGGACATAGCCTTACAGAGCAGATGGACCCATCTGATTCTGAAATCATGCATCTCCGTCTTTCCAGCCTTCAGTGTCCAACGGTTTCACTAAAGCCTTAGTGGCCCAATCAGGGAAGAGAGGCGGGAGCAACGGAGCCGCAGACTTGACAACAGGAAGTGACTTGACAGGAAGTCTTTTCCTGTTGTACAAATAATGGCAGCTAATGCCGGTTAGCCTGTTGTCATCATGGTTACTCAGTTATACTTGGCGAAATCTGCTCTTCTTATAAAGTTTACTTCATAGTGATTGCCTTTGACGCGGTTCATATCACATATAAGTGTTAAACGATACATCTGTGTGGTACAATTTAATGTGAAATGATAGTCTTAAGGTAGTTAAGCTAATGACTAATGGCTAACAAGGATTGTTGTTTGTCCTTGTAAGCCGTTAGCCATGCCAACTAATGGTTAGCCACTAGCTGCTACACTTAGCTGCTACATATGCTATGTTGTAGCAGCGTTGCTTGATATGGATTGGTCTGTGATGAGCCAAACGATCGTCCAATCTAAAGCTGCTGTTGTTTTTGAAGGTTCTGCTCCTCCCCAGATGGATTAGTGAAATATTTCCAATATGGAACCGTCCATCTGTCGTGTCAGGTTATGTCGAACATTTGATCAAAGCTACAAGACTTTTTCTTACATTTTTGTGATATAACATTCTCAAAGTTGGCTTCACATCCAAAAGGTGGACGTGCACCTGGCTTTGGTATCCAGATGATCATCTGTGTGATCAGTCTTAATGGAGTCACCATGGGCCAACTGTTTTGGTTTGTTTCTCGCAGCTCGACCCTCACAGCTTCCCTCTTTGCTCAGGCTGCCCTGTGATTGGTCCTGGAGTGTCAGAGATGACTCAGAGTGTTTGAGGTTCCTCTGGAGGGAGTGTGTGTGTGTGATGTATGGACTGGTGTGTCATGGGTGTGAGCAATGCAGGGTTCGGTTTATGTGACGCCCACGCCGCTCTGGGACTGCGTTTATGTTCCACAATAACAGCCTCAGGGGAGGGGGGAGTGCTCACGGCGTGGACTGGCGTGTCGTTGGCAGAAAATAATCCCTCTGCTTTAATGATGCGCAGCATTCACATAAATAAATCTGAGCTTTATGTGACACAGATGTGGTCCGGGCTCTCGTGGCTCTTTGATATTGGACTTTTAGGTTCTTCCGTCAGGGGCTGAAGATAAAGTGAATTTTCTCCTGTTTCTAATGGAAATGAAGAAAATCCATTTATTTTCTATACGGCACTGCCAGGGTCTTCACCAGCTGACGTGAAGCAGGGCACACTCTGGTAACTCTGCCTGGACTCTGGATCACTTAACCCTATAAAGCCAGTTGTATCATATTTGATACATACTTTTGTAATACCTCTTTCTACTCAATATGATCAACAAATTACAAAAAAAACCATCTGAATACAATCAGATAAATGATAAAAATGTCCTCAAATGGATTATCAGTTGCCAAAAACACCTAATGTATCAAATGAGATATGAAAAATCTATATGTTGAATTTTATGGACATTTTGATTTTTATGGATTTTAGCAGAAAGTGAAACAAACATTTCAGCTCCAAAAAATAGAATTTTCTGGCTATAATCTATGGTCTTGGGCCTTAAAGGGTTAAAGCAGCATTGTAAAAGGGTTGTTGTAAATTTACAGTAATTAACGGGCAACAAGATGCCAGTAAAAGTCTGCACTGACTTGCTGTATCTTTTAGATTTTAGATAGTATGCTATAGATTTTAAGGTTCTTTTACTAGTTTTTAAATCTCTTAACCGTCTCGCTCCTTCGTATTTATCTGATTTGCTTTTACCATATGAGCCCAGTAGAGTCCTCAGGTCTTCAGGTAGTGGTCTATTAACTGTTTCCAAAGTTCGATCTAAAACAGGCTGTTAATCACCAGGTGAATTAGAGTAATTATAACAGTGTTAAAGATATAATGGTCAAGGCCTGAACCTGCAGCACTGCGACCAGGAAACAGCCAAACCATTGAGTCAAACCAGCAGGCCTCCTGGTGGATCCTTGAGGATCTGCAGGCCATCCGCTCTGGTGCTGTTGGTAAAAATGGATCCGCAGGTTGGCCCGCTCTCTGCCCGGTGAGGTGGTGAGCCCCCGGCAGAGCAGGAGAGAGAGGGAGCCCCTGAAAAGGATCTTTGTGCTGCTCAGACGGCCCGAGGCTTCAGCCTGTTGGAGGTTGTGGTTGTAGGCTGGCAGCCAGGCCTTCAGACCCTCTCTGGCAGCGACTGAACCTCCATCTGGACTGACGGGTCCTTCCTGCACGGGGCCGGGCTGGGCCGAGCTGCTCCGGCTCGGCTGTAAAACACTGCAGAGGGCTGCAAAAATAAACCATCAGTGCTGTGCTGAAATCCTCTGGCTCCAGAGCTCTGACTCTGAGGAACGTTCCCACCAGAGAGAGGCAGGAGGGGAGACCCTGGACTGCACAGGACTCTACAATACTCCAACAAAGGGTTTTCAACAAGGAGTACCATGAACTCCAAGTACCAGGAACATCCCCTCTAGGACCTTGGTCCCCATGTCCCACTGTCATCTGTGATGCTTTTAAGTCCTAGACAGTAGGGATGGGATGAAATATCGTTTGGCAATGTATCCCGATACAGTACGTGACGGAATGCAGTTTGAAAAAAATGGATCGCAAAATAAAGACATCACGTCCAGTAATAGCGCATGTGACCAGAAGTGACGACAACAAACATTAGCACCAACTACCTTGCCTCCAAAAAGCCGAATGATGGAGTCGAATGAGGTCGAAATTGAGGACGCTCCGCCTGGATACAAGTCATCTGTCTGGCAGTATTTTGGCTTTCTCATTCAAAAGATTTAAGACGGGCGAAAACGAGCTCATCAGCTCGTTAGCATACACTCTCTCTAACCTCTCTAGGGTTAGAGAGAGTGTTATTGTTTGTGTTTGGCCTGTTAGGCCTTGTGTTTTCCTGTGCGCAACTCAAACAAAAACAAATAAGTTGTAGTTACACAGTAATATTTTTTCTTTTTAACTTTTTTGATATTGTATCGTGACTTATCATATCGTGACCCGGGCATATCGAGTTGCAGCGTATCGTGAGTTTAAGTGTATCGTCCCATCCCTACTGGACAGACCCTGAAAATTGAGCCGATGAGGCGGAGGGAAGTGATGAAAGCAACTTTGCAACACCTTGGAGAAATTGACAGCTCGGCTCGGTTGATTGGGCCCATAGATTCAGATTATCATTGAGAGACCAAAAGACTAGAAAGGCTGATGGATAATAACAGTTGGCCTGACCCAAACTATTCATTGGTCGAATAGTCACCTCCTAAGCCCTTTCCTATCTACTTTTCCTTAACCCTGATGGAAAACGTCATGAGGTTAAGGAAAGTAGAATTCAGAAGGACTTAGGAAAGGAAAACTGCCACACAGAGAGAATCTGACTACACTTTCTCTACGCTACGTCATCATGTGACGGCGGATGTTACTGCTGCGGTGAAACTGCAATTATCCGAAGGTGGACTACAAAAGACGCATCATGCATCGTGTATCATGAGAATTTTGTTCCTTTCAGACAACATTGAACACAATAACCTGGTAAAAATTACATCTGCATAACCGATGTTGGAAGTGAGGATTTAAATAAATCTGTCCTCTCATTATCAACATGAACACCAACCAGTGCATGAAAATAAATGAACTGAAGGAAAGAAAGGCAGAAACTGTTAAGACCACAATCTAATAGAGTACAAATGATTCATATTGAACCAAGTTTAAAACAGAATCAACATCAAATGTCTCATATCCTGCTCTCTTCAGAGAATCAGACTGCTGGAAAGTTAAGGCAGGTTTTGGTAAACTTTAGAAAGGATGAACAGCAGAGGGAACTCACATGGTCTGAGGGATTTGTTCGTCATTATTACTGTGAATTCTGAAGCAGTCGTAATACATGCTGTTTATAAATGCTGTTGCCACGGAGAATTGTGGGACAGAAAATTCTCTCCTTTCGTAAAGGATGGTCCGATGTATCCTATGCAAAAGGAGATAATAAAGGAAGCATTGAGCCTCCTTTCCTAAGCATTTAAACTATTCCAACAGCTCTAATCACAAACTACTTCGGGATCAACCGCAGCCCTTATCTCTATTTTGGTTTGGCTTCCCATCTGTCCTTGAGCAGGCGTATCAACTCTCCTGGAATGTTTTGCAAACAGAGCTCAAAAAATGCTATATAAATAAAGTTCAATTGATTGATTGATACAACTCCACCAGTCCAGCAGGTGGTGGTAAGAGGAAAACAAAGACCATTCAACAAGGAGTTTGTGCAACACCCCAGTTAGCCTGTTAGCATGAATCAGCATTTGCTGTATTAAATTGTGCTTCATTACTCAGTTCCTTAGACTTAGACTAAATTGTCATTCAGTATGCAGCAGGTGTATGCAGAACGAGATTTCATTGCATAAGCTACAGTTAGCAGTTTTCAAGTACACTATGAATAATAAAAAAGTAGATGATAAGGTACAAGCTGTTGACGAAAAATATAATAAAATATAACAGAAGTCGTGCAAGATGCAAGAGACGTATAAGATAAATGAAATGTATGTTAAATACTAAACATTAAATATCGGATATGTACAAATGAAGGGAGGAAGGAGATTGAGTCCAGTAATAGTCAGTATGTAGCAGCAAGATTTTAATGGTTCAGCAGTCTGATGGCGTGGGGGACAAAGCTGTTGTCGAACCTGCTGGTCCTGCACCGAATGCAGCAGAATCTTAAAGAATCCTAAAGTTACTTGGAGGTTTCAGCAATAAATCGCAGGTCCTTCCTTCCTTCCTGCAGCTGTTAGACTCCATAACAAAAACCTCTCCAGTGTGCAATAATACCAATTTTATGTTTGCAATACCTCAAATGTTTCACTGGTACAATATCAAACATGCACATAACCACCATACTATATTTATAATATCTCAATTACCCATCTGTAAAATACCAAACAAGTATAACACCACTGTCAATACCACCTACTACAGACTATGTATTTTTTATGTGTATTTTTGACTAATAAAGGAATATCTGAAGATGACTAGCTGAGTCAGAGAAGCTAGCAGTGACTATGAATCAAATTTTAAACAAGCCATCAACCATGAGGTTCACTAACTTTATAATCTGCATTTACACAAACCAGGGGCCTCTTGGTCAGTGTAAAATATCCGATCATATTTTTAACACACCTTTAAAGTTTGAAAGTTTCTCTGAGATTTAACGCTCTAAACCCACACTGATGAATCCCACTTTTTTGTACTTAAAAAGTGTCTATGATATTGTCAGACCTCCATGTTGAATTTTGATGGCGGTGCAATAACTTAGTGGTTCAGTTTAATAAATAGTCACACTCATGATCCTATGGGTAAAACATGCCATCTTTGTTAAATCAGCTGTAAAATATAATATGTTTTTTTGAGATATTAACTTCCAAAAATGCCTGCTTGTTCACACAAGTCTAAAGTAAAAAAAAATAATAATAATAAAATTTGTTTAATTAGTTATTCGATTATTATTACTTTCATGCCCTGAGATGGTTAATGATTGGCCACAAAATTATTTTTGTTTTGCAGCATTCTTGCAGAAAATTGCTAAAATTGTGAAATCCAGTGTCATGCTTTGAAAGGGAAAAAATGTTGCCGTCTGATGGACAAATATAAAAACGAAAAACTAGAAGTTTGTTGTCCAAAATTAAATCTTTGTACAAGTTAATGCATTTGTTTATGTTGAGATTAACTGATGCAAAAGATTCAATGATTGTCAATGGGACATTTTTTGTCGATAGGAACAAATGTGTCATTTTTTGTATATCATAGCTATATTTAAAAATCCACAAAGACGCTCGTTTCGGCTTTTTTTTCTTTTTGCACTGCAAGGAAACCTAAAACTCTTGACACTTTATTAGTGGTTTAAGTTGTGTTGTTAGTTTGTCCTGTAGATTATTTTAAAGATGCTGTGAGGAGTTTCTAAGTAATTACAAAAAAGTCTCCCTTTTAGATATATGCCTGATGGAAATACACACTTTAAGATGAGTTTAATAGCATCAAAATAGGTTATCTATAAATGCTATTCCTTAGCCTTCCGGTCGGGTCGGACAGGGCTGGACTGGCCTGGATACTCAACTTCAGGAACAAGACAATTAAAACTAGAACAAATTTATATTATTCAGACATGTCTTAGAGCACCGGGCTGTGAGTAGTGACATATAGCTGGCTACAAAACTAGCGCTACATAACTAGAAAGAATACCGCGTCGCTTGTATCCTGTAAGTTGTTGAAAAAAGAAGTTGTAAAGCAACGCAGAGTTCTGAGGAAGGTCCGAGCTGCATTCATTAGCATCACAACAAACGCACGCTTTGGCTTGGGTCACGTCTTTACGACAGTCGCCGCGCGTGCTCATGGGTAGCAGAGTCTTTATGTCTCCGGAAATAGATTCTCCTCATAGCACCAGTTTATCTGTTGAGATAAACTGATGCAAAAAATGTATTTTCACTGGTGTTCAATGGGACATTTTTTGTCGTTAGGAACAAGTGTGCCATTTTTGTATGTATTAGCTATTTTAGGCTAACTAAAAGAACTAAGATCACAGTTCTAAAGCAAATGAAACATGGATATCCCCTGGCAAGGTTGAGCTACGTTCATTGAACTTGGACAAAATAATTTGAAAATAAAAAACCTGAATGTCAGAACATGTCCCTCGGATCTCTTTAGACAGACAAATGCAGCTGAAAATGGCCCAGAATTTAAGTGTTTATTTAGTTTATTGTGTAATGAAGATTCTGTCTGTAGTAGTGGTGGGCCTGGAGAGTTTTAATCATGGCGGTGCTGCAGTTAGACTGACTCAGCTCGGCTCGGCTCGTATATACAGCAGACTTTAATGGCACAGCTCAGCCTCGCTGCTCCATGAGATGAAATCAAAGTTTTCCCTTTCAGCTGCAGAGCCAGATAATTCATGCTACATTTCTTCTGATGGAGAGAAATGTGAACCACATTGTGCCGGGTGTTTTCATGGGGCAGCCCCCCCCCCCCCATACTGAGCTAAATTCCTCTGCCTCCCTGGAGCAGACCCAAACCAAGCAAATTATGGAGCAAAATCTTTTTATATGAACCTCTGTCACGCAAAAAAACAGCACTAAGCCCCATCCCAGCCCCGCTTCTCCTGGAATGAGCCGAGGTTTATCCCGGTTCTCGGAGCAAGGCCGGTCTGATGAATCCTCGAGGCCTTCGTGATCCAAGGAGAGAAAACAAACAGAGAGTCCTGCAGAGACCAACGCTGAGAGTGTGGTGCAAACAGAAAACAAACAGGAACATGGAGGGCATGAAGGATGGGGCCATGATTGATCAATATGGGAAAATAATCATCGCTCCAAGAGGAGAACAAAGCTGGAACCATCAGGAGGAGCAAAAACATGCCAGACCAGGAGTTTTTCCTTTAACATCAAGACTTAGTGTTTGAGTTCTGAGTGGGACAAAACAAGCAGAACCCTGATCTGCAGGGATTAAGCAACTTTGAATACGTGGATTCAATTCTTCTTTCGCTTTTGGCGTCTGCTGCTCCACAGTCAGAACAAGGACTGCATCAGTTTGACTTACTCACCGAACAACTGCGGGTTTTCATCTCTTTGGACACAAACTGCTTTTCCTTTTCTTGAGTTTGAACTCATCATAATGACACTTTATTCATATCTGTCATTTCTCTGAGCTGTCTTTGAACACATCATAAAATAACCAATGACGTCTGCTCATTAGGTTTGTTTCTGGCAGTCGTTCTTCTGCAAGCGCTTAAATGGATTACCACGTCTAACCGACAGAACTTTCTCTGTCTGAGGGTGGTTTTCAGGCATTTTTTGTAAATGAAGAGGATTTTTCCTGATGCAACAGCCAATGCATCAATGATTATCAACTGACATCCCCCGGGAACAACATCCGGCCCCCAGCAATGATCCCAAATTCAGAAAGTATGTCTTTGACTTCTAACTCCAAAACAGTGGTGTTTAATATTGATTTTCATCAGGAATGATCTCATGTGTTATCTGTGATAGCCTTTATTCAGCCAGGGAATCGGGTAATGTAGCAGAAAAACAGCTTAATGAGTAAATTGTTTTATTGTTGTAACAATGCTTCTCTGCATTAATCTTATTCTGATGTTCGGTCTGTTTATTTCCCTTCAAATGGAGCCACATTAGTTAGGAACAGGCATTGATGGATGAGCAGCAGAGTCTGAGTCTGTGCCAATGCCAAACAGCTGATTCTGCTGTTGGCTCCTGTTTGGTGTTGTTCAGTGGATAAATGATTAAAGTCTGAAGAAACAGACGTATCCACGATTTAACACCGTGTTCATTTAACAAACAGGAGCCTAGAAAGTGAGTGTAAGCACCATTTACACAACAGCCTGTGGGAGGGAATCCAGAACTTCAACCAGCAGCTGTCTTACTGTGCGTCCACACCAAAAGAGGCAAAAGCGGCCAAAGCGGCAACGACGCCGGAAGTTAATACATTTTCAATGAGAGCCCGGCGTCCTGAGCGGCCAAAGCGTCCTGAGCGGCTAAAGCGGCTAAAGCGGCTAGAGCGTCAAAAGCGGCCCCAGATGAGAAGTTGAGCCTCGCTCAACTTTATGGTAATTAGCTATGACGCAGTTCAGCGGCAAACGGTGGCAACCAATCAGAGTAGAGATGTCCTTCGACTTAGCGGGCCCGAAAGGACAACTCATGTAACTTCGGTTCCTAGTTCCGGCGTCTCGAGTCCTGGATGATACGCTGCACAACAAAGCATTTTATCAGCAGAATTTGAAAACGAAGCGCCATTTAAAAAGAGCAAAAATGTGTCTGTTCTCTCTCTATTAGCGGAAGAATGCAGAAAAAATGGATAGGTCTGAGGGACCACTACAGGAAGGAGGAGAGAGAAAGACAGGAGGAGAAGTGGGTCTGCTGGAGGTGTGGGCCGTGTGTGGCGGTATGCCTCCGTGATGGGTTTTTTGGACCCATTCTTGGAGGAGTGTCCTTCCACCTCCAACCTTGATGAAGGTCCGGTGGAGGGAGAGGAGAGCAGGGAAGATGAGGGAGAGACAGAAGAGTATGTCAGACACACACACGACCACACACTGTGCAAAAACGCGCTCCTTTCCACCACAAGATTTTAGTATATTCAACACTGTAAAAGTTTGATGTCGTGGATAAATCAATATTATCTCCTTTGTAAATTGCTTCCTGCCTGTCAATCCGCTCGTGACTGATTAGATGGTGATTTTACGTTATGTTCATGCTATGTTTTAAGCTGAAGTTGAACAACAGCAAGCAGCTGCTGCTGGCTGCGCTCCTTTAAATGACAAGCAAGATTTTACGTTGACGTCAGTCACGTGACGAGCGGCCAAAGCGGCTAAAATATTTGGCCTCTTTGGCCGCTGTCGGCTTTCTCGGGCGTGCTGGCCGCTTTGGCTGCTTTTGCCTCTTTTGGTGTGAACGCACAGTTAGGGATCATTTACATGAGGCCAAATCCGTAGAGTTTTGATCTCCTGTTTACACGTGTTCCAGGGTGGAGAGTTTTCTAAACGCTCCTCCATGCAGCTCCGTGTAAACCAGAGTCAGAGCGTTACAGGATGATGCATGTGCAGTACTCTTTCAGATGAAGGCTGTGCACACATACCAGGAACAACAACAGCTTCATCTTCTACAGAGTAACATGTGAGCTGCTTACTGTGCTGGGTTTGTTATTCAGACAGATTTGTTGTCTGAATAACAGACCCTACGAGAAACTACATGGTTGCTAACCACTCCGCCAAACCAGCACTCCTGTTTGACGATTTTTAAATTGATTTTATTTGTTCAAAATCTTTATTTTTTTCCAATTTTAAATGCTTTATTTTAGTCTGTGTTAATAAGCCACTTTTAAATGCAGTCCAGTCTTTTGAAGAGAGAGTATAAACAGCTGGTTAAAATATATTGCTGAATAAATCCTAAAAGCAGACTCACATGTGATGTGTATTTTTCCTGATATAGTCTGTAGGCATCATCATTGTTCATGGTAAAGGGAGGGCCTGCTGCCCTGTCTGTGTAACTCTTCTACACCCACGCACGCACACCCCGGCACACTCGCACACACACATACGCACACACTTTATATCATGTTGTGTAATTGAGAATTTTATAGTTTGTGTATTCTTTGTGTTATGTAGATGTATAAGTTGGGGAATTAGTTTTGAGTATTTAAAGGACTACTGTAGCTTATTTTGATCTTCGATTGGCCAATTTACACATAATGTTCACTCTTATTCTGTTGATAACGTTTTCCTTTCATTACATCCTTAGCAATATAGTTTGTAAAGCTATGGTATATTAAAGAGGGAGGTGGGTTATTAGAGTTTTCTGTCTGTGAGCGTGGGGAGATAATTAGAGCACCTGTGGGGAAATGATAACGAGGCTGGTGTGGCTGCAGGTGTGTGGGACCTCTCCAGAGTGTAGAGCCCTTCACGTAGAATGTTTTGCCGCTGTAACTGCAAGAATATTGACTAAAAATCCAACATGTTGCTAAACCGGGGTCCGGAGTTTCCGTCCTACTGAGCGAACAGTGACATTCATCTTTTTCACTGGTGTTAAAAAAGCTAACTAAAGATTGCAAAAATCGGCAGTATCGTAGAATCACAATTTAAATCGAATCGGCACCTAAAAAACATCATAAAAAATCGAATTGGGGAAAAGCGTATCGTCCCAGCCCAAGCTTAGTGTCTTGGTCTGAACATGGATCGAGTTTGAATACGCAAAGGAAACATATTTCCTTGTGAGCGGTACACTCCAGGTATCGTTCCCATGTTAACCAGGGCACAAAAAGCAATGAAAACTCTGGATTTGGTCGTCTTAGGCCTCGAGTAAATGTTCCCTCATTTTTCAGACTTTAGTCCATGTTTGGACTTGAACCATCAACCCTGTAGTTCAAGCTTAACTGGACTACAGCTGCCCTGAAACCTCTGTGCTCATCCTGAAGATGGATAAATTAACCAGCCTACTTGACACAGTGTAGAATAAAGTGCATGTTTAAACGTGTGGAGCTGAAGCACATGCACAGATGCCCTCCTGCCCTCCTCTGTATTTGGTGTGAAGCTCTCAGACTGCCTGTTGTTTACAGCCGTGTTAAGTGCGGGCCCCTCCAGGATCAGTCGGGGCTGTAATCCCCTCTTCAGTCCCTCTGAGGCCCTCGCTGAGTGAGAGTGGACATGGGTGATGGCAGACGAGGAACGGCTCCCCGGGGTCGCCCGTTTAAACCAGCACGCCACCGCCACCGCCGTGCACACGATGAGAAAACTGCAGCGAGCAGGAGAGCAGAGTGAGGGCGTTTTTATCCTTATCCGGGACACCAACCCCCCCCTCTCTGAGTATTTATGTCATGTCACCTAGTAAAAAAAGCTTTATGGTCTTCCCAGGCCTCATGGCTCAGTCTGCAGAGGTGCATTGTGGAGCAGCAGAGAGAGACTTTAATCTGCACAAACTCCTGTGCACGGTCGAGTTTGATCCTGAGATGTTGGGGATGTTCTGGTGCGGTTTAGTCACCAGACGGTTGTCTGTATATCTCACTAGTCCATCGTGTCAGAGTTTGGGAAGCATATCGGGCAGGTGATTGGATAGTTGTTCCATCAATCAAATTCATAATGTCGTAGGCTGGCACCAATGCTGCACTGTAAACAGGTCACTTTACATTTTATTTATCATCATTTATTTAAATGTGTTTACAGTAGCAATATTCTACTTAAATTAACAGTATCAGCGCATTTTATTATTTTACTTCATCTTTAATTTAAAACAAATAGAATACGCGACGTGAGTTGGTTGGATCCAGATAAACTTTATATTTCTGAAAAGTAAATGCACTTAAAAACATGCATATGTAGCGTCCTCTTAAACTGTGGTATAACTTTCTGATTGGAGTTCTTGTAGGAGGAGAAAATCCCCTTTGTTCCTGGTACAGTACTTCCCTGTTTGGTTCTGTTTAACAGACTCATACAGTCTGTGGCTTACTGAGGGAGAGAAGAGAACCTTCTACTGCGTCTTTAGTACTTATGGCCCTTTTCCACTAGCACACCTTGGCCCTACTCTACTCGGCTGTACTCGATTAGCAGCGTGTTTCCACTAGCCCAGTACCTCCTAAAACAAGCTAGTTTTAGTACCTACTCCGCTCTGGTTCCAATCGAGCTGAGTCCATACTAAAAGATGACGTCACCGACTGCTGGCTACTGATTGGTCAGCCAATGTCGTCATCGATGAGTCATGAGCGTGACAACCTAGCATGCTAGCGGTAGCTACCATTAGCTTACCCTCATTCGTCTTTTCTTTGCAGCTGGATTGCTCTCGTCCTCGGCTTCATTCTGTTGTATAGCTTCCAAAACTCTCCTGTGCTTCTCAAGGGGTATTTCTTCTTACCACCTGCAGCCTTCTTCTGCTTTCCTTTTTTACTCGGATTGTGACAAAAAGACACAGATTGTTGTGCCGCCCTCTGTTTACAGTGACACTGCACCCTGTTGGGCAGGCGACTGGGGCTAATGGAAAAGCAGCACAAGGCGAGTAGAGTAGAGTAGAGTAGGGTTAATGGAAAAGGGCCATTAGTGGCCACATGGAGCTCATACAAGCACACTTAAAAAATACTGAACTGTCCCTTTAATGTTAAAGGGTCTTGTGAAGCAGAAGAATTTGACACCATTGACTAAACTCTAATGCTCTGCCCCACTCTAGAGAAAATGCCCTTTAAATGCTCTGTCTTTACTTCCTGGGTTTTATGATGTCATAGCTGTACAGACTCCGCCCACGTGTTTGTTTTCTGCTCTATGGCGTGACTGGTTTGAATGTCTGTTTGGTGTCCTGTTACCCCTCCTCCCACCCTTCATTAGGCATAGTTTGGGCAGCCAATCAGCTTAGAGCTCTTCACCACAGCCTCCTGTAGCCCTGCCTCCTGAACATTTCCACATTTTGATGTTTAAATGTCTGTAAAAAGATCCGTCTCTCTGTCTTTGAGTCCTGGGTTGATCTCTAAATAACAGCCGAGCAGCTGTGTGAGTCTGAGGGTTTAGAGCTCAGCGGTGATGAGAGTAAATCTGTCCTTAAGCACCGTTAATGTTTGGTTCTGTGTTTTAACATCATCACACCCCCCTTCACCCTCGCAGGCGTCAGTCAGGCCGTCTTTATGTCTTTAGCCGCACAAACAAACAGTTAAAGTGAACATAATGAACACAGAGCAGAGTGAGCCATGTCGTCACAAAAGAAAACACTGTTTGGATGGAAAGACTCATTTTTCCAGCTCTTACAGTACAATCACACACACACACACACACCTACACACACACTGTCCTCGCTGTGAGAAAGAGCTCAAACTTTGTGCAACCAAAGAAACAACCAGAAAAACCCTCAGTGTCCGTCCATCTGTCAGCACCTTCAGTCCAAAACCAAAACCACCGGGCAGGCAAGGCCACCAAAAATGCTCAACAACGGGCCAAGACAACCACACACTGCCCAGGGCTGGGCAAAATGGACCCAAAACGTCAGGATGGAGTGACAAATGCTTTTCAAAACAACAAAAACGCACCACTTTTACCTTTAACTTCCAGCTCAACTGTTTGCAGAGGTCAATAGTTCAGGAATGTTTAATGTGTTAAGAATAGTTTCTGTCAATGTTTTAGGATACAGAAAAATACAAACCAAAATAACTGATATTTTCTTTATTATTATTGGTTATTATTACCATCATTATTATTGGAAATACTTAACCATTTACTGAGTAGTATCAATAAATATATATTTATTTAATCTCTTATTCATCAAATACATGTGTTTTTGTAGATTTAGACCAGTTAGAAACAATTCAGGATTCAATGCAATTAGTTATTTTTTTAGTTTTATGTATGTTTGTCAAACTCAATATCATCTAGTTTAAATCATTTATTGCTATTTTATTTATAAATAGTTGTGCATATTGAAACAAAACATCAAATTCTACAGAGACATTATAACGACATGGTCAGCAATCATCCTTTGTCTTCTTCAGCATTATATTTTAAGTTCTGGACATAATCAATCTTTTCAAACTTTTGTTTTTGATAAAAGCATATGTGTTATTTAGGCTTGTCAGCATCTCACCTGTTGAGTCACATCCAGTCAAAACATTTTTCTGCATTGAGCAAACCAAGGGTTTGAATGTTCTCTTGTTTTGTTCTGAAGATGTGTTTTTCTGGATTTACAACACTTAGAAACAACTTAGGATTCAATGCAGTTAGTTTTAAAATTATTTTTTCAGTTGTTCTCACCTCCTCCTTTAAAAATTGAACTTTTCTGCATTGCCATAAACAATGAATTATGGTTCCTTTGCTTTCTACACATTTTATGCATGTATCTGTTATGCTTTATTAAATCTGTTCAGTTCCACTGGTGTGACATGAATGTATATATTTAGTTTGGACGTCTTTGCAGGCTTTTCCATACTGTTCTTCTGATAACTTTAACTGCAACTTTAAGAGAAATTAAACATTTTCAAAGAAAACACGGAGCCTGTAAAAAAGACGAGATGTTTACCCTTGTATAGCTGCAGAAAAATTGTTACTTTCATTTCAGTTTTATTCAAGAATGTGCAGAATTGTATGCACCACCTGATGTAAGCAGCACTGTCCAACCAGATTTCTTACTTTAAATGATTTTAAAAGTGTTTAAATCTCAACCTGTTTCCCGGCCCTACCGAGAGCCCCCTCCTCTGAAGCCAAAAACGCCGTCACACAAACTCGCCCAGACCAAATTCAATCTCCATAACGACCCTCATCAATCACAGGGGGGTAAATATGAGTCTGCGTTCACATGAATCATGTCTGATTAATTAAATTCATTAAACCGGGCGATCGTCCTGAAGATGAGCGACGAGCTGAAGGCCGTCTGCAGATTTGATTTCCCATCAGCCCGCTGAAGTGGGCGGAGTTTGAGACACGGGAACACGCACAGAGATGCTTAGCCGTAGAGGAGAGTCGTGCTGGTTGGTTTCATCTGTGCTGCAGAAACATTAAATAAATTCAGAGTTTGGACTCCCCTCAGTCCGATCCTGTGAGTGTGTTTCCGCCGTGGCGTGCTCTGAAGGAAAATTTACGATGGAGGATGTTTGGTCTTCCTTTTGGCTGCAGGGCAGGAAAAGTTGTGAAATATGTTTGAGTGGTTAAAGACGGCAGCTCCATGGTTAGAGAGGACAAGTTAGAGAGGCTGGAAAAAGCTGTTTGGTAACTGAAGGAGAGTGAAGGCTCTTCCAGGTGGTCTCCCTGACATAAAGAGCCTGTTTCTGCTTTTTTGATTTATCCACACGTCACTCCGAGAATTTAAGACACTCAGGTGTGACTGTGTGATCAGCCTGATGTAGCTGCTGATGCTTGCACGGTTTGGGCAGGTTACAAAGCAGGTCCACACTAGAGCAGGGGTGGGCAACTAGCGGCCCGGGGGCCACATGCAGCCCACCATCTCACTAAATGTGGCCCGCCAGTTATATCCAAAAATCAACAAATATGAAGAAAACCCAGATACCAAACAGAAATAACACTGTATTTCTTGATTATTTAAAGTAAGTAAGGGACTACTGTGCTAAATTGCAAGCGTAGAAGAAGAAGTTCCGCTGTTTACACTCTGCTGTGAGTGACCGAGCTGTGGACAATCACAAAAGTGGTTGGTTACTGTTTTAAAACAGTGAAAGCCCTGAAAGCGCTCAAGCGTCTGGCTTGGTCTGCCGCGGCTACCGTAGTTCAGGGAGTGCGCGTAGACGTGCACTGCGGAAGTACGATATAGCACTGTTTAGGCTCGAAAAATGTACTAAATGACCTCGTTTCAAATTAATTATGGACGTTACCCGCTCAGGACACTTGGATTACAGCGGACGAGCAGTATGAAGGAAAATAGGCACGTTTTTGTGGACTTTTATGGACCTTTTTCTTTTGGGCACCATTGTCCCCTGTTAGATGGAAGTTTGTTGACAGCGAAAATCCCCCCGGATCTCCGGTGCTCCAGAGTGTTGCTCAGCATGAGGGTGAGTAGAAAATTAAGGCATATCATTCTTTGGGTGAAATATTCCTTTAATGTCGTTCCCGATCCTGCCCGCTCATGTTGTTTTTTTTCCTGTCCCGTCCCGATCACAGGATAAATTAAAAAAATGACTCCCATCCCGTGGGATTCACTTGACCCACGGGAATTCCCGAAAAATGTCATCCTCTAGTCCACACATCAGGGTTTTTCAAAAGCCCTTCAACTGAGGTTAGCTTTATTTAAAGATGCTATGAGGAGTTTCTAAGTAATTACAAAAAAGTCTCCCTTTTAGATATATGCCTGATGGAAATACACACTTTAAGATGAGTTTTATAGCATCAAAATAGGTTATCTATAAATGTGGGCTGTAATGAGCCTTTTCCACTAGCACGCCTTGGCCCTTCTCTACTCGGCTCTACTCGATTTGCAGCGTGTTTCCACTAGCCTGGTACCTCCTAAAACAAGCTAGTTTTAGTACCTACTCCGCTCTGGTTCCAAGCGAGCTGAGTCCATACTAAAAGATGACGTCATCGACTGCTGGCTACTGATTGGTCAGACAATGTCGTCATTGATGAGTCATGGGCGCGACCTAGCATGCTAGCGGTAGCTACCATTAGCTTACCCTCACACGTCTTTTCTTTGCAGCTCGATTGCTCTCGTCCTCGGCTTCATTCTGTTGTATAGCTTCCAAAACTCTCCTGTGCTTCTCAAGGGGTATTTCTTCTTACCACCTGCAGCCTTCTTCTGCTTTCCTTTTTTACTCAGTTTGTGACAAAAAGCCACAGATTGTTGTGTCGCGCTCAAAATGACGTCACCGCAGAGCCGCTCAGCTGTTTACAGCAACACTGCACCCTGTTGGGCAGGTGACTGGGGCTAATGGAAAAGCAGCACAAGGTGAGTAGAGTAGAGCCGGGTAGAGTCGAGTAGGGCGAATGGAAAAGGGGCAATAGAGTTTATTCGATGGTCTCACATGTCCGATCAAATTGAGTTGATTTTGACTCTCTGAGAGTTTATTCCAAAAAGCTGAATTTGCTGTGTGGAGTTTACCTTCCTTGAATAATCTCTATGTGTGGACCCGCTCATGTGGGAGCGTGATGATGCCCTTCATCTGACCTTAACAGTCAGAGATCTTCCTCCTGATTCCTAAAACCAGAATCATGACCTGCAGCTCAGAATACTTTGTACCTGTGATGGTGTCAAACCTGAAAACTCTGATCCAACATGGAGCTCTAAAGCAGAAGGTGCGACTCCTGGCTCCGTGTTCGATCTTCCATTTAACGCTCAGACAATAAAACCCATTAACAGCAGCTTATGGAACAACAGCTCGCTCCCTCTCCATCACTCAGGCCTGTGGCTCAAACATGTCTGACAGGGTCATAATG
This sequence comes from Scarus forsteni, assembly GCA_036419115.1. Lineage (NCBI taxonomy): Eukaryota > Metazoa > Chordata > Actinopteri > Labriformes > Labridae > Scarus > Scarus forsteni. The sequence goes on from JAZDUH010000042.1 coordinate 223,695, forward strand.
AACGAGCGGTCTGAGGCTCATTCCTCCTGGAGGTGTGAGCTTTGAGTTTCTGTTCCTCGTCACTGCTGTTTTTCCAGAGAAAGGAACATTTGGGGGAATAAATTATTGTGTAACGTTCAGGAAGGAAGAAAAGGTGAATGTTCTACCATTCAGCGTGCAGACTTTATGTGATCATGTGCAGACTGGGAGAGGATTAACCAACTCATTAATCACACTTTGACTTCATTATGGACTCAGACAAGTCGATGCAGCACCAGCTTTAGGAGCTTCTATTTGACTCCTGTAAAATCCACATTAGATCAACACTTTTTAAATAACAAGGCAAAAAGAAATCCAGATGTTAGACACCCACCATTTGGTGTGTGTTTTCATCAGACCGTAGTGTTTCTCTGGTGTGACATGAAGAGCTACGAGCAGTTATACTTGTGTATTGTCTTTTCTTTTGCTGCTTTGAATTGCATATAGACTGGAATAAACTATAATTTTGATGCAGTGTCTACTGTGCATCTTAAACTACACAATTCATGGTGTCAAGAGCAGCTTGAACGGTGGGAAATAAGAAAACATGGCTGATGTTTGACAAGCTGACTATAACCTGACACCTGAAGGACTTTTCAATGTGTTTTATGAGTTTATTTAGAAAAAAGAGCTCATAAAAGTGTTTGGAGAGGGCAGAACATTTCAAAAGCATATCAGGCAGGCTGTGAAGGAAAAAAAAATATATTAGTAAATGGAGATGTAACGGTATGACAATTTCATATCACGGTTATTGTGACCAAAATTATCACGGTTATCATTATTATTGCAGTATTGTTGCGGTGTGCTCAAAATGTTCAAAAAGTACTTTAACACAGTCTTGAAATCATTTAACCCCTTTAATATTATAATTTTAACAGTTCTTTTGTCTTTTTGTCAATAACTGTCAGGAAATGTCCTATAAGTACATTTGTTTAAACTCTTTTCATTAGAAATAAAAGTAAACAATTCTGTCAAGTATTTGTCATTATTATGCTATAAATGCTTAAACTGTGTAATTACAAGAAAAGAAAAAAACTGATTTGTACTTTTAACAGGATTCTCCTTATAAACAATTACCAAAAATACACTTAACCTATTTTACAAACACTCACACATTTTAGTTTGCCTGCAGCATTAGTGTCCATGTTACAGCTCGTTATATTAGACCATGTCCAGGACTTTTATTTATTTATTTATGTTTAGTTTTACTCCCCTTTCCATGGCAGATCTCCTCCACATCTCCTTCTTTAATATATCCAAATTATGATTGGTTAAATCCATAAAACACGAACTATGATGGAAAAAGACGATCTATTATGACGAAATACGGTGAATAAACGGCGAAAGAACGACAAGAACTCACTCCAGAATGATACTAATGCTGTTAGTTACAACCTTTATACATTATTTACACAGAAAATCCTGATAAACCTCCTATAATTCACTCAGGTATGGCTCTCTGAATCCTCTCTCTCTCTCTGCTTGTTTACTCGAGGAGTTACAGCAGTTTTAATCACGCACATTTTTGTCTTTCACTGCAGCTTGGTGTTTTAGACAGGGTGACTGTTGTCAATCAGTTTCCCCTCCACATCCTTTAAAATCCAAATTTGCCCAGACTTTAGACTTTGTCTGTTTGATTGTGTAAACCTGTAAGAGTCTGAGCGAGGCTCCAGCTGCTGAGGCCAAACATTACAAACTGCTAATAATGCTAACTGTAATTACAAAAAAGTCTCACTTTTAGATATATGCCTGATGGAAATACACACTTTAAGATGAGTTTTATAGCATCAAAATAGGTTAGCTATAAATGCTATTCCTTAGCTTCACTGTCAGGTTGGACAGGGCTGGACTGGCCTGGATACTCAACTTCAGGAACAAGTCAATTAAAACTAGAGCAAATTTATATTATTCAGACACGTCTTAGAGCACCGGGCTGTAAGTAGCCATATAGCCGGCTACAAAACTACAATACTAAGTTTTCCAAAAATTGCTTGTTGTCACACATCAAAAACTACCACTACGTAACTAGAAAGAGATACATTACCTCGTGGCTTTGCATCCTGTAAGTTGTTGAAAAAAAGAAGTTGTAAAGCAATGCAGAGTTCTGAGGAAGGTCTGAGCTGCATTCATTAGCATCACAACAAACGCACGCTTTGGCTTGGATCATGTCTTTATGACAGTCGCCGCACGTGCTCATGGGTAGCAGAGTCTTCATGTCGGAGGAAATAGATTCTCCTCATAGCACTTTTAAGTTTATCTATTTAAAGTCATTTTTATTGCTATTTTATTTTTTAAACATTTTAAACGTTTCCTCTTGGGAAACCTTTAAAACATTTCAGATCCATCCCTGCAGCTTCTCTCTGCATCAGCTCTGCTCCTGTCAGGACTGCGTGTTCCCTGGTTCAGGTTTATCCGAGCTGTTAGTGTGAATAAATGCTTTTCTGTAATGGCCGTGTGTGTAAACATGGCTGAGTTTGCTCTCGGCCTGTAATTCTCACACACTGCTCACATTGTTTCTGCACTTATAAACCTGCTGGATGGACTCCAGTGAAAACACTGCGCGAGGCGAGATGGTAATCTATTTACCCATTTTCACATTCTTGACAGAGGGAGGGGCTCACCTAAGTGCTCTGCTGAGGGGGGCATTAAGCACTGCTGCACGCTGATGGGAAAACCACATTTTCAATTTCAGAGCTGCAGTGTTTGGAGAAAGTCTTCCTGACGGTTATCGATCTGAAGCTGCCGATGGTGTCGAGGAAGGCAGACGATGGCATATATATATGTATATGTATATTTTTATATGTTTATATGTATCCATGCATATATGTGTATCCATAAAATGAAGAGCTTTATGCTCTACTGTAAAGTGTCTTGAGATAACACTTGTTATGAATTGGAGCTATACAAATAAAGATTGATTGATTGATTGATGGTTCACGTCAGCAGGAGAGCGAGTGACAGCACGAGAGCTGCTCAGGACCCTTAATGGGACTTTTGGAAACACTCTCAGACCGCTGCCCCCCCCTCACGTCTACATGCTGCAGTATACAGTAAAATTATGGCCCAATTAAAGCGGGGGAGGAGGGGGGGGCGCCGTGGTTAGGTTTCAGGGTCTGGCTGCTGGCATGATGCTATCTGCTCAGACTCATGGGAGCAGGAGACCAACATTCACCCCCAAACCTAAAAACAGACTGCTCAGTGCAGCAAAGTCCGGATCCAGTAATGGACCGGAGGGGGGGTTAATGAGCTCCCGATGCACCAATCAGATCCTGCGGTGAGAGCCACATCCCCACGATGACTACTGCAGCGACACCACGGTGAACTTAGACCAAGCAGAGACCTCAAAAGATAAAAACTTTGAACTTATGACCCGTTTACACGACAGCATTGTCACCAGAAACAGAAACATTTTTCCTTTGTGTTTTCAAAAGTGCTCCACATTCACATGGATCCACAAGAACGACCGAAATCGCTGTTGCGTGTATGCCAGGCCAGTGTTTGGTGATGTAGGTTCACCAACAACTACAATCCCCAATAATCTAGCCCTGTTTGCTTAAAGGTGCACAGAGAAACACAACTAAATCTTAACAAGAAGTCAAGTACAAGTAAGTAAAGGTGCTATGAGGAGAATCTATTACCTGCGACATAAAGACTCTGCTACCCATGAGCACTTGCAGCGACTATCATAATGCTGCGTTCCAGTAACCTCGGAACTGGGAGTTACATCATCTCCGACTTATCGGTGTTCCAGTTGAAGTCCGAAAACAACATGCCGATCTACCAGGCTATTGTTAGCTGTTGTTAGCACAGGGGTGGCGAAGTTTCACCGAGTTCCCAGTAGGGAATTCCAACTTCAGGGGACGTCCAGTTGCAGACCTGAAAAGGGACGCGGATGTCGCCGTCTGTCTGCTGGATAGGTTAGCAACATTAGCTTTGTGGTGCTTCACATAACAGTAACAGCCATCGGGCATTCATCTTATTGTCTAATCTGCCAGAATGTACTGTTGTTGGGATGTTATCAATAATGGCAGTCGAGTTGTCTGACGAGTCGGGGTTACCTTAGCTACGTTGGTCAGCTACGCAGTTTCTACAGCCGTTTTCATGACGATGCACGTCCATCAGCTTTGGGGGGTGGAGTCAGGGCTGAGGTTTGAAGGGAGAGGCGGGTCTAAATTCGTTTATCAACATCCTCTCCACTCGTTTACTCCCAAATCACTGACTACACCTTTAATGGGTAAGGATTTAAAAACTATAATAGCTTTTAGCTCTTCAACCTTTAAATCCCACACAAAGACAATATCAGTGATTTTGGTGTGTTTGCAGTTTTTTCTGTATCCTAAAACATTGACAGAAATAAACAATGATGTGTTGGGTCTAAACACATTAAACTTTCCTGAATTTACTGACTTCTGCCCAACAGGTGAGCAGGAAGTTAAAGGGTTAAGATGAATCATCTTGTTTTCAAGGAGGTCCTTAACATACATACATAAACAAAGCAAAACTAAAAAATTAAGCCTGTATTACATTACTTTACAAAAACAAGACAGAACATTACATCACAACAACACATTACAACACAATTACATCTGCACAATGCACAATTGGCCCAACTGTTCCCTATCCACTATACCTTCTATATTCACTAACATAAGTGAGTGGTAATATTCTCCATCATGTAATACATCCATCATCATCAATACAATAAAATTTAACCAGAGTTTACCACGGATCAATATTGTCAGAAGTTTGTCAGAATAAAGAACTGGTGAATGAATAAAAAGGATTTGTTGAAGAGATGAAAAGAAGTGATAGATGTTAGATTTATATTTGTGATTTTAAGAACTCAAAATGAACTCCGATCGTGGGTGAACAAAACTTTTATCCTCTGCTGATCTCTCCGATTACTGACAATGTGACCTCATTATTCTTGTCCCACATGAGCTTATTTGCTCACACTGAATTATTAATGCGTTGCTTTTAAACTTGTCACATGGACACACAAAGACGGAGGACTTTCTTGTCTGGACAACAAATCTGTTTAAATATTTTTGTCTGGATAACAAGCCGAGCACAGCGAGCAGCTCACATGTTCTGAAGTTGGGCAAAGCTGTTGTTGTTGTTCCTCGGTGCGTGCAACCTTTATCTGAAAGAGTATTTTGATTTATTCCTAATTATGATTTTGGATTATTGATGATTGTACTAATGTTTTGTAAGGACCTCGAAAATAAGATATTGCATCTCAAGGAAAGGATGGGAAAGGAAAATTCCAGTAGAGAATCAATTACAGCTCCACAAAAGAATCGATATCATGGGTCTTTTTGCTAATCAGTTCCATTATCAATTCCTTCCACTGACAGGACTCAGAAGAGTCAGAATTTTGTCCTTAATTTTTTACAAAAGGCACCTACTGCACTAAGCAGAAGCAGTTATCTATGCTGTGACGTGTGTTTGACATTGTTGACACTGAAAATCTGCAGGAATCAAAAAGAGAATCGTTAAATTAATAACCTAAACTTAAAGTCTGTATTTCCATCAGGCATATATCTAAAAGTCAGACTTTTTTGTAATTACTTAGAAACTCCTCACAGTCCCTTTAAGATGAGTTTTATAGCATCAAATAGGTTATCTACAAATGCTATTCCTTAGCTTCACGGTCGGGTCGGACAGGGCTGGACTGGCCTGGATACTCAACTTCAGGAACAAGACAATTAAAACTAGACGTATTTATATTATTCAGACACGTCTTAGAGCACTGGGCTGTAAGTAGCCATATATAGGCAGCTACAAAACTACAATACTAAGTTTTCCAAAAATTGCTTGTTGTCACACATCAAAAACTACTGCTACGTAACTAGAAAGAGATACATTACCTCGTGGCTTTGCATCCTGTAAGTTGTTGAAAAAAGAAGTTTTAAAGCAATGCAGAGTTCTGAGGAAGGTCTGAGCTGCATTCATTAGCATCACAACAAACACACGCTTTGGCTTGGGTCACGTCTGGTTGCCGCGCGTGCTCATGGGTAGCAGAGTCTTTATGTCGCCGGAAATACATTCTACTCGTAACACCTTAAAGGTGAAGGTTTGAGGCCTTATGGGTTTCTACCTCACCTGCACTTGTGATTTATTTTTAATTGTTTTGTTTTTCTCTCTTTGATACTTCTTTCAAAAACGTGCAAATAAACACACAATCGTTGAAGAATTGGATCGATTAGCAGGATCCTTAATTGCACTGGTACCGTTAAAGTCTTATCAGTTTCCATCTTAATCTCGAGGGGTTATCCTTGACATAAGCGATAAACGATTATTGTACATGCACAGCGCATCATAATTTTCCATTTTTCATCAACTTTTTAAATCTGGACCCTGGTTTTAGTTTGCAGATTCAGGCACTCGGGCACCATCCTCGTGTAACGTACTGAAAACACTCTGTTTCTGCTGTTTTCGTTGTCGTGTAAACAAAGATCTACTAACTCATTCACCATCTTAGAAATCATCAACTGGAGCAACCTTTCGACCTTTATATCCTGATTTTTTTTGCTTTAAACATCTTTATTTCTGTGGTGTCCACTTTGGGAAGAGTGAGTCCATAAATCGGCTCTTTAAGGTCAAGTATCCGTAATATTGGAGCGTGCAGGTGTTTAGCTCACAGAGGATGTTTGGGCACGGCTCTCATGTTTTATTGATCAGCGCGGTATCGATCGAGGACTCAGAGTTCTGCAGTTTGAAGTCACTCAGGAGCTCAGAGTCTTTGTGGAGAAGGTGTGAGATGGATGGACGTGTCAGCCCGGAGGAGATGGATGCTCACCTGTGAGTGAACCCACAGCTCTGAGTCTGAGCCTGCAGCACGCCGTGAACTGTTTGCCCTCCTGTGAGCGAGAACCAACACCTCAACACGCCCCACAGCCTGCATTGTTGGAGCGAGGCAGAGACGATCCATAATGTTGCAACACTGCAGCAATGGTAGGGCCGGTTTGAGTCTGAGACAGGCCCCCGGCTAGACCGAGAAGAGGTTTAAGGAAATCTGCACACCAAAAAATAGCTCCCTTGAAAACTTTTCATTTCAAACAGTGACATTTCAAGCCAAACTGCTCTTCCTCTGACTTTACAGGGTGGTCAGTGAGGAGACATTTAGATCAATGTAGGTGTAAGACTCAGCTGGAAGTCATTAACAATCATTAAAGGATAAGTGTGGTTTCTACAGCTTTTACATTGTTTATAGAATGACGTAGAACAATATACTCACCCAGAAGGCTTTCCTGATCCAAACAGTGCTTCAGGAGATATTTAGATCCAAAATCGAGCGGCGGACATCTGTATAATGGTAGCACACGGGGCATGTATAGCACCACTCCTAAAACTGCATTAATCATCCAAAAACTCATTAGTTTCACCAATATTTCATCATGGTCCACTTTACTCCTCCAAGAGTAAACAACAAATGAGAATATAAAATTGTCATAAAATTAGCATACCAATATTCATATATTACAACATAAAGTACAAGTTATTATGCATCATCAAATGAACTTGACATAGAATTCAAGCAAATATAGCTCATATACATGGAATTAAAGCAATGAAGCTTTTTTCAAATCAATAAAATGATGTTTTTAAATATTTTTAACATTACATCAAATATTTTGCTGCTGCTTTTTTTTAAATATAGTATTGAGTAATACTTGATGTAATGTTTACGGCTTCATGAAAGAGATTAAGAGACACTATAGGCTCTTTTCTACTAGCACACCTTGGCCCTACTCTACTCGGCTCTACTCGATTAGCAGCGTGTTTCCACTAGCCTGGTACCTCCTAAAACAAGCTAGTTTTAGTACCTACTCCGCTCTGGTTCCAAGCGAGCTGAGTCCATACTAAAAGATGACATCACCAGCTGCTGGCTACTGATTGGTCAGACAATGTCGTCATCAATGAGTCATGAGTGCGACGACCTAGCATGCTAGCGGTAGCTACCATTAGCTTACCTTCATACGTCTTTTCTTTGCAGCTGGATTGCTCTCGTCCTCGGCTTCATTCTGTTGTATAGCTTCCAAAACTCTCCTGTGCTTCTCAAGGGGTATTTCTTCTTACCACCTGCAGCCTTCTTCTGCTTTCCTTTTTTACTCGGTTTGTGACAAAAAGACACAGATTGGTGTGTCGCGCTCAAAATGACGTCACTGCAGTGCCTCTCAGCTGTTTAAAGCGACACTGCACCCTGTTGGGCAGGCGACTGGGGCTAATGGAAAAGCAGCACAAGGCGAGTAGAGAAGAGCTGGGTAGAGTAGAGTAGAGTAGAGTAGGGCTAATGGAAAAGGGCCATAGAATAGCAAAGTAAGGTTATAAATAATGTACCTAAGACTACACACAATTGTAGAATTATTTCTATTGGATATCTGAGTTCTTTTCATATTTACAGGTTCTGCTTTTGGGAATGAATGGCGGGCCACATTTAGTGATGTGGAGGGCCACACTTGGCCCCCAGGCTGCCACTTGCCCACCCCTGGTCTAAGGTCATGTCTGTCAGGCAGCAGAGGAGCTAAAGAGAGGATCACAGAGGTAAAATGGTTTTGGAGTGAAGAGCGATTAAGATGCTCTAATTATCCGTCCTGTCTGAACACGACCGAGCGCCTTAGAGGAGATAAGAAGGTAAAGAAGGGACGTCACTTTTATTTCATCACTGACTCAACACAGACTTTGCTTCACCGGCTGAACTCCAGGATTAAGTCTTTACAGGCTGTTAAATATGAGGGAATAACTAACACTCTGTGTATGGTTAAGACATAAAACATGCTAACAGCATAAAGGGAGAATGTTTGAGAATATTAAGACAAGTGGGTGAAAACTGGTTGGAACAAAGATTTCAAATCCACGAGCAAAGTTTGGAAGGTGTCAGGAGAATCATTTTATTCAGCTTCAGTTACAGGATTAAAATTTTCAGATATAGATCTTTTCAACTTTTTAAAATCCCGTGGGAACATTGTTTTTCAGCAGCAGGCATCAGCACACAAGTACATGATAAGACATAAACATACAGGCTTTAGGAAAATCAGGAAAAATCCTGAACTCAAGTGAAAAAGGACGACGCTTAAACCACAAAATGCCAAAAAAACTAAGAATCAGGAAAAACCCATAAAGTGCATTCAGTCATCAGAGTGCTGAGGAGGGGATAAATTAACAGTAATGATGAACATACGAGGTAAAATAGATAAAAAGAGATTCAATAAAAGTCAATAAATAGTCAACAATCAGTTCTATCCTCAAGATGCATAAATCACAAGAAAAGAAAACTGGTCAGGCCGATGAATGAAGGTCTTCAATATCAATTGGAATAAAAGAAGATCTGGCTTACCTAGTTTTGGTTTTCGGCAGTTTCAAATTTTGTTTTTTCAACGTATGACCTTATATTTTGTTTCAAAAAGATCTGAAGTTGGAAAAAAACAAATCTGAAAGCAAAAAGATAAGATTTGAATCTAACAAATGTTAAAGAGGCAAAGATGCTATACCTGATGGAAATACACACTTTAAGAGAGTTTTATAGCATCAAAATAGGTTATCTATAAATGCTATTCCTTAGCTTCACGGTCAGGTCGGACAGGGCTGGACTGGCCTGGATACTCAACTTCTGGAACAAGACAATTAAAACTAGAGCAAATTTATATTATTCAGACACGACTTAGAGCACCGGGCTGTAAGTAGCCATATATAGCCGGCTACAAACTACAATATTAAGTTTTCCAATAATTGCTTGTTGTCACACATCAAAAACTACCGCTACATAACTAGAAAGAGATACATTGCCTCGTGGCTTTGCATCCTGTAAGTTGTTGAAAAAAGAAGTTGTAAAGCAATGCAGAGTTCTGAGGAAGGTCTGAGCTGCATTCATTAGCATCACAACAAACACACGCTTTGACTTGGGTCACGTCTTTACAACAGTCACCGCACATGCTCATGGGTAGCAGAGTCTTCAAGTCGCCGGAAACAGATTCTCCTCATAGCACCTTTTAAGTAGTGCAGCAGTGGCGCAGCAGGTAGTGCATGTGCCTCACAGCAAGAAGGTCCCCGGGTCGGACAGGGACCTTTCTGTGTGAAGTTTGCTTTTCTTACCGTGCATACGTGGGTTCTCTCCAGGCACTCCGGCTTCCTCCCACAGTTTAGAAATGCTAAGCTAGGACGATTTGCTTTCTCCCGATTTGATTTTTTACGTTTTTTTAGGTGCCGATTCGATTTAAATTGTGATTCTACGATATTGCTGATTTTTGCAATCTTTAGTTAGCTTTTTTAACCCCAGTGAAAAAGATGAACAATGATGATGCCTACAGACTACATCAGGAAAAATACACATCACATGTGAGTCTGTTTTTAGGATTTATTCAGCAATATATTTTAACCAGCTGTTTATACTCTCTTCAAAAGACTGGACTGCATTTACAAGTGGCTTATTAACACAGACTAAATTGAAGCATTTAAAATTGGAAAAAATCCATTTTTGAGCAAAAAAAAAGAATTAAAATTGACAAACAAAAAATCTTGATACTTATGTGAATTGATTTTTTCCACCACCCCTACTTGACAGCTGAATAAAAAGTTTATCTACACTTAAAGAAAAATCTAACTCTTATATTTTTGGTAATTCATTGAAATTTCAGTTCTATTTTTTTTTTTGTTTTTTTCTTAATGCAACACTTTTGTCCTGGATTTACCACCATACCTTATTCTCTATGTACATTCTTAGCTGCAAAGATAAATTGAGTGTTTTAAAGTTTTTTTCTCAGGAACTTTCTGTTCTTCTCAGAAACCTGAATGTGTCGCTCTCGTGCTTCGATGTGGGGCCTCGTGTTTGTCCTTGCTGGGGCCTCAAACCTGCTCCAGGATAAGACAGAAAAGAGAGAGATGATTTAAGTGCAGGAGCAAACACAGCAGAGAAAGGCTCTCTGAGAGCAGACCTGATTGATAAATGACGTCGAAGGAAACAGCGTTTGGCGTTGGGAGGAACAGAGGGCTGCTTGTTAGAGGAGGGGGGGGGGTTGTGATTTATTCCCCGTCCGTCACCACGGCGCTGTCATGGCCATCATTCATCATCCACACTGTGAAAACAGCAGAGCTGCAGAGGCAGGCGCCAAAACTCACAGCTCAGGACGCATGAATAAACTCCTCCGCTGAACTTTGGAGGAACTTCGATTTAACGACGATGAAACGCCCGACGGCGAGGACGTTAGTTTGTTCTCTACAGGGTTTCACTCCTGCAGCTCGACTGTTCCTCAGATTCAGAAACTAAACGATCATGTTTCCTTTGGGTAGGTTCAGGCTCACGACTTAGGAGCAGCTTGGATCACGCAGGACTGACTGAACGCCACAATCACTGTTGCCATGACTACGAGTCGTGGTCGCCATCATGGGAAAGAATCTCTGAGGGTCAGAAAATTATTAAACAGCTTGTTATCATCCTGGTCGCTGTGATGCAGTTATTGTTACTGCTGTGTGATTACTTAAAGGTGTAGTGTGTAGATGTTTTCAGCATTTCACCGAACAGAAACGTGAATATAGGATATAAAGTTTCTATTTGTATGTAAAGTCCGTCAAAATAGGAGTACAATCATCCTCATAAAACTTTGGTTTTCTTTATATTAAGTTAGAAATATCTTTTTATATCTATGTACCGTGGGTCTCACCTCTGTGGAGGTTGACATAACGATCCACCATGTTGTCTACGGGTGGGTTTAAGGGACAAAAAGAGCAAAATGTGATGTTTGAATATGAGTCTATCAAAGTTTACAAAACTTATAATCATCATCTTAACTGACCTGTAATCTTTTAAAATAATACAAAACTCAAAACCAGTGAAGTTGGCACATTGTGTAAATCATTAGTTAAAGTTTTGTTTTGCTTTTCTGAATATATGACTAACTCTAAATGGTTGCCTGATGGATACGGTGTCTCTCCGTTCATTGTTTTTTAACATACCGCTGCGTATCTGTTCATGATTGGACAATAATCATGAGCAGATACGCAGTTCTTCGCTTCTTGTCCCGTGACGACAAGAAGCGAAGAACTACTAGCCAGCGCGGTTAGAAGCTAGCTTGGCATTCCAGCATGTACGCGCTGTTTTTGAAGGAAAGCTTTGACACAAAAATGTAAAAATAAATGGAGTTTGGCTTCTTAAAGTACAGAAAGGACCCCAAATCTTATTGGAATCATGGGAGCCTTCTTTCATGAATAAAGGCCCAGCACACTCAAAAATATACTTTAAACTGGTTGATGCCCAGTATTTCGCCTCTCTTTTTGTCCACATGGCAGGGCCAGGGGCGTACTTACCATCAGGCAAACACTGGCAATTGCCTGGGGCCCCGAAATGTCCTGGGGCCCCCAAACATCACATAAAAATGTAGTTAAAAAGTTTTTATTGATTCAAAGCAGTTATTATTATTTTGGTCTTAATTCACACGCTGTAGTTTGAAGTAAAGGAGATCAACATCCATATTTTATTATCATTTTGTCAGTAGTCTTCATACATTTGATGGCATTGACTTTATTTTCAATCATGATATCCGTAAAATATTTGTATTCATAACTTTTCAAACTATATGACACTTAATATAAAACGCAGAAGGCCCCTGCGCAGGATAGTTTTTTGTGTGCATGATAAACTTCTGGTTTAATTTTGCTAATGTCCCTTCAGGGGCTTCATAATGATAAAATATTCATTTATTTTAAATCATAAATATTATTCCCATAAAAGCATGGTTATGTAAGTAGTGACTTTAACTGATTTTAAAAGCAGAATCAGGGGCCTCATTAACAAACTCACCTTCTGTCGAAATTGAGGAACTGCTTTTAGTTCTGTTATGTTACCCAGTACAAGATTAAAATAATAATAATAAAACTTTAATCAACACGGTTCAGAGATATGAAGGGCCCCAATGACAGCATTTGCCTTGGGCCCCCATATGACTAAATACACGTGCATGCATGTTTGTTTTCCTCCTCTCTTTCTACCAAAGAGGTTGGATGAGAAGATGGCTCACTCTGTCCATCTTTCTTAACACCGGGGTACATCGGTTCTATACTGGATTTAGCGGATTTATAGCGGAGTGAGCATCTGTCAGACATACAATCTTTGGGGGGGGCCGCAGGGCCGCTTGCACGTACACACGGAGGGAGCTGAAGTGAGCGTCCCGAGGAGTAACGAGGAAGCAAACGCCAATATGAATGATGGCACAAAAGATACAGTTCTTAAGCCGGCTGCCCCAGCCCAAGTGTGGGAATATTTTGGTTTTAAACAGAATGAACAAGGTGTGAGGTCATGAACACCGACGAGCCGATATGTCGTATTTGTTTGAAAGTAGTGGTGACAAAGAAGAGGAGGTGCAGCGGAGCCTTCGTCCTGACAGTCAGCGCTTACTGAGGCGTTTGGTCGGCAAAGTAAATATAAATAAAAGCGCAAAACGATGCGCTCACAGACAGTATCGTTCACTACATTGCAAAAGAAATGCAACCATTCAATATTTTTAAAAGCCAGAAATGTTATAAATGTTTGGCAGACAGTAAGAATTGACTGGGAGAAAGTACATGTCACAAACACGAACTGTATAAACTCCCTTTTATTTATTTATTTTTTTGTGTGTGTTTTTATAGGAGTTTTGTTTTTTCATTACAGAGACAGGGTCTATTTTTCATTGTTTTTGATTAATATAATTATTTTTATTTACATGCAATTTTCCTAAAAGAGTTCATTTCATTTAAATTTTTTTTCTCTTTTTTTGTTTGTTGAATTTATTATATTGTTTGTTTATTTAATTTAAAAGATCTTGACCATCCAATTACAGTTAAATACTCTTAAGAAATTAAAGTTTGGACTCATCATTGACATGGTGTACTCACTTTATTATGACATATATTAAAATTACATTAATGAAAAAGTAAAAGAAAAAACAAAATAATATTGACAATAATATCGTTTATCGTCAATAATTTTTGGGACAATTATCATCCAGCAAAATTTGTTATCATAACAGGCCTACTGGTGACATACTTTGAGTGCCTTGGCTTCACTCCCAGGCTGCTGCTGCTCCGTCCATCTTAATATACGGACTATAGGTGAGATAAAGACAAACAAATATCCAGAGGGCCAGGAAGTTAAACTATTCTATGAGTAAAGCAGCACCAATAACAAAAGGACCGGAGTCCTCTCTCATAATTCAGCCTCACTGCTCCATAAAAAAGGGCACTGAGGCATTGTGGGTAATGCTGGAGCCTCTTTAAGGGGTTTACCCTCAGTCTGAGACTTTGCTCCAGGTTCTTCTGCCCTGTGCTGCTTTTTCTCACAACCTGGAGACTCTGATGAGTCCAGCTCAGCTCATGGAGACGTTTGTTTGTGCAGAACTTTGAAAAAATAAAGTTTAAGGTTGGAAAAGCCGAGTTTGACACCTTGGCAGGACTTCATTAGGACGTGTCAGGGTTTATGACTTCTGATGTCACCGATGACATCATCAGTACGAGACAGGACTTCAGGGAATAGGGCTAAGAGGGAGGGGGGGGTTAGGGTTCGGGTGTTGTGATTGGCATGAGCGGGCAGCAGGATCGTTATGAGTCAGCTCGTTCATTAAACACACCCAGCGCAGTAAAACGTGTCCGGCTGCTGAAAAACAAACTTCAGACGCAAAGATCGGAGCGAGCGTCAGGTCTGCTGCTGCAGGTGAGTGCAGAGTAGGGCTGGGTGATATGACCTAAAAATAAAACCCAACAACATGCAACTTACAAAACAACAAGTGACAAAAATTACATGCCTTTATATTAAAAAAACATATTTAAACTTAACAGACTTTCCCTCTTTTTGGTAAAATTCATGCTGTCATTTTGTCGTAAAATGTTAATTATGTAGTTCATTTGTAGGCAGACCTGTCTATATGAACACTGAAGGTGAGCAGCTTTCATTGTGTAGTAGCATGGGACCATCTGATCAATATTTCATTTAATATAGGAAACAAATATAAGTCTAAATGAGTGCTTGTGCAAAACCTAACAGGGCCTACCATCATGAAACTGTACATCCTCAGTAATTATATTTTCAAACATTGCAACAACTAATGAGTAAGTCAAGAATAGTTTTTTATTTTTAAATTCTCCTCAATCTGGAAATTATAATTTCAGCACAGCACAACACAGACATGATCATTCTGTCCACCACTGATCTACAGTCTGGTCCTCCAAGTCTGAAATCTGATCAGATTTGATCGACCAAAAACCAAGAAGAAGAAGAAACAGCAGCAACCAGGAAATACAACATGGACGACGACATATGAGGAGAGGGAATGATTGTGGTCTGTCACTGTTTCTAATCTATTCAAAAGGAAAAAAAAACGTGGAAAATCACTGTTACAAAATCACAACAGCGGAGATTATATTAACAGCAAGAACTGTATCCTGAAACTTTTCTGTATGCTAGCAAAAAACGCTACAACAGTGTAGCATGTTAGCCTGAGAAATGAGCGGAAACATGCAAAGGTACATGGAATTAAAAACAAAATGAGCGTTTTACTCATGAACTTTGTTCGACTGTAGTCAAAACAAATGAAGACCATCGGCACAAGAGCATTTCCCGTTTTGATGTTATCTCTGGAAAAATTAAGTGTGTAATATCTTTAAAACCGTAGCAGCACAAACAAAAGTTTTATGGCACAAACAAGCACAAACGAAACAAAGTATTTTCCCGAAATTTGCGTTGGGTGGGGGATAGCTTCACGCAGGTTTTGGGCAGGTACGGTCCTGTTGTGAGAAGTTACAAAGGTTACCTTTGGGCCAAATCAGGTTCACACTTCAGGTTTTTCTAAATCTGAAGGGATGTTTTATGTGAGAGAGCCCACACGTAAAGGTAAAAATTGAAAAGTTTTGATCGTCCTGTGTTTGGTGAGCTCCGATAATCTCAACACACACATAACCGTTCAGTCCACCGCTGATCTACAATCTGGTCCTCAAGACAGAAATCTGATCAAACCTGATCGAACAAAAACCAAGAAGACGAAACAGCAACAACCGAAAAACATGAAAGAGGATGTATGAGGAGAGGGAGTGATGGAGGTCTGGGACTTTTTTTAAACTAAAAAAAGTCTGTGGAAAAAATCCTGGAGGCAGTGTGAACATAACCTGACAAGCCAGATGGACAGCTCCATATATCTGCCACAGAAGTATTTCACTAGTCCACACACTTAAAAATGTTGGGTTAAAAACAACCCAATATGGGTTATTTTTTATCCCAACACTGGTTAAATATTGGACAGAACACATGCTGGGTTATTTTGACCCAACAAGTTGGGTTGGTTTCCTTTAACCAACAGTTGGGTTATTTGAACAACCCAGTTGGGTTGTTCAAATAACCCAACCACAGGCTCAATTTGACTACACTGTTGGGTTCTTTTTACTCAGTCAGTTGGGTTGTTCAAATAACCCAACGTTCCCCACAAGAAGCTATCGCTAACGTTAACTACAAATGACCAAGAGCTCACAATCACTGCTTCACGCGCTCATGTAAATAGTAAATGGACTTGAGCTTATATTGCACTTTTTCTAGTCTTTGACTACTCAAAGCTGCTTTACACCGCAGGTCACACCTACCCATTCACACCCATTCACTGATGGTTTTGAGTTTCTATGTTAGTTATCCATCAGTACCATTACAAGTTCACGCCCTTTCATGACCATTTACACTCCACTGACGCAACAGTTGGAGCAACTTGGGGTTAAGGACACATCGCTATGTGTCGCCTGGAGCTGGGCTTGAACCTGCAACCTCCCAATCACTGACCAAGCCAGTATCCAACTGCGCCACAGACGCCCATGTCACGTTGAATTCGGATAGCCAGCATTACACGGTTACTACAGTGTGCTTTATATACATTTTATTAATATAAATTGAACATTGTGGTGAAAGAATAGTGCACACGTAACAAACCTTGCTTGTATAGAGCTGAGTCTCTCAGGGTGTCTCTCAGTATGCGACGCTGCTAGATGGCGGTACTGCACGTAGAAGCCCGCGAAGAGAAGCAGCTGAGGGGGGGCTCGAATGACTGGGGGTAACCTGCGGGTAGCTGTTGGTCGCACATGCGCAAGCGTCAACCCAACATGTTGGGTAGTCCGAAATAACCCAACACATGATAATGAAAATTACAACCCAACAGCTAATAACTCAACTGCCAACTACAATAACCCAGCAATCTGAGTATTTAGATTACCCAATTTAATGAAAACAACCCAACTAAACTAACCAACAGTCTCAACCCAGCTGTTGGGTTGAAAAAATAAAAAAAATAAACAAAAATAAAATAACAAAATAAAAAATAACCCAACAATTTTTTGTGTGCATCTGGGTAGGAGCCCTTTAAATTTGTTTTCAGGGGCAGAACGTTAAAAAAAAAAACACAAGCTTGTGATTGGACAATCGTTTGGCTTGTCACATTCATCACAGACCAATCCACATCAAGCAGGGTAGCCTCCTATAATGTAGCATACATAGCGGCTAATGTAGCGGCTAATAGCTAACAACAGTTACAACAGTTCGTGAACATTGGCCATAGCGGCTAACTTAGCCACTAACAGCTCACAACAGTCAATGACCGTTAGCCACTAACTTAGCTGCTAACAGCTAACGGCCTTCTACTATCATCTTACACTAAATTGTACCACACAGATGTCCGTTCTCAACTTCTGGTTCTCAACTTCCGGTTGTCGTCACGTCCTCATTCTGCAGCTCCCGCCTCCCTTCCCTGATTGGGCCATTAAGAATTCAGCTGCGTGAATTCGTTGGACAACGGAGGCTGGCAAGATGGACCTGCAGGATTTCAGAATCAGGCAGGTCTGTCTGCTCTGCAAGGCTAGTGTGAACACATGAGCTGGTCCATTTCTGAGCTCTACCCAACTTCCTGTTTCATGTCGGCCATGTTTGTTTTTATTCACACCTGCTTCCTTGTTCCTCAGTCAGCTTGCTTCCTGATTGGCTACATTCACAGAATCATGACTCAGGAGTCGTCGGCTTTCCCCACAATGATTTTTAAATATTAACCCTTTAACTCCCAGCTCAACTGTTTGGCAGAGGTCATTACATTCAGGAATATTAAATATGTTAAATAAACATAACTTGTCATTGTTTCTTCTTTCAGTTTTTATGATACAGAAAAGAACTACAAACAAACCAAAAGAACCGATATTTTGTTTCCGGGATTTAATGATTTTAAAAAGCCAAAAGTGACTATCATTAATTCATTATTATTATTTTAAATACTTAATCATTTACTGGTATGATGATAAATATGTTCACATAAAGTCTGTTCTTCATCAAATGCATTTTTTGTGTTTGTTAAACTAAATATCAGCTGTTTCAAAGGTGCTATGAGGAGAATCTAGTTCTGGCGACATAAAGACTCTGCTACCCATGTGGCAGCTTGCTGGCTGTAACTTAATAAATAATGCTGCGTTCCAGTAACCTCGGAACTGGGAGTGACATCATCTCCGAGTTATTGGTGTTCCAGTTGAAGTCTGAAAAAAACATGCTGATCTACCAGGCTATTGTTAGCTGTTGTTAGCACGCCCTGTGTTGTTGTTCACAAATATCACATGAAGAATGTGATTATCACTATGGCAGCATTTTTGTAAATATAAGTCTAACAATACTATGTATACAGCTGATCTAGAGCCACACACCCCAGTCAGAAGAGCAAATAAATGGATTATTACAGGAGCTACATAACTTTACACTGGGGGCATCCATCTTCCACTGTCAACTCGGGGATGGTGAGGTTTCACCGAGTTCGCAGTAGGAAATTCCGACTTCAGGGGACATTCCAGTTGCAGTCTCCTACTCGGAACTTGGAAATTCCTACTTCTGACTACAACTTGAACGCACCAAAAGACGTGACCCAAGCCAAAGCATGTGTTTGTTGTGATGCTAATGAATGCAGCTCTGACCTTCCTCAGAACTCTGCATTGCTTTACAACTTCTTTTTTCAACAACTTACAGGATGCAAAGCCACGAGGTAATGTATCTCTTTCTAGTTACGTAGCGGTAGTTTTTGATGTGTGACAACAAGCAGTTTTTGGATAACTTAGCATTGTGGTTTTGTAGCCGGCAATATATGGCTACTTACAGCCCGGTGCTCTAAGACGTGTCTGAATAATATAAATTTGCTCTAGTTTTAATTGTCTTGTTCCTGAAGTTGAGTATCCAGGCCAGTCCAGCCCTGTCCGACCCGACTGTGAAGCTAAGGAATAGCATTTATAGATAACCTATTTAGATGCTATAAAACTCATCTTAAAGTGTGTATTTCGAAGTTTAATTTTTTATGATTTTTGACCTTACCTGTTTCAGAGCTGATTATCAGGACAAATTCACTCTTAACACCTCAGAGCTCAGGATAATCTGATAAAACAGAAGATGATCTGCAGTTTTAGAAAATTTGGACAAAAACAGCCCCATCATCTTTTTGTTTTGGTTCCCTGCTTTGGTAAAAAAGAGAAAAGTGAGTGTTTGATTTGCGTTTTCACTCCGTCAGCCCACAGCTGTTTCTTCTCATCCATAAAATCTACAACTTTGACCGCCTGACTCGTTCCTCTGAATCATTTCGAAGCCCTGAAACGACTTTTCCCACCTCAGTGGATCATGTTGGAGTAAACGTGGCCTTCGTGAGAGCGTTGGGACATCCGGGCTGAAGTGGGACATTTGGCAACACAAGTCCGTCTCCTCTGAAGTGGACAAACAATGGTGGTGTAAACTCTGCGTGGAGATGTTAGTGTGCGAGCTCCTCTCCTCTGACAGGTTTACTCCTTCCAGATTGTTCTGTGAGAGCTGTTAGACTGTTAGATAAACTCTCTGAGAGGATAATCTGAGAGCTACACTTTCTCTGACTCAATCCAGCCATTAGTGTGTTTGGAGGATCCAACCAACACACACCAACACACTAACACACCCACACACACTCGGCTTGTTTATCCGTCCATGCAGAACCAGACATGGAGCCCGACAAGCCGCTAATCAAACACACTGAGCCCCCCCGCCCCCCCATGAGCGCTGACCTGCTGATGAACCGTTCATTATCTGTTGCTCAATGCAGCGAGGTACACACACACACACACACACACACAAAAACACACACATGTTACATAGTCGTGTTGTAGTCAACCAAAAGTAAAACCTGGTTAACTAAAATCAAACTCAAACAAAGACAAACTGAGTAACCAATCAGCTGTCAGCTCTGCAGAACTCAACCATTAGGACGTCAACGGGACATGCCACCATTTTCTGTTTCATGTTTTTATTAATGTGCATGCAGGAGGCACTTAAATCCGTGTATGGTTCGTTCTCTCGTTATTCTGTTTTAAAACAAAATCAAAACAACGAAAAAACGGTCTTGTTTTTTTGTTTTTCAGTTTTAAAACCAAAACAGAAAAACGGAATAACAAAAAACAGAAAAACGACATTTTTCCTGTTCTGGTTTTAAAAATGGAAAAACGAAAAATAAACATACAAGATTTTGTTTAAATTCTTTGTGGGATATTTTGATTTTAAACATGGATGAGTTTTTTTCTTTAAGTTATGAAACTAATCAGTGCACATCTGATTAACCAAAGTGCTTCTGTGGTGGTGAAAGAGTTTTAAGGCTGACGTGAAGAGGGTCTAAATAACACGAAGAAACCAAAAACATGCTGCGCAATGTTGGAGAAGTTCCCATAGCACAATCTGGTGTTTTTACACCTGATGTCACATTAAGTGAGCCGACACTGAAGTAATTATGGGTAAAGGCTATTTTATTTCTGATTATTCTAAATGCCTCTTTACTGATGAGACAGCGCTGCGGAAGAGAAAGACGCAAAGCCGTTACGCATGAAATGAGTCATAGCACGCAGAACAGGTGAAAAGCGAGAGAAAAAAGCTTATTTTCATCATCTGTTCTGATGTTTCTTGGTTTATCTGTGAGCAGATCAGACAGCAGCAGACTGTGCACTGACTGATGCTGTCTCACACACTCACAGGAGTGTGCAAATGCGCGCAGATGAGATGGAGTGCAGTGGATCGTCAGCGACCTGTTTCTTATAAAAAAGCTCAGGAACATGTCTGTATAAACCTTCAGTGTGAGTTATTTGTCTTATTTTTATATAAAGCTGTTAAAAGCCGCCTTCATTAATTTTCCTCAATACTGCAATAGCCAAAATTCACAAAAAGAAAGAATATAAACAAAATCTCTTTATTTTTTTTATTTTTCGTTTTTCCATTTTCAAAACCAGAACAGAAAAACTCAGTTTTTCTGTTTTTCTGTTTTTCCGTGTTTCTGTTTTAGTTTTAAAACAGAGAAACAAAAAAACAAGTCCGTTTTTTCGGTTTTTTTATTTTGTTTTGAAACAGAATAACAAAAGAACGAACCATACACGGATTCAGTTACACGCCGGGGCAGAATTAAACATGTTGGTTTTTGCATATGTAAAATAAACTATAAATGAAATAACAATGAAGCCAGGCAGCGATGCGTTCGCAAAACTTTCCACCCTGGTTTCAAAAGTTTGTGAATTCATGCACTCCAGACGCTGTTTTCACGTAAACACGTGGGTGCAAATCCCAAATACCCCCCCCCCCCCCTTGTTCAAATAAGACTTTACGGTAACACTTTACTTGAAGATCTAGTTTATAATGCATTAGAAGCACATGCATAAGACGTTATAATGCATGTATAATGCTTCATGAGTGTCATTATAATGGTGTATAACCATGTATAAGAACTTGTACCAAGGTTTATAAAGTATTACAAGTGTGGACATAATGTATTATAATCAAGCCTTTATAATGTTTTATACCTGCATACTCAAGTGACAAGAGTTTAGAATGAAGAATCTGAAGTCCTGGGTCACATTAGAACCATCCTTACTCTAGACAGGAGTAAAGACACACATAGAACTGCTCAACATAGAACAGACACTAAATTCTCAGTTACAGAAAGGGTGTAATTCCTTATAAAGATCAATAATATGTTATGTTGTTATAAATGTCATTCTTCAGTCCTCTCAGGTGCTAGAATTTTAATTTGTGAGCTATGTAGTTTTTTTTTTTACAGATTTTAATTGTTTTGATATGTAGAGAATAATCTGCAACATCCTTTATATTTTATTTTTGTAAAATAAGGTTGTTTTAAAGATCATTATGGTGTTTAATTTTTAACTTACATTTTACTTCCAGCCAGTAAAATACTGCTCCTTAGTGATTCTAATTGTTTTATTGTATCATGCAAATGCTAACAACTTTATACAGTGTTGTCACGTCACTAAAAGCTCTTAAAGTCATCTTCATAAGGAATTACAGCCTTTCTTTACTCCTGTCTAGAGTAAGGATGGTTCTAATGTGACCCAGGACTTCAGATTCTTCATTCTAAACTCTTGTCACTTGGGTATGCAGGTATAAAACATTATAAAGGCTTGATTATAATACATGAGGAAGGTTCGAGCTGCATTCATTAGCATCACAACAAACACACGCTTAGGCTTGAGTCACGTCTTTAGGACAGTCGCCGCGCGTGCTCATGGGTGGCAGAGTCTTTACAGAGTCTTTATGGGGGGTGTCTGTGTTCATATACAATTTCATGGGTCCCACAGAATCTTATACTTTACAGTGTTTGTCATTATTTAGAGGCGGCCATATTGCTTAGGCAGTGATGTGATGTCATAAGTCGAGGACATCGATCTGGTACGAGTTCACGGGTGGGAAGTTACGAGTCCAGTTTCACGAGTTACAGGTGGGATAAGCACAAGTTAATATGCTCCCATCATGTCTTTGACTGCAGGTCGCGTCCTTTAGCTTAACTGTCTTTGGCGCTGTTGTTTGCGTTTCCCATGTCAGCGTAATAACGTGTTGGAGTTTGGCGAGGCGGTGGTCCTGGGTGGTTTTGTCAAGGATTAGTCTGCAGGGAAAGCGGTCGCTCTGCAGCTGGGTTAAACTTTAAGTCACCCTCTGGTCCCCCTCCCTGCTGGCGGGCTGGTGCTCGGGGTCTTATCTCGGTGAATGTGGGCTTCACACAAAGCCCCGTGTTGACATTCCAGAGGACCGAGCCTTGTGCAAACACACCAGGCCCCAGCAGATGGCCAGGCGGACGGGGCGAGGGAGGATGAAGGACGCAGTGGAGGAGGGAGGAAACAGAGGAGGAAACCACAAAAAGAAAATCACTTTTCCTGAAATGTCAGGACGCCCTGACGATCCTCCAGCCTGTCAAACCAGCCGATCATCAGTCTGCACTGCACGTTATCGGACACTCGCCAAGATTTCAGACCTTATTTTCAGATAATTTAGCTCGTTTTAAAAGACATTTACTCATTTTTAGTCCTTAGTTTTACAGTGCAATCTTAAACTGAGCATGAATACATCTTTATGCCTCTTTTGGTAATCTTAAAACTGAGTGAATAACTGTATAAATAAGCTAAAGTAGCTATTTCACCAAAACTATCCTTATTTCAAGATGCAGTAAAAAGTCAAGTTGCTTTAATCAATCAAACAATTAAACTTTATTTGTATAGCACTTTTCATACAACAATTTTATAGCGCAAAATGCTTCACATAGAAATGAAGAAAATAAAATAATAAAAGGTAAAAATTAAATACAATGAAAAATACAACGCCCACACTCCCACCTTCACAATCCACATACACACATACAAAGACATGAGAAGAGATTCTAACAAAAAACAGAGTAAGAGGACTGAAATGAGGAAACACTGGAAGTAAGACTAAAATAATATTTAAAAAATAAAAATAAATAAGTAAAATGAAATAAAATCTTCATAAGAAATAAGATTAAAATAAATAAATCTAAAAATAAATAGGTAAATAAAATGCATTTTAAATAGTAATATGGTAAAATGAGATAAAATGCACTTAAGTAAGATAGTGGAAAGAAAATCAATAAACAGAAAATAAAATTCCAAAAGATAAATCTGAACTAAGTTGAATAATAAAACATATTAAGGGGGTTTAAATGAATATATTAAATAATAATAATAGGCTTTAAAAAATGAGGAAACACTGGAGCTTAGACTAAAATAATTAAAAATAAATAAATAAATAAATAAAATGAAATAAAATCTTGATAAGAAATAAGATTAAAATAAATAAATCTAAAAATAAATAGGGGAATAAAATGCATTTTAAATAATAATATGGTAAAATGAGAAAATGCACTGAAGTAAAAAAGTGGAAAGAAAATCAAATAAGAATAATGATAATAATAATAATGATAAGAAGAAATATAAATATAATCAGCTAAAAGCTAGATTAAAAAGGTTGGTCTTGAGTTTTCTTTGAAAACATAAACAATAAGTGCTGCTCTCAGGTCTTCCTTTTTGCAGTGTGTCTCTCCGGTCCACATTTGTCCGTCCACCTCTGAAAACACGTCCCCGTCCCCCTGAAGTGGCTCCGAGCTAATATTTGAGGGTCACTGGGTTAATCTTCAGGGCATTAGGAGACCATGGAGGAAAAGCCCTCCAAATGAAAAACTCATTTCAGGCTTTGACCGAGCGTGGTGGGTCGTGTTTATCAGTTTCTCTGCTCCATGAGCCCTCAGGCTGTCTGGAAGGGAAAAAAAAAAAAAATGTAGAGTGAATATGGCAGAGAACATCTGCTGCTAATAACACAATATTTAAAATGATAGTTTTTTATTAATGCTGAAAAATATCAGAGCTGTAGAGATGCATGCCTCAGCATTCATATCTTTATATTTATTACATTTTTGTTATTCAGACAGATATTTTTTATTTGGTAACACTTTAGCATAACTATCATTTGTACGAAATTTATAAGCTGTTATTACATGTTAGTAAACAGTTAACTAAAATAAACAAACCACATATACATTTATTAATGATTATAAGATCATTTAGAACTTAAGTTACAAGACATGTAAAAGCTTTTAGTAAATATTGAACTAATTATGAATTAACTACATATATATATACATTTGTATTACATCATTTATGAATGATTATGAAATCATTCGGGTTAGGGTTAGCTAACCAATCATTTTTTAATGATTGGCTAAAAAAAATAGGTTTATATTTAAATTTAATTTATATGATTTTTTTTATAGTAAATTATACATAAATATCATATAAGTAGTATAGATGAATTTTTCAAATATTGATATTTAAATTATATATAAATATATATATACATATATATATATATACATATATGTATATATATATATATATATATATGTATGTATATATATATATATATATACATATATATGTATCTCTCTCTCTATATATATAGATATATATATGGCATTTTTGATGTAAACTCGAAATTTCCGTGGAAATTTCGAGTTTACATCAATTCTTTTTATTTCTGTAAGTGGCCCTAATATGCTGTCGTAAAAGCAGCCAGTAAATGGTTGCTATGTGGGTTGCCATGGATGCCTTGACATGATTTCTCTGTCCCTCAGTCCCACCTGAGCATGGTTCAAACCCCACAGCCTACCTGAGGATTGTTGCTGACCATGTCCATCCCTTTATGACCACAGTGGACCATCTTCTGATGGAGACTCCCATGAACAGGTTATTCGCCTCCACTGTCACCAGATCTCAGTCCAGTAGAGCACCTTTGGGGTGTGGTTCAAGCAGATTTCTTTGAATGATGTTTCAGCACTTTGAGTCTAAGATGCAGTACCTGATGAACGCACTGCAAAAACTCCAATCTAAAAAAGTTTTTTCAACCAATTTCAAATTTAAAAATCTGACAAGAATCATCGTAAACCAAAACTGCCTGGCATGCCCAGATGCTCGTCTTATTTCAGTATTATTAGTAGTATAATTTAGTAGTTTCTAAACCTGATTTAAGACCTTCAAGGAGTAAAAATCTACCTGTTCCGTTGGCAGACATTTTCTCATAATTACAAGTTATTCAGAGCTTTATTTTTCTTTTTATTCACTGTTATAAGATATCCATCTGGACTGGTCAAATGAAATTTTAGGAAGTGTTGTGGATAGTTTTTACTTGAAATTAGAAAAATAAACTTGCTAAGATCTGAGTTTTTGCAGTTTGTGAATTTGATTCAAAGTAAATTTGAGTTTTCAAGTCAAAAATATAATAGTCAATAGTCAAAACCAGACTGATTCTAAGGCACAGTGCCCTGACATGTCTGGATTAACATCTTATTTGAAGACATAAAAACTAAAAATGAAGCCTGAGTTGCTTGTGACAAGTAAATAATCTTCACATGAGACAAATTAAACTTAAAGAGTGTCTATTTTATCCAGAACTGATTTATAAATTGAGTCAAACTTGCCTGTTCAGTGGCAGATATTTTCTTATCATTACAAACAGTTCAATACCTAATTTTATTACTTTTTTTACTTCTAGTAGGATATTTTTCTGGGCTTGTTGAGTAAATGAGGATTAGAAGAAGTGTTTTAGAAGTTTCTGGCTTAAATTAAACACTTGCTGAGGTCTGCGTTGTTGCAGTGCAGCGTTCAGAATAAACCAAACTAATCCCGTCTTCAGTCTCCATGGCGATAACCCCCCTCAGTGTTATTCAACAGACAATCTGATAAAGTGTGCAGTGTGGATATCCGGCCTCCCCTCTCTTTACTGAGGGTGTTACTCTGTGTGCTTTATCCTGTCACTCTCCGTCTTTTCTCAGCCCGCTCGCTTCCTCCTCACTCGATGGAAAACACGCTCGCAGACTTTCCCTCCAATCCCGAGGCATGAGGAGGCACGTCTGCAGCGTGTGTGCTCATCCAGATCAAGTTCAAACCTGCGTCAGCGGAGATGGAGAAATGTTTAAGAGCGTGTTTTTAGGTTCACGCTGGTCTTATAGGAGCTCTTTGTTCCAACAGAGACACAGGGACTCATGCTAAGCTAACGAGCGATGCACGAGTCCAGCAGATGCAAGTAAACATTCATAAAGTCAAGTTATGAAGTGATAACTTCAGATCCCACATGTTTGATCTATAGACTGTAAAGATCAGCTGATATTCAGTTTTTGGAGCATGGTTGATCTAAAGCTGCTGAACTTTAGCTCAAACTGCTCACACATTCACTCTGCACTGCATAAACTCAGATCTTAGCAAGTCTGTTTGTTTTATTTCAAGTCCAGAATATCCACAGTTCTTCCTAAAGTTTCATTTTCATTTGAGGAGTCCAGATAGATAAATTATTACTAGGAATTTAAACCAAAAACGGCACTGATTAACTTATAATTATGAAAAAACATCTGCCAATAGCTGGGTTTCCATTATTTCTGTATTCCATCACTGCAGGAAGATGGACGCACAAAACCTGTTGCGTTCCGTTTCTATCTCCTTATAACACTCTGCATTCCTCTGTTGTTTGCTGTTGTGTTTTTCTCCAGAATAATGGCAAGAAAAGTCTCCGTCTCCTCCTCTGTCCAACTGTAAAGCGCCATATTAATGAGAGAAGTGATCATGTGACCAGGTACGTCACGTCCTGGGACATATAATTGCGGAAAAAGTGTTGCCATTGCGCTTTTGCGATATATTTGAATATCGAAACATCTGAAAAACCACCTCATGAAAGCGTAAAAACTTTTTTGTGATACTTTAGTGCTTTTTCAAAATTCACGTGTTTCCATCACCAGTTTTTTATTGCGCTATTTACATTTTGCGCATATCCAAGGGTAATGGAAACACACCTAAAGGTGCTATGAGGAGAATCTATTACCAGCGAAATAAAGACTCTGCTACCCATGAGCACGTGCCGCGACTGTCGTAATGCTGCGTTCCAATAACCTTGGAACTGGGAGTGACATCATCTCCGACTCATCGGCGATCCAGTTGAAGTCGGAAAAAACATTCTGATCTACCAGGCTGTTGTTAGCTGTTGTTAGCACGCCCTGCGTTGTTGTTCACAAATATCACATGAAGACTGTGATTATCACTATGGCAGCATTTTTGTAAATATAAGTCTAACAATACTATGTATACAGCTGATCTAGAGCGACACACCCCAGTCAGAAGTGCAAATAAATGGATTATTACAGGAGCTAAATAACTGTTCACACTGGGGAACGTTCCAGTTGCAGTTTCCTACTTGGAACTTAGAAATTCCTACTTCTGACTACAACTGGAACGCACCAAAGACTTGACTGAAGCCAAAGTGTGTGTTTGTTGTGATGCTAATGAATGCAGCTCGGACCTTCCTCAGAACTCTGCATTGCTTTACAACTTCTTTTTCAACAACTTACAGGATGCAAAGCCACGAGGTAATGTATCTCTTTCTAGTTACGTAGTGGTAGTTTTTGATGTGTGACAACAAGCAGTTTTTGGAAAACTTAGTATTGTAGTTTTGTAGCCGGCTATATATGGCTACTTACAGCCTGGTGCTCTAAGACGTGTCTGAATAATATAAATTTGCTCTAGTTTTAATTGTCTTGTTCCTGAAGTTGAGTATCCAGGCCAGTCCAGCCCTGTCCGACCCGACTGTGAAGCTAAAGAATAGCATTTATAGATAACCTATTTAGATGCTATAAACTCATCTTAAAGTGTGTATTTCCATCAGGCATATATCTAAAAGGGAAAATTTTTTTGTAATTACTTAGAACTCCTCACAGTCCCTTTAAGAAAGAATTGTGTATATTATTTTACCGAAACAAGACAAATAAAAGTGTAAATATTTGAGTTTTTGCAGTGTATGTGTTGAACCAGCCTGTAAAGATGTTAATTTAAAAACATCCATTTCCCACATTAAACCATTCGCATGTCAGGTTTCTGCCACCAGCCTCAAGTGGACACTTGTGGTACTGCAGGTGTGAGCACGTCCAGGAGGGGCCTCCATTTTCACCCAGGGAGGATTTTTATGCTGCGGTGTGCGAGCTGGCATTCACTGTTCGTAGATTTAATTATTTTTTTATTAAGTAAAGGACGTAAGACTGAAAGACATTCATGCTGAAGCCATGACATCCGGTGCAGCCTAGCTAAATTAATCTTATTTCTTAGCTAACTGTTACCATTATTATTTATTATAATTAGTATAAACTTCACCATCATTGTGCTGCAAACATTTCATCCATCTTTAAGTCTCCTTCATGGTTAAAAAATCATCTTTAACTGATTTAAATCAGATTAACATCTTCCTCTGATAAATGAAACCAGCTTAGATAAGAGTCAAAGAGAATCAGTCAGTTAATCAATCAGACGTCTGATAGAGACACTGAGCTCCCTGTTCATTCATGAAGTCACTCTGAAGCAGGGAGACAAACCAGCACGAATGAAGCAGAGACTGTTTTAGAAGGAAACTGGACAGGTAGAGGACCACCTGGTGACCCACCTGCAGCCCATAAAGGTCATCAGTGAACCATCATCGAGTTTTATGAATGAATTTTACATTTAAGGACAAAAATGATCTAAAGATGACGACACTTCTCTACCTCACCGAGCAACTAATCAACCAATGAGCAAAGGTTTGAATGAATGTATGAACGAACATGTTTGTATGAATGTTTGAATAAATCAATGTTTGAAGAATGTTTGTAAGAATAAATATTTGCATGAATGAATATTTGATTGAATGAATGACTGAATGTTTGCATGAATGTTTCTAAGAACAGATGTTTTTATTACTGTTTGTATGAATCAGTGTTTAAAAGAATGTTTGTATAATGCATGAATGAAAGGGTGATGGAATGTTGGCATGAATGAATATTTGATTAAATGTTTGTAAGAATGAATATCTGATTGAATGAATTAATGTTTGCATTAAAATGAATGACTTTTGCATGAATTACTGTTTGTATGAATGAATGTTTGCATGAATGTTTCTAAGAACGGACCTTTTTTTACTGTTTGTATGAATCAGAGTTTAAAAGAATGTTTGTATAATAAATATTTGCAAGAATGATAATTTGAATGAATGTATAAATTAATGTTTGCTCGGATGTTTCAATGAATGGATGTTTTTATTACTGTTCTGAATCAATGTTTTAAAAAATGTTTGTGTCATAAGTTTTTGCATGTATAAATATATGGATGGATGAATGAATGTTTGCATAAATGTTTCTATGAATGGATGTTTTTAGTAATGTTTGTATGAATCAAATTTTAAAAGAATGTTTATAATAAATGTTTGCATGAATGAATATTTGATCGAATGTTTGTCAGAATGAACACCTGATTAAATGAATGAATTAATGTTTGAATGAATGTTTCTAAGAACTTATGTTTTTATTACTGTTTGTATGAATCAATGTTTAAAAGAATGTTTAATAAATAATTGCATGAATTAGTATTTGAATGTTTGTATGAATGAATATTTGATTAAACGAATGAACGATTGAATGTTTGCATGAATGTTTCTAAGAACAGATGTTTTTATTACCATTTGTTTGAATCAATGTTCAAAAGAATGTTTGTGTATTTCATATTTGCATGAATGAGTATTTAATTGAATGTTTGCATGACAGAATATTTGATTGGATGTTTGTATGAATGGATATTTGATTGAATGTATAAATGAATGTTTGCATGAATGTTTCTATGAATGGATGTTTTAATTACTGTTTGTATGATCAGTGTTTAAAATAATGTTTGTTTAATAAATACTTGCATGAATGAATATTTGATTGAATGTTTGTAAGAATAGATATTTGACTGAATGAACGATTGAATGTTTGCATGAATTACTGTTTGTATCATTGAATGTTTGCATGAATGTTTCTATGGATGTTTCTATGGATGTTTTTATAACTGTTTTAAGGAATCAATGTTTAGAAGAACGTTTGTAGAATAAATGTTTGCATGAATGAATATTTGATTGAACAAATGAATGTTTGCATGAATGTTTCTAAGAACTGATGTTTTTTTTATTGTTTTTATGGTCAGTTTTTAAAATAATGTTAGTATAATAAATACTTGCATGAATGAATATTTGATTGAATGAACAATTGAATGTTTGTTTGAATGTTTCTAAAAACCAATATATTTAGTAAAGCTTGTATGAATCAATGTTTAAAAGAATGTATAATAAATGTTTGCAAGAGTGAATGTTTGATGGAATGTTTGTAAGAATGAATATCTGATTGAATGAATGAATGTTTGCATGAATAACTGTTTGTAAAAATGAATGTTTCTAAAAACAGATGTTTTTAGTACTGTTTGTATAAATCAAAGTTTGTAGAATAAATATTTGCATGAATAAATATTTAATTGAATGTTTGCATGACAGAATATTTGAATGTTTATATGAATGAATATTTGGTTGAGTGACAAATTCAATGTTCGCATGAATGTTTCTTTAAACATTTGTTATTATTACTGTTTGTATGAATCAATGTTTAAAGGAATGTTTGTATGATAAATATTTACATGAATGGGTATTGCTTGAATTAATATTAAATTGAATGAATGAATGAATGTTTGCATGAATTGATGAACTGGTGTTTGTTAAATGAATGTATGAATGTTTGTATGATTAGAAGTTTTTATAAGTGTAAAAAATGAATGTTTGAATCAATGTTTGTATTTTGTTTTGAGTGTATGCCTGAATGTTTTCATATATGAATGTTTGCACAAGTGTTTGTTTGAATGAATGAATGTATGAACAGATGTGTTGATGAATGAATGAATTTTATGTTCACATTAGTGTTTGTTATAAACAATGAATGAATTAGGAATGTCTAAATGACTTTTTCTGTAATAGAATTTATTAATGACTGGATAAATAACGGTATTAATGTATGTATTACTGTTTGTGTGTATGTAAAAAATTAATAATTGTCTTATTAAATATTTGTTTACATAATTAAATGTATGACTTTTTTCTTATTTTTGACTCTGAAAAAAATAAAAGGCGAAAACACATGCTAGTGCAGACGGTTTGGTCACATTTGACTTAAAAAGGACTTATAAGCCTTTTTCCCTCAGTTCAGGATTTGAAAAAACTCTAAGGCAAACATATGACTTTTTTTCCTTTTAAGACTGGAAAAAATATGCTCGAATATGTCTTTTTGGATGGGAGACATGCCAAAAAACATGCTAGTGCAGAAAGTTCGGTCATATTTGTCTTAAAAATGGACTTATGGGCATTTTTCTCTCAGCTCAGTATTTGAAAAAACACTAAGGCTAACATATGACTTTTTTTCCATTTCAGGCTCAAAAAAAAAAAAAGCTCAAACATGACTTTATGGGTGTTAAACAGGGCCAGAAAACATGCTAGTTCAGACAGTTTGGTCATATTTTGCTTAAAAATGGACTTATAAGCCTTTTTCTCTCAGCTCAAGATTTGAAAAAACACTAAGGCTAAGATATGACTTTTTTCCATTTTGGACGACGAAAAAAAATATGCTCAAACATGACTTTTTGGAAGTTTAACAGGGCAAAAAACATGCTAGTGCAGACGATCTGGTCATATTTTGCTTAAAAATGGAATTATAAGCCTTTTTCTCTCAGCTCAGGATTTGAAAAAACTCTAAGGCTAACATAACTTTATTTCCATTTTGGACTGAAAAAAAATATGCTCAAACATGACTTTTTGGGTGTTAAAAAGGCTGAAAAACATGCTTGTGCAGATGGTCTGGTCATATTTGTCTTAAAAATGGACTTATAAGCCTTTTTCTCTCAGCTCAGTATTTGAAAAAACACTAAGGCTAATATCTGACTTCTTTTCCATTTTGGACTGCGAAAAAAAATGTGCTCAAACATGACTTTTTGGAAATAAAACAGGCTGAAAAACATGCTTGTGCAGACGGTTTGGTCATATTTGGTTTTAAAATGGACTTATAATCCTTTTTGTTTCAGCTCAGGATTTGAAAAAACACTAAGGCTAACGTATGACTTCTTTTCCATTCCATCTTTAAAAAAAAATATGCTCAAACATGACTATTTGGATGTTAAAACAGGCCAAAAACATGCTAGTTCAGAACGGTTTGGTCATGTTTGGTTTAAAAATGGAATTATAAGTTTTTATCTCTCAGCACAAGATTTGAAAACACTCTAAGACTAATATCTGACTTTTTTTTCCATTTTGGACTGCGAACAAAATATGCTCAAACATGACTTTTTGAAGTTTAAACAGGCCAAAAAACATGCTAGTGCAGATGGTCTGGGCATATTTTGCTTAAAAATGGAATTATAAGCCTTTTTCTCTCAGCTCAAGATTTGAAAAAAACACTAAGGCTAACATATGACTTTCATCCATTTGGGACTTTAAAAAATATATACTAAAAAGTGACTTTATGGGTGTGAGACTGACCAGAAAACATGCTAGTGCAGACTGTGTGGACATATTTGGCTTAAAAATTGACCTATACGCCTTTTTCCTCTCAGCTCAGGATTTGAAAAACCACTAGCGCTAACCTATGACTTTTTTCTCATTTCCATCTTTAAAAAAAATATGCTCAAACATGACTTTTTGGAAGTTAAACAGGCCAAAAAACATGCTAGTTCAGAAGGTTTGGTCATGTTTGGTTTAAAAACGACATAAAAGCTTTTATCCCACGGGTCGCTAACTATTTGAAAAAACACTAAGGCTAATATATGACTTTTTTCCACTTTGGACTACTAAAAAAAATGTGCTCAAACATGACTTGTTGGAAGTTTAACA
The DNA here is from genome assembly GCA_036419115.1 of Scarus forsteni. Lineage (NCBI taxonomy): Eukaryota > Metazoa > Chordata > Actinopteri > Labriformes > Labridae > Scarus > Scarus forsteni. Next base: position 257,278 of record JAZDUH010000042.1, read on the forward strand.
GGGCAACAAACATGCTTGTGCATACGGTGTGGTTATATGCTTAAAAATGGACTTATAAGACACTTTGGACTACGAAAAAAAATGTGCTCAAACATGACTTTTTGGGTGTTAAACAGGCTGAAAAACATGCTTGTGCAGACGGTTTGGTTATATTTGGCTTAAAAATGGACTTATAAGCCTTTTTCTCTCAGCTCAGGATTTGAAAAAACTCTAAGGCTATCATATGACTTTTTTTCCATTTTGGACTGCGAAAAAAAATATGCTCAAACATGACTTTTTGGAAGTTAAACAGGCTGAAAAACATGCTAGTGCAGACGGTTTGGTCATATTTTGCTTAAAAATTGACTTATAAGCCTTTTTCACTTAGCTAACTATTTGAAAAAACACTAAGGCTAACCTATGACTTTTTTCCATTTTGGACTGCGAAAAAAAATGTGCTCAAACATGACTTTTTGGAAGTTAAACAGGCTGAAAATCATGCTAGTGCAGACGGTCTGGTCATAATTTGTCTTAAAAATTGACTTATAAGCCTTTGTCGCTTAGCTAACCATTTGAAAAAACACTAAGGCTAACCTGTGACTTTTTTCAACTTTGGACTACGAAAAAAAATGTGCTCAAACATGACTTTTGGGGTGTTAAACAGGCTGAAAAACATGCTTGTGCAGATGGTTTGGTCATATTTGGTTTAAAAATTGACTTATAAGCCTTTTTCCCTTAGCTAACTATTTGAGAAAACACTAAGGCTAATACATGACTTTTTTCCATTTTGGACTGCGAAAAAAAATATGCTCAAACATGACTTTTTGGAAGTTAAACAGGCTGAAAATCATGCTAGTGCAGACGGTCTGGTCATAATTTGTCTTAAAAATTGACTTATAAGCCTTTTTCTCTTAGCTAACCATTTGAAAAAACACTAAGGCTAACCTGTGACTTTTTTCCACTTTGGACTACGAAGAAAAATATACTCAAACATGACTTTTTGGAAGTTAAACAGGCCAAAAAACATGCTAGTGCAGACGGTTTGGTCATATTTGGCTTAAAAATTGACTTATAAGCCTTTTTCGCTTAGCTAACCATTTGAAAAAACACTAAGGCTAATATATGACTTTTTTCCACTTTGGACTGCGAAAAAAAATATGCTCAAATATGACTTTTTGGAAGTTAAACAGGCCAAAAAACATGCTTGTGCAGATGGTTCGGTCATAGTTTGGCTTAAAATGGACTTATAAGCCTTTTCTCTTAGCTCAACCATTTGAAAAAACTCTAAGGCTAATATCTGACTTTTTTCCACTTTGGACTACGAAAAAAAATGTGCTCAAACATGACTTTTTGGGTGTTAAACAGGCCAAAAAAGATGCTTGTGCAGACGGTCTGGTCACAGTCGTCTTAAAAATTGACTTATAAGCCTTTGTCGCTTAGCTAACCATTTGAAAAAACTCTAAGGCTAACCTATGACTTTTTTCCACTTTGGACTACGAAAAAAAATGTGCTCAAACATGACTTTTTGGAAGTTAAACAGGCTGAAAAACATGCTAGTGCAGACGGTTTGGTCATATTTGGCTTAAAAATGGACTTATAATCCTTTTTGTTTCAGCTCAGGATTTGAAAAAACACTAAGGCTAACGTATGACTTCTTTTCCATTAGGGACTGCGAAAAAAAATATGCTAAAACATGACTTTTTGGAAGTTAAACAGGCCAAAAAACATGCTAGTGCAGACGGTCTGGTCATATTTTGCTTAAAAATGGAATTATAAGTTTTTTTCTCTCAGCTCAAGATTTGAAAAAACGCTAAGGCTAATATCTGACTTTTTTTTCCATTTTGGACTGCGAAAAAAAATATGCTCAAACATGACTTTTTGGGTGTTAAACAGGCCAAAAAACATGCTAGTGCAGATGGTCTGGGCATATTTTGCTTAAAAATGGAATTATAAGCCTTTTTCTCTCAGCTCAAGATTTGAAAAAACACTAAGGCTAACCTATGACTTTTATCCATTTGGGACTTTAAAAAATATATACTAAAAAGTGACTTTATGGATGTGAGACTGACCAGAAAACATGCTAGTGCAGACTGTGTGGACATATTTGGCTTAAAAATTGACCTATACACCTTTTTCCTCTCAGCTCAGGATTTGAAAAACCACTAATGCTAACCTATGACTTTTTTCTCATTTCCATCTTTAAAAATATATATGCTCAAACATGACTATTTGGATGTAAAACAGGACGAAAAACATGCTAGTTCAGAAGGTTTGGTCATGTTTGGTTTAAAAACGACATAAAAGCTTTTATCCCACGGGTCAGGATTTGAAAAAACACTAAGGCTAACATCTGACTTTTTTTCCATTTTGGACTGCGAAAAAAAAAATATGCTCAAACATGACTTTTTGAAGTTTAACAGGGCAAAAAACATGCTACTGCAGACGATCTGGCCATATTTTCCTTAAAAATGGAATTATAAGCCTTTTTCTCTTAGCTCAGGATTTGAAAAAAACCACTCAGGCTAACATATGACTTTTTTTCCATTTTGGACTGCGAAAAAAAATATGCTCAAACATGACTTTTTGGAAGTTAAACAGGCCAAAAAACATGCTTGTGCAGACGGTTTGGTCATATTTGGTTTTAAAATGGACTTATAATCCTTTTTCTTTCAGCTCAGGATTTGAAAAAACACTAAGGCTAACGTATGACTTCTTTTCCATTAGGGACTGCGAAAAAAAATATGCTCAAACATGACTTTTTGGACGTTTAACAGGGCAACAAACATGCTTGTGCAGACGGTGTGGATATATGCTTAAAAATGGACTTATAAGCCTTTTTCTCTCAGCTCAAGATTTGAAAAAACACTAAGGCTAATATCTGACTTTTTTTCCTTTTTGGACTGCGAAAAAAAATATGCTCAAACATGACTTTTTGGGTGTTAAACAGGCCAAAAAACATGCTTGTGCAGACGGTCTGGTCAAAGTCGTCTTAAAAATTGACTAATAAGCCTTTTTCTCTCAGCTCAGGATTTGAAAAAACACTAAGGCTAACCTATGACTTTTTTTCCATTTTGGACTGCGAAAAAAAATGTGCTCAAACATGACTTTTTGGGTGTTTAACAGGCCAAAAAACATGCTTGTGCAGATGGTTCGGTCATATTTGGTTTTAAAATGGACTTATAAGCCTTTTTCTTTCAGCTCAGGATTTAAAAAAACACTAAGGCTAACATGTGACTTTTTTACCATTTTGGACTGCGAAAAAAAATATGCTCAAACATGACTTTTTGGGTGTTAAACAGGCTGAAAATCATGCTAGTGCTGACGGTCTGGTCACAGTCGTCTTAAAAATTGACTTATGAGCCTTTTTCGCTTAGCTAACCATTTGAAAAAACACTAAGGCTAACCTATGACTTTTTTCCACTTTGGACTACGAAAAAAAATGTGCTCAAACATGACTTTTTGGGTGTTAAACAGGCTGAAAAACATGCTTGTGCAGATGGTTTGGTCATATTTGGTTTAAAAATTGACTTATAAGCCTTTTTCTTTCAGCTCAGGATTTGAAAAAACACTAAGGCTAATATATGACTTTTTTTCCATTTTGGACTGCGAAAAAAAATGTGCTCAAACATGACTTTTTGGGTGTTAAACAGGCCAAAAAAGATGCTTGTGCAGACGGTCTGGTCATAGTCGTCTTAAAAATTGACTTATAAGCCTTTTTCTCTTAGCTAACTATTTGAGAAAACACGAAGGCTAATCTATGACTTTTTTTCCATTTTGGACTGCGAAAAAAAATATGCTCAAACATGACTTTTTGGAAGTTAAACAGGCTGAAAAACATGCTAGTGCAGACGGTTTGGTCATATTTTGCTAAAAAATTGACTTATAAGCCTTTTTCCCTTAGCTAACTATTTGAGAAAACACTAAGGCTAATATCTGACTTTATTTCCATTTTGGACTGCGAAAAAAAATATGCTCAAACATGACTTTTTGGAAGTTAAACAGGCCAAAAAACATGCTAGTGCAGACGGTTTGGTCATATTTTGCTTAAAAATTGACTTATAAGCCTTTTTCTCTCAGCTCAGGATATGAAAAAACACTAAGGCTAATATCTGACTTTTTTTCCATTTTGGACTGCGAAAAAAAATATGCTCAAACATGACTTTTTGGAAGTTAAACAGGCTGAAAAACATGCTAGTGCAGACGGTTTGGTCATATTTGGCTTAAAAATGGACTTATAAGCCTTTTTCTTTCGCTTAGCTAACTATTTGAAAAAACACTAAGGCTAATATATGACTTTTTTCCACTTTGGACTACTAAAAAAAATGTGCTCAAACATGACTTTTTGGGTGTTAAACAGGCCAAAAAACATGCTTGTGCAGACGGTCTGGTCATAGTCGTCTTAAAAATTGACTTATAAGCCTTTTTCTCTTAGCTCAGGATTTGAAAAAACTCTAAGGCTAACATATAACTTTATTTCCATTTTGGACTGCGAAAAAAAATGTGCTCAAACATGACTTTTTGGAAGTTAAACAGGCTGGAAAAACATGCTAGTGCAGACGGTTTGATCATATTTTGCTTAAAAATGGACTTATAAGCCTTTTTCTCTTAGCTAACCATTTGAAAAAACACTAAGGCTAACATATAACTTTTTTTCCATTTTGGACTGCGAAAAAAAATGTGCTCAAACATGACTTTTTGGAAGTTAAACAGGCCAAAAAACATGCTAGTGCAGACGGTTTGGTCATATTTTGCTTAAAAATTGACTTATAAGCCTTTTTCTCTTAGCTCAGGATATGAAAAAACACTAAGGCTAATATCTGACTTTTTTTCCATTTTGGACTGCGAAAAAAAATGTGCTCAAACATGACTTTTTGGAAATTAAACAGGCTGAAAAACATGCTAGTGCAGACGGTTTGGTCATATTTGGCTTAAAAATGGACTTATAAGCCTTTTTCTTTCGCTTAGCTAACTATTTGAAAAAACACTAAGGCTAACGTACGACTTCTTTTCCATTAGGGACTGCGAAAAAAAATATGCTCAAACATGACTTTTTGGGTGTTAAACAGGCCAAAAAACATGCTTGTGCAGACGGTCTGGTCATAGTCGCCTTAAAAATTGACTTATAAGCCTTTTTCTCTTAGCTCAGGATTTGAAAAAACACTCAGGCTAACATAACTTTATTTCCATTTTGGACTGCGAAAAAAAATATGCTCAAACATGACTTGTTGGGTGTTAAACAGGCTGAAAATCATGCTAGTGCAGACGGTCTGGTCACAGTCGTCTTAAAAATTGACTTATAAGCCTTTTTCCCTTAGCTAACCATTTGAAAAAACACTAAGGCTAACATATGACTTTTTCCATTTTGGACTGCGAAAAAAAATGTGCTCAAACATGACTTTTTGGAAATAAAACAGGCTGAAAAACATGCTTGTGCAGACGGTTTGGTCATATTTGGTTTTAAAATGGACTTATAATCCTTTTTCTTTAAGCTCAGGATTTGAAAAAACACTAAGGCTAACGTATGACTTCTTTTCCATTAGGGACTGCGAAAAAAAATATGCTAAAACATGACTTTTTGGAAGTTAAACAGGCCAAAAAACATGCTAGTGCAGACGGTCTGGTCATATTTTGCATAAAAATGGACTCATAAGTTTTTTTCTCTCAGCTCAAGATTTGAAAAAACGCTAAGGCTAATATCTGACTTTTTTTTCCATTTTGGACTGCGAAAAAAAATATGCTCAAACATGACTTTTTGGGTGTTAAACAGGCCAAAAAACATGCTAGTGCAGATGGTCTGGGCATATTTTGCTTAAAAATGGAATTATAAGCCTTTTTCTCTCAGCTCAAGATTTGAAAAACCACTAGCGCTAACCTATGACTTTTTTCTCATTTCCATCTTTAAAAATATATATGCTCAAACATGACTATTTGGATGTAAAACAGGACGAAAAACATGCTAGTTCAGAAGGTTTGGTCATGTTTGGTTTAAAAAACGACATAAAAGCTTTTATCCCACGGGTCAGGATTTGAAAAAACACTAAGGCTAACATCTGACTTTTTTTCCATTTTGGACTGCGAAAAAAAAAATATGCTCAAACATGACTTTTTGAAGTTTAACAGGGCAAAAAACATGCTACTGCAGACGATCTGGCCATATTTTCCTTAAAAATTGAATTATAAGCCTTTTTCTCTTAGCTCAGGATTTGAAAAAAACCACTCAGGCTAACATATGACTTTTTTTTCCATTTTGGACTGCGAAAAAAAATATGCTCAAACATGACTTTTTGGGTGTTTAACAGGCCAAAAAACATGCTTGTGCAGATGGTTCGGTCATATTTGGTTTTAAAATGGACTTATAAGCCTTTTTCTTTCAGCTCAGGATTTAAAAAAACACTAAGGCTAACATGTGACTTTTTTACCATTTTGGACTGCGAAAAAAAATATGCTCAAACATGACTTTTTGGAAGTTTAACAGGGCAACAAACATGCTTGTGCAGACGGTTTGGTTATATTTGCTTAAAAATTGACTCATAAGCCTTTTTCTCTCAGCTCAAGATTTGAGAAAACACTAAGGCTAATATCTGACTTTTTTTCCATTTTGGACTGCGAAAAAAAATATGCTCAAACATGACTTTTTGGAAGTTAAACAGGCCAAAAAACATGCTAGTGCAGACGGTTTGGTCATATTTTGCTTAAAAATTGACTTATAAGCCTTTTTCGCTTAGCTAACTATTTGAGAAAACACTAAGGCTAATCTATGACTTTTTTTCCATTTTGGACTGCGAAAAAAAAATATGTTCAAACATGACTTTTTGGAAGTTAAACAGGCTGAAAATCATGCTAGTGCAGACGGTCTGGTCATAATTTGGTTTAAAAATGGACTTATAAGCCTTTTTCGCTTAGCTAACCATTTGAAAAAACACTAAGGCTAACCTATGACTTTTTTCCACTTTGGACTACGAAAAAAAATGTGCTCAAACATGACTTTTTGGGTGTTAAACAGGCTGAAAAACATGCTTGTGCAGATGGCTTGGTCATATTTGGTTTAAAAATTGACTTATAAGCCTTTTTCTTTCAGCTCAGGATTTGAAAAAAACACTAAGGCTAATATATGACTTTATTTCCATTTTGGACTGCGAAAAAAAATGTGCTCAAACATGACTTTTTGGGTGTTAAACAGGCCAAAAAAGATGCTTGTGCAGACAGTCTAGTCATAGTCGTCTTAAATATTGACTTATAAGCCTTTTTCTCTTAGCTAACTATTTGAGAAAACACTAAGGCTAACCTATGACTTTATTTCCATTTTGGACTGAAAAAAAATATGCTCAAACATGACTTTTCGGAAGTTAAACAGGCTGAAAAACATGCTAGTGCAGACGGTTTGGTCATATTTTGCTAAAAAATTGACTTATAAGCCTTTTTCTCTCAGCTCAGGATATGAAAAAACTCTAAGGCTAATATCTGACTTTTTTTCCATTTTGGACTGCGAAAAAAAATATGCTCAAACATGACTTTTTGGAAGTTAAACAGGCTGAAAAACATGCTAGTGCAGACGGTTTGGTCATATTTGGCTTAAAAATTGACTTATAAGCCTTTTTCGCTTAGCTAACTATTTGAAAAAACACTAAGGCTAATATATGACTTTTTTCCATTTTGGACTGCGAAAAAAAATGTGCTCAAACATGACTTTTTGGGTGTTAAACAGGCCAAAAAACATGCTTGTGCAGACGGTCTGGTCATAGTCGTCTTAAAAATTGACTTATAAGCCTTTTTCTCTTAGCTCAGGATTTGAAAAAACTCTAAGGCTAACATATAACTTTATTTCCATTTTGGACTGCGAAAAAAAATGTGCTCAAACATGACTTTTTGGAAGTTAAACAGGCTGGAAAAACATGCTAGTGCAGACGGTTTGGTCATATTTGGCTTAAAAATTGACTTATAAGCCTTTTTCGCTTAGCTAACCATTTGAAAAAACACTAAGGCTAATATATGACTTTTTCAATTTTGGACTACGAAAAAAAATGTGCTCAAACATGACTTTTTGGAAGTTAAACAGGCTGAAAAACATGCTAGTGCAGACGGTTTGGTCATATTTTGCTTAAAAATTGACTCATAAGCCTTTTTCTCTTAGCTCAGGATATGAAAAAACACTAAGGCTAATATCTGACTTTTTTTCCATTTTGGACTGCGAAAAAAAATGTGCTCAAACATGACTTTTTGGAAGTTAAACAGGCTGAAAAACATGCTAGTGCAGACGGTTTGGTCATATTTGGCTTAAAAATTGACTTATAAGCCTTTGTCGCTTAGCTAACCATTTGAAAAAACACTAAGGCTAATATATGACTTTTTTCCACTTTGGACTACGAAAAAAAATGTGCTCAAACATGACTTTTTGGGTGTTAAACAGGCCAAAAAACATGCTTGTGCAGACGGTCTGGTCATAGTCGTCTTAAAAATTGACTTATAAGCCTTTTTCTCTCAGCTCAGGATTTGAAAAAACACTAAGGCTAACATAACTTTATTTCCATTTTGGACGACGAAAAAAAATGTGCTCAAACATGACTTTTTGGTAGTTAAACAGGCTGAAAAACATGCTAGTGCAGACAGTTTGGTCATATTTGGCTTAAAAATTGACTTATAAGCCTTTGTCGCTTAGCTCAGGATTTGAAAAAACACTAAGGCTAACATATAACTTTATTTCCATTTTGGACTGCGAAAAAAAATATGCTCAAACATGACTTTTTGGGTGTTAAACAGGCTGAAAATCATGCTAGTGCAGACGGTCTGGTCACAGTCGTCTTAAAAATTGACTTATAAGCCTTTTTCTCTTAGCTAACTATTTGAGAAAACACTAAGGCTAACCTATGACTTTATTTCCATTTTGGACTGAAAAAAAATATGCTCAAACATGACTTTTTGGAAGTTAAACAGGCTGAAAAACATGCTAGTGCAGACGGTTTGGTCATATTTTGCTAAAAAATTGACTTATAAGCCTTTTTCGCTTAGCTAACCATTTGAAAAAACACTAAGGCTAACCTATGACTTTTTTCCATTTTGGACTGCGAAAAAAAATGTGCTCAAACATGACTTTTTGGGTGTTTAACAGGCCAAAAAACATGCTCATGCAGACGGTTTGGTCATTTTTTGCTTAAAAATTGACTTATAAGCCTTTTTCGCTTAGCTAACTATTTGAAAAAACACTAAGGCTAATATATGACTTTTTCAATTTTGGACTACGAAAAAAAATGTGCTCAAACATGACTTTTTGGGTGTTTAACAGGCCAAAAAACATGCTTGTGCAGACGGTTTGGTCATATTTGGCTTAAAAATTGACTTATAAGCCTTTTTCTTTTAGCTCAGGATTTGAAAAAACTCTAAGGCTAACATATAACTTTATTTCCATTTTGGACTGCGAAAAAAAATATGCTCAAACATGACTTTTTGGAAGTTAAACAGGCCAAAAAACATGCTAGTGCAGACGGTTTGGTCATATTTGGTTTTAAAATGGACTTATAAGCCTTTTTCTCTTAGCTAACCATTTGAAAAAACACTCAGGCTAACATATAACTTTTTTTCCATTTTGGACTGCGAGAAAAAATATGCTCAAACATGACTTTTTGGAAGTTAAACAGGCCAAAAAACATGCTAGTGCAGACGGTTTGGTCATATTTTGCTTAAAAATGGACTTATAAGCCTTTTTCTCTTAGCTCAGGATATGAAAAAACACTAAGGCTAATATCTGACTTTTTTTCCATTTTGGACTGCGAAAAAAAATGTGCTCAAACATGACTTTTTGGTAGTTAAACAGGCTGAAAAACATGCTAGTGCAGACGGTTTGGTCATATTTGGCTTAAAAATGGACTTATAAGCCTTTTTCTTTCGCTTAGCTAACTATTTGAAAAAACACTAAGGCTAATATATGACTTTTTTCCACTTTGGACTACTAAAAAAAATGTGCTCAAACATGACTTTTTGGGTGTTAAACAGGCCAAAAAACATGCTTGTGCAGACGGTCTGGTCATAGTCGCCTTAAAAATTGACTTATAAGCCTTTTTCTCTCAGCTCAGGATTTGAAAAAACACTCAGGCTAACATAACTTTATTTCCATTTTGGACGACGAAAAAAAATGTGCTCAAACATGACTTTTTGGTAGTTAAACAGGCTGAAAAACATGCTAGTGCAGACGGTTTGGTCATATTTGGCTTAAAAATTGACTTATAAGCCTTTGTCGCTTAGCTCAGGATTTGAAAAAACACTCAGGCTAACATATGACTTTATTTCCATTTTGGACTGCGAAAAAAAATGTGCTCAAACATGACTTTTTGGAAGTTAAACAGGCTGAAAATCATGCTAGTGCAGACGTTCTGGTCACAGTCGTCTTAAAAATGGACTTATAAGCCTTTTTCTCACAGCTCAAGATTTGAAAAAAACACTAAGGCTAATGCATGACCTTTTTCCATTTTGGACTGCGAAAAAAAATGTGCTCAAACATGACTTTTTGGAAGTTAAACAGGCCAAAAAACATGCTAGTGCAGATGGTTTGGTCATATTTGGTTTTAAAATTGACTTATAAGCCTTTTTCTCTCAGCTCAGGATTTGAAAAAACACTAAGGGTAACATATTTTTATTTTTTTATTTCAATTTCAGACTCAAACATGACTTTTTGGCGATCATCTTTGTGCAGAATGTTTGGTCGTATTTGACTTAAAATTTGTTTTTTAAATTTATGGCAAAGTGATTATATTGTAATAAAGTTTTGTTTCATAATTCTCTTTCCTCTGAGCAATATGGTGTCTTTTGTTGCTATAAATGCCTGCATGTCTTTGTCTCGTAACTTAAGGCATTTTAGTCTTTTAAACGGATTAATGTTGGTCTATAGATAAGCTGGCCTTGCTTTGCTGCGCTCCATTTTTGTCCCGTATTCATGAAGTATTTGCAGTTATGATGGAAAATCCCCTCCTCACATAATTATTAAATACTAAGAGCTTCAAGCGTTCACTGTCTACTTCTGAAGCGTCTCCACCCATATCACATTCTGCGAGGAAAAATAACCCAGAGGAATGCTTAGATTAAACATCAGCACAAATCATGAAAGATCACAATGTTATAGGCTTTAAAAAGACAGAGACAAGAAAACATTTTTCATTCATTTATTTTGCCAAAGTGTCATGAACACTTTAAAAGAACATCATAAAGTTGGTCCAGTAGAAAAAGTCATTAAAAGCACTTGAATGATTAATACTTTGTTTTTCAGCTTCAATTCTGTCAAGTCATTTTGGAGTCTAGAGTCTAACGAGGGAGTGAATGCTAGTAAATGGTTTTATTTTTCTGCCCATCATATATAAATATCCAGAAATCAATTTATGTCCTAAAAGTAAGTCTAAAAAAAGGATAAAATGTCCCGATAGAAAAATGGCATCAATACCTACGTAAGAAATAAAAGGGATTAGCTGACTATAAAATGTACACTTTTGAAAAATTTAACTTAATATTCACATTCATATATAAAACTTACAAAACCTGGATCTTTCAGAAACCCTCTAAAAATAGTTTTTATCTGTTACTGCTGAAAGATTATTTAAATTACCACAAAGTTCATGGATTATTTGACGTATCATTAATGTCATCATTTCTGCCATTTTTATTCTTTATTCCCAGACGATTTTTGATTCATAAAAACACAAGTCAATAAATTAACATGCTACCTCAGTCCCTGAAAGCCAAACTCATCTGTGTTACTGTGGCAGAGTAAGACGAGTGTGTGTGTTAGGTGTGGATATAAAGGGGCTTTTCAACAGCAGGAACCAGGAACTTCTCAAGAAACTTGGTACATTCTCTCTGCAGGAACCAGGATCTTAATTTAGTTCTTAGAAAGTGATCTAGATCTTAAAAAGTTCTTGTACTGGGGGGAGGAACCACAAACAAGTGTTTCACCTTTCCAAAAGATGTTCATTAAACTGCTGTTAGCCTCTTAGCTAATGAATATAAGTACCCTCGCCTCATGCTGTGAGGCCTTTTGCAATGTAAGTGAATGAGGATTTAGCAGATAGGTGCTAACGCTAGCAGCATCTCTTAATGAAGCTGCCATCTCTTACATTTGAAGGGTCGTTTACATTGGTCCTTGTGCCTGATATTTACCTTTAGTTTTGGAAAAGTTGACCAAGAAATTTTACAAACCATGTCCTTGCATTAGCAGCTGTACACCAGGAAAACTAGATGAGTCAGATCAGTTTCTTCTCCGCCTTTTCCTCTAATTTTTCTGTCTTTAACAGACAGAAAAGACAGTCTAATTTGGTCCCAAGGCATAGTCTAAAAAATAAAACACATGAACCAGTGTCTAAATTTAGTTCCTGAGTTTGCTTACAAACCTTATATTAGGATTACGGTCCTATCCACACGCAGACAAAATTATTTTCATTTTTGAGACATTTTAAAAAGAGCATTTTTTTAAGAAATCTGAAAACCCTGTAGGGGTCCGTTAGCCCTACTCTACTCTACTCGCCTTGTGCTGCTTTTCCATTAGCCCCAGTCGCCTGCCCAACGGGGTGCAGTGTCGCCGTTAACAGCTGAGCGGCACTGCGGTGATGTCATTTTAAGTGGTGCACAACAAGCTACTACTAGCATGCAAGGTCATCGCACTCATGACTCATCGATGATCATGAGTAGTCAATCAGTAGCCGGCAGTTGGTGACGTCATCTTTTAGTATGGACTCAGCTCGCTTGGAACCAGAGCGGAGTAGGTACTAAAACTAGCTTGTTTAAGGAGGTACCAGGCTAGTGGAAACACGCTGCAAATCGAGTAGGGCCGAGTAGAGAAGGGCAAAGGCGTGCTAGTGGAAAAGGGCCTTATGTGGTGCTGTAAAGCTGCTGTAACTAACACCAAAACCAGAGAAAAAGACATTCATATTCGTTCACCCATAAAAGCTAGCTGGCATTTTCAGACACTGATGAGTGCAGCGCTGTTCAAAAAGTTGAACTTTATCTTACTGACTTGCACATGAGGAGGGCTAAAAACCTGGACCTACATTTGGTTCTGTTTTGAAAATGAGCGCTGTGATGCAAAAGCTGTGGCTGTGACATGGGTCCTAATGCAAGGTGTAAATGTAAACAAAGAATACTGAACCGCCTCCATGCTAACATGCTAACTCTGACGATGATGGCAGCCTTTTGTTGTCACACTGTGCTACCTTTGCCCTTACCGTACCACCGCCTTCTCTCTGCTGCAGTGGAAAAGCAGAAAACTACAAAAACTGTTAGCAGAGAAGTTCCTGGAGCTAAAGGTTCCTGGTACTTCCTGTCAAAAAGCCCCTTAAGTGAGTGTACGTGTGTGTTGATGTGTGTGCAGAGAAATATAGGACACAACCTGTTAGCGTACCTGCCTGTAAGAGGGCGGGGTTATTTCCATACAAAAAATAATTCATTGTAAATATATAATATATATTTATACATTTTTGAATATATTTACAAATATACCCAGCACTATACATTATACTGTGTATTTATTTTCCTCCAGAATACTTGGGAAGTTTTTTTTTTTTTTTACCAAGAGAATGAAAAAGAAATGCATCAATATGACAAAATAAAGAGGAGAGATGTTCCTATATGAGCTCTCCTTTTCCTCTGTTTGTTAGTTTTGTCCATCTGTCCGTTTCCTATTCCTTTTCTGATCCCTCGTTTTCCAAAGTTCACGTAGGTCCGTACATTCCTCCGGGAGTAAAGAAAACAGTTTTGGAATGACATCGACAAACGAGCCGTCGATTTTAAAACAAAACCTCCAAAAAGTCTGAGGAGCAAAAACTCGGTCCCTTTCCTCTCCGTTAAGACTTAAGGTGAGTGTGTGTGTGCATGGCAGTGTGAGTGTGACAGCAGCGCCGCCGTCGCCCACGCCGCTCCACGCCCGTTAGTCCATGGGGTGCCGCGGAGGGTGGATGGGCGAGGCGGAGGGAGAGGGGGGTCTGTGCCGGGTGTGTTTGGGGGCGGGAACCTCAGGAAGGAAGGGAAATGAGGGCGAAAACGGGGTGTGGCCTCATGTCTTGACGTTCCCATTGATGTGCTGGTACTTGGGTAGGCAGGGCTCGTCCGGTAACGGGTCGTGGGAGAACACGGAGTCGTCGCCGGAGGAGCAGGAGCTGCGGGTGTCGGGGAAGCTGGGGGAATACTGCTCGGTGGGGGCGCACAGGTCCAGGTACTCCTGCGGACGAGAAAACGAAGATCAGTTACAACACGAGAAAACGGCGAACGTACACATGGAGCTGAGAGTCTGTCAACAACACCGGGGACTTTCCAGAGGAGTATCACCTCCATGTGATGTTTATCTAAACCGCAGAAGGATTTATGAAACATGACAGGAAAAATAATCTTTAACTGGATACTGTATGAAAATATTTGAAGGAATAATAAAGTGAGTGTGGGATGGAGAGAGCCTGAAGGAGCAGCGTGACCTGGTTGTGGTTTCAGCTCGGGATAAGCCGGCTTAACTCTCTGGATGTTCTCACACCTTCAGCTTGTTTGCTCTGCTCTGAATCATGGATCACTTAGTTCATTGTTGTTACCTCAGGTTTGGTCTGCATCACACAACGATCCTTACAAGAGAAGGAAAGTGATCTCTAAGGCCCCATCCACACAAAGACAAACCGAAGTCTAAAGGCAGACGTTTTTGCTGAATCTGCGTATCATCCATACAAAGACGGCGTTTTGGGGGTCTTTTGAAGATTTTGAAATGCTGTATACACAGCTCCGTGATTACTGGCTCTCCGCAACTTTTCAGATATGCTTACGTCATAGTTTCATATCTTCATTGACACGCATGCGCCACACGCGGCAACAACAATGGCAGCATACGGTGAAGCATATGTGCTGATGAAGCTAGTGACCCTACTATCCCTGTTGCAGCAAAATCTCCTTCTTCTCAATCACCACCGAGTTGAACAAACAATTATCGAGGACACATTACAGCACTTTATGACCACTTTATCACAATCTCTGTTTACAACTTTTGCCACAAGTGCACATGCCCACTGTTTTTTCATCTGTTTCCGCTTGTTTCCGTCATATCCTTACAGCGCCCCTAGAGGTCTGGCATGTGTTTTACAGCGTTTTCATGCGGATCGAGTGCACTCATGTAGACGCACACACTTTCTGAGACGCCTTCGTCTTTATGACGATCGTTTAGGAAACTGTTAAGCGTTTTGTCATCGTGTGGATGGGGCCTAAGGCAGGGGTGTCCAAACTAAGGCCTGGGGGCCAAATGCGGCCAACTGCCCATTTTTAATTGGCCCATGAAACAGCTGAATGAGTGATTACATTTTGATTGTAGCAGTAAATACCTCCAATCATGCACATTTTCTGCCATATTTAGTAGAGCTGGGGCGATACGTTTTCCTCCCGATTTGATTTTTTAAGTGTTGATCCGATTTCCGGCAACATAAAGACTCTGTTACCCATGAGCATGCACGGCGACTGTCGTAAAGACGTGACCCAGAAAACACTGAAAACATGAATGTTTCCTGTAAAGATGAGCCAAAATTTGCCTTAACTGTGCTTGTAAAAATTTCAAAAGCATTAAGAGGGAGAAATTAACTGAATTACTTTTGTAGTAAGAACTTTGCTCCTTGCAACATTAAGGATGCTGAGCAGAAATAAAATCAGATGCATCAACTTGATCTGATAACAACTCCACAAAATTTCCAATAGCTTTATAGTTCTTAGTGCCACATGTTAATGATTGAGAGTAGGAGAAAGTGTTTTCCTAAAATTTTTACTTGTTAAAAACAAGAAATTACACAGTTTAGGATGCAGCTGTCAAAGATTTATAAAGGTTTTGTTATGAACAGGACCTTCATGGATCATACGTCCTTGGGAAAGACCACCATTTTGCAAATTTCTTGCACAAACCAGGAACAAATATCAGATTTCTTCATTTATGGAGCAACTTTTACACAGTCCTGTTATTAAGTCATTGCATTCAGAACTTCACACTTCTTAAATTTAAATTCAGTTTATTTTAAGACTACTTTAATTCTCAAAATGAAGGAAAGCACATAATTGTACTGCAGAACAATTAAGGTGTTTTATTTCTCGATCACTAAAGCTCTTAAATGCTGATTTGTTTAAGAGCAAATTATCATTTAGCTAAGACATCATGAGCCTGATGGTCTAAAACGATTAACAAGTTACATTTAATATTAATGAGTGTTTAAGTTTAATAATTAAGATCTAAGTATCACTTTATATGACCATATTATTAAAGGTGCTATGAGGAGAATCTATGCAGCTCAGACCTTCCTCAGAACTCTGCATTGCTTTACAACTTCTTTTTTCAACAACTTACAGGATGCAAAGCCACGAGGTAATGTATCTCTTTCTAGTTATGTAGCGGTAGTTTTTGATGTGTGACAACAAGCAATTTTTGGAAAACTTAGTATCGTAGTTTTGTAGCCGGCTATATATGGCTACTTACAGCCCGGTGCTCTAAGACGTGTCTGAATAATATAAATTTGCTCTAGTTTTAATTGTCTTGTTCCTGAAGTTGAGTATCCAGGCCAGTCCAGCCCTGTCCGACCCGACCACGAAGCTAAGGAATAGCATTTATAGATAACCTATTTTGATGCTATAAAACTCATCTTAAAGTGTGTATTAACTTTTTTTCATTAAATCTTAATTTCTTTTCAAATTTACTAGATTCTTTTAACTTATGAAAGAAATCCTTAAGTGGTGAAAAGGTTGTTTTTTCTGGAGCAATGACGAGGCAGTAAAGATATTTGAACGTATGACTCGTGGCTCCTTTGCAGCATATCATTTCCCTCTCTCTCTCTCTTGTTTCCCACATTATCCGCTCTTCTATGAAATCAGGCAAAGAGCTCATCAAATAAGGGCTGAAAAGGCAGTAAAAGTAATTAATTTGTTTTCTTGATCTTGGACTAGCTGACACAACACAATGAAATATGATTTTAACCCCTTTGACAAAAGCTCCCTCGGGCTCTCCAAAGTCCTGGTCCAACTTTTTGCTCATGAGGTCGTTCGGTTTTTTGAAAAGGGGGGGCACATGCAAAGCAGAAAAGTGGGTCAAAAAAGTGGCACCCAGCCTTCGCTGCATTGCTTCATGTTTCTTTCCATTTTAGTCCAAACAAATGTGATCTGTGACACTGAAACATTCAACATCAACACCGAGACACGGCTGGAAAAAATAAAGAAGCTGGCAGGGCCGAGCGACCCCCCCTCTAAAAACAAAACCAAGATGAAGGAGGCCCAAACCCGCAGAAATCCTGTTATTAATTTCTGACTGGGCTCAGCGTTGGAAAGTTATTTTGCTCTTTTCATGTCAGCTAAATCTCGCTTCACCCCCTCCTGCTCGTCTTTCATGGGGCTGTTTGGGTCGAGTTGTGAGGAGGAAGAGCTCTCGGGGTTTTCTAGAAAATGAGCGCTGGCTTCCATTTTCCCAGCTCAACACGAGAAGGCTCACGTTACTAAAGAGCTCCACATCTGCCAGCGGTTTGGGGCAAAGACAGAGAGGGAGGGAGGGAGGGAGAGGCAAGAAAAAGACCTTTATTACATTTCAGGAGTTCAAACTCCGAGTCGGGCCTTTCTGGCATAAATTCATAAAGTTTCAGCCTCGCTGCAGACGAGTCCTGACAGCGCTCCGTCGACGGCCTCTTTTCAGCTCTGCAGGCGGATATCACAAGAGACAGGAGGGGGGACGGAAAGAATCGCAGCTCGAACGTGATGATTGGGCAGCTTCACCGGGCCATGGCGGCCATGTTGGGCCTGGATCGAATCATAAAGACTTTTTTTTTTTAGCTAGCAACGTGGCTCCTAATGCTCCTAAAGCTCTCAGCAGCTGAACCCTGCATGCACCACGGTTTGGACGAAGAGTCATGTTCCTGCGGAGGAATGTGGCGAATTATTCTGGTTTATTGTTTTAAAATGAGTCGTGTTGGCTGAAAACTAAAGAGCCGTAAATCCAGGAACAGAGAGCGAGACGGGAGGAGCGACTCTCACCTCGTTGGTGCTGAGGGTGAGGATCCGATCCAGGTCCTCCACGAGCTGCTTGAAAGTCGGTCTCTGCGAGGAGATGGCGTGCCAGCAGTCCTTCATCATCATGTACCTAAAGGAGAGTGAATATAAAGTGTGTAAGTCTCAAACAGGAAGAGGAAGTGCTGCTGCTTCATCATCGACAAACCAAGTTTCCGACTGCTGCAGCCAAAGAGTTTTCTGCCTCTCGTCTTTATCAAACACATGCTCTTTGTATCTGGATCATGTCCCAAACTCGACAGTTACTCTGGCCTCACATCAGTAAACGGGCATTTTCTTCACTTCAGTCATTTCCAACATTTGAATTCTCTCAAATCGCAAAGTAATAACGACCATTCTGTTCCCTCTGGACTGTCAACACAAGGTTTTACTCACGATATTACGGATGTTTCTGAACGGAAAAACACAAACCTAACCATTTTTCTGGCTTTGAGTGGTGGTGCATTTCCACCATGTGGTGCAGTTCACTTTAATGCACAATTGTGCTCACATTACTGCGGCTGAATAAAGTCGGGAAAGTAAAAAAATAGGGGCGTACCACAAAAACATGCCTCCATGTTTTGGGTTATGGTTTTTGGTTTGGTTTGATGGTCTTGGTCATTATGTGCTTTCCTCTAAACCAGCTGGGATGCTTAAGGGAAATTTTACAGGAACAGCAAAGATGTATTAAGATGAAAAAAAGATGAAATGCTGTTTACGATTTAACATAGAAGAATTACAATATTAAGAAAAGAACACTTTCATGCCCTTCTTACTTTCTACCTATCTCTTCTTTAACCCTGTAAAGCCAGTTGTCTCATATTTGATACATACTTTTATAATACATCTTTCTACTCAATATGATCAACAAATTACAAAAAAACATCTGAATACAATCAGATAAATGATAAAAATGTCCTCAAATGGATTATCAGTTGCCAAATACACCTTAATGTATCAAATAAGATATGAAAAATCTATATGTTGAATTTTATGGACATTTTGATATTTTTAGAATTTTAAAAAACATTTCTGATCCAAAAAATTAGAATTTTCCGGCTATAATCCATGGTCTTGGGCCTTAAAGGGTTAAAATCCTGTAAAATAACCTAATTCAACCCATGAAGGCTGAAAGTAAAGTTTATTTAATCATCAATTTCTTTGTTTTTATTATATATTAAGAGTGCATCATGATTCCACCTAAATTTATTCTCTGGTTGTGTTCTGTCAATCATCCTGACAAATTCAGTAAGGATCTAAAAATGAATTATAAACGTCAAGCAACAAAATTTTCCTCAAATTTGTGTTTTAAAGTGAGCTTTTCATGGACATTTTGAGAAGATGAGGAGGATTTTTCCTGCTGCAGAAGCCAGAATCAAACTGTCACCAGGACCGCAGTGGACAGGAACGACATTTAATGCATTATTTGATGCTAAATGCTGATGTGCTTTGAGTTAAAGGATAAGTTTGGTTTCTACAGCTCTCACATTGTTTATAGAATGAAGTAGAACAATATACTCACCCAGAAGGCTTTCCTGATCCAAACAGTGCTTCAGGAGATATTTAGATCCAAAATCGAGCGGCGGACATCCGTATAATGGTAGCACACGGGGCATGTATAGCGCCGCTCCTAAAACTGCATTAATCGTCCAAAAACTCCTTAGTTTCACCAATATTTCATCATGGTCCACTCACGCTACTCCTCCAAGACTGTCCAGGGTCACTCCAGACATGTTTTTGTGACTGTGCTGACCTCTGAACTGAAGAAGAAGAATGGTTGCCTCCGCGCATGCGCAGTACGGCTCATTGTTTCAGGGGCGACCGCCGGCTACACAACGACTTTCTTCTTCCAGTTTTGTGCAAAATGGACGAATATCTATCGGATGGAGATGTTGTGGAGGAGAACTTTGAATATGATGGGTGTCCTTACAGTTTGGAGCCAGAGTTTACAGATGAGGAGCTCATAGAAAGGAGGAAGCCGTACTGTGCATGCGCGGCAGCTGTAAAGAAAGTTTTCAGTTCAGAGGTCAGCACAGTCACAAAAATATGGGTGGAGCGACACAGACTGTCGTGGAGGAGTAGCGTGAGTGGACCATGATGAAATATTGGTGAAACTAATGAGTTTTTGGACGATTAATGCAGTTTTAGGAGCGGCGCTATACATGCCCCATGTGCTACCATTATACAGATGTCCGCTGCTCGATTTTGGATCTAAATATCTCCTGAAGCACTGTTTGGATCAGGAAAGCCTTCTGGGTGAGTATATTGTTCTACTTCATTCTATAAACAATGTGAAAGCTGTAGAAACCAAACTTATCCTTTAAATCACGCCCATGCAAGAGACCCATATGTTACAAAGTTCATGTTACGCAAATGCAGAACTATCTATCACAGAAGTGAAGACTCCTTTTTACATTTAAAGTTTGATTTCATGTCCAAAAACTTGCTGTGGCAAAATGTTTTATGATTCACACATGAGTATCACACCGTGGACGTCACACCAGACGGTGCAATATTTTAATATAACTCTAACATCCCTACAATGTTTTTCCCAGCCACCTCTGTTGGATGATTTAACACTAACCCTGGGGATGTCCCTGATTGACTGATGGTGACTAAATGAGGATGTGTTTGGCTTTATGTGATGGAAATTAGCATTGTGCTAAATCCATCAGATACGCTGGTATTGTAAGAACTCTCATTGCTTAAATAAACTGTAAATAAAGTAAAGAATGGAGAAGATAAACATGTTTTGTCAGTAATGAAACCCTGAGGTTTAAAGTTTTGGGCAGTTTCAGGACTGAATCCAGCCTCCTTTGCTGCCTAATCCCAGCACTGATCTGCATGTGAATGTACGACACCGGGCATATTTCGTTTGACCGTCTTTAGCTTTGATTACAGTCTCATTCTCTGTGTCATTGTTCCTCATAGCATCTTTAAGAAATGAGAAGCTGCCCAGCTGGAGTTAAATAACTTGTTTCAGCTGAAAGATAATCACCCATGCAGTAATTATCCAACAGGAGGCTCAGACCTGTTTGCTTATCAGTGAATTAATAACAGAATTAAAGGGGCGGTGAGTATTCTTACAGCTCGTTGGTGCAGTTTCCGGGCTTGTCCATGCGATGTCCCTCTTTGAGCAGCTTGAAGAGCTCCTCCACGGGGATGCCGGGGTACGGCGACCCCCCCAGGGTGAAGATCTCCCACATCAGCACCCCGAAGGACCAGCTGAGGACACAAACAGAAACATTAGTGAGCCGAACATCAGAGCGCGTGCTAACGGCGTTCGGAGGCTCGTGCTGCGGTCTGACGGGGTCCATCAGTGTCAGTGTCCTTTGACCTCTGGATCGTTTACACAGGCCTCAGTGTCCCGCCGGGCGTCAATGCCTTCTTTCTGCTCTCTGTGCCACTCTGCCCTCTTCTCAGTGTTCGCTTTTGTGCCCGCTGTTCGCTCACACAGGCCGCCATTGTCCCGTCACGCCACGCCAAAACAAACACAGGACCCTCCAGAAAAGAAGGGGGGAGGTTAATGACTATCACTGACTAACTACTTCCTCCTCCGAGTGTCCGATCAGGAAGCATCAGAGCTGCACGGACCGACGCTCTGACGCCGACCCGTGTGGACGTGGTCGAGCGGGACATCCTGTTATCTGCTCGTCCATCTGTTGACACAGCAGCTCTCAGTTTGTCCTCTGCTCTATCTCTGATGAATCTCTCCTCATGTTGACCCACTCCGCTCTGCTGTCTGCTCCACTTTGTCACCTCTTTCACGCCGATCGCCATCCTGCAGCCAACCCTGACGGCACAAGCAATCAGGCCCACCTCCACGCCCCGGGTCACTCTGTCTGACCTGCAGGGCCACGAGTGGAGAGGCACATACGTGACGACAAAATGAAAATGGGATGTCACATCTCAGGAGGTCGACCTTTAATCAGTGTTGGGAGTTACTAATGCTGTTATCTTTACCCAGTAACAGGTAATCTAATTAATTACTTTTTTAAATGTTACAACGCCGTTACCGACAGTGAAATGTGGCGTGTTACTTTGCACCGACGTCTATCATTTGTTATCCGACCTGCCTCACTCAGCCAGACTCAGACAGGAGCTGCACCGCTAACAGACAGACGAGAAAACTCGATGCCAAAGTTGCCAGGTTTGCTTATTATAAGCAACCTTCAGCTTCTTCTTTTTCTAACTTGTATGTGTATATTTGGAGTTGGAGGTTGCAGGTTTTTGGGCTTGTTCCAATAGTGCAGTTGCTCATTTGGACTTGTTGTGCCCTCAAACCATCAATATAAACCCAATTCAGAAGATATTACAATTATTTTATCCCACGCTAACACAAATTAAAATGACATCTAAATGAAAAAAAAGCCAGATATAGCTACTAAAGTTTTATCAGATATGGCACGTGCATTCCTTATAGTAATTTATTCTAAAAATGTAATGCAATGTACTTATTTCTAATGAGGGTAACACAGAATTACCTTTTTTTTAAAGAGTATTCACTGATTTTTTGAGCATATTTTACCAATTTTTCTCATTTTCTTTTTCACAAATACACTAAATTATACATTAGCAGAGATTATAGACAAGATGACAGATCCATTTTCTGAGAAATATTCCTGCTTTCATGGCTGTTTTGCCACATTTTATCTATTTTTTCATTTGACTGCAGTTTCCTTTGATTGTTCGTGTTCACTAATGCTTGTCTGTCTCTACATGTCAGCTCTGTGCTCTAGGCTCCGGCCTCCAACAACCAATAAAAGAAAAAGAACCTGCATGGACAGGAGTTTTCTGTAACTCAGAGGGAATAATCAAGGTTAAAAAAAAGGTCAAATAAGAAGCCATGAAGTAGCTTTTCTCCCTTGCTTCCTGATTTTCTGTTGTTTATATAAATTATTTTCTCAAATAAAGGAGTCAATCAGAATATCTTGACTCTGAAGAGGGTCCTTATTTCAGGATCTTGTTTGTTTCTCATTACACTTCGCTCTCTGCGGCTCAGTTCTTCTGCCTCTGCTGCTGAAGTTCATGATATCGACTAAAAGCTGCATGAATATAAATGTCCTCCTAACAAGTCAATACTTGAACATGCATCAGAGGAGCCACAGCTGAGGGGCTACATTAGTTTTTGTGTTTCATTATGTTAATGGGTGGAGATGGGGGTGGGGTGGGGGGTCCCACTGCTGTAGTTTGATTTCTGACTCCGTCCTCAGCCCATCTGTCAAAGCAACGCGCGGCGCGTTTCATTGGGATTCATGTATTCATTTAATCTGATGTCATTTATGGATCGAGCTGCTCCTGAGGGGGTTGAGTGCGAGCCCAGCCCCCCCCCCCCCCCCGACAAACACAAACACGTCCTCTTCATCCCTTCATCCGCTCTGTGAGAAAGCAAATCTCTGAAGGTGATGAAACTTAATGAACGGTGAGCTGACGGACACGACCGCAGAGCCACTTCATACTTCAGTGTAGGGCTGGGAAACTATCCAGTTATTAAAGGTGCAGTGTGCGGAAATTGGCATTTTAGCGACATCTAGAGTTCAGATTTTGGGATTAGCCCGTCCGTTACATCTCTAAGAGACAAGAGCCGGCGAAGACCACAAAGGATCGTGAACAGGGCATCATTTATGACAGTTACCAGTTACTATTATTTTGATAGATTATAGGTCAGTTAAAGGAAAAGTTCGGTTCCTGCAGCTTTTACATTGTTTATAGAATGAAGAACAACAATCTACTCACCCAGAAGGCTTTCCTGATGCAAACGGTGCTTCGGGAGATATTTAGATCCAAAATCGAGCAGCGGACACCGATATAATGGTAGCCTGTAGGGCATGTTAGCGCCGCTCCTAAAACTGCATTAATCGTCCAAAAACTCATGTTTTTCACCAATATTCCATCATGATTTCCTCCGAATGGACCGCCATTGCAGCCTGTGTCTCTCCACACAGCGCTGTGTGGCTGAACTAACCTCTGAACTGACGAAGAAGACCGGGTACCTCTGCGCATGCGCAGTACTCTCCGGAGCGTTGTGATCGCTTCTTCATTTCTAAGAGCTCCTTATCTGTATACTGTGGCTCCAAACTGTAAGGACACCCATCATATTCAAAGTCCTCCTCCACAACATCTTCATCCCATAGATATTCGTCCATTTTGCACAAAACTGGAAGAAGAAAGTTGATTTGTAGCTGCCGGTCTTCCCCTGAAACAATGAGGCGGACTGGGCATGCGGAAAGGGGATGTAAAGAAAGGCGTGAGTTGAGAGGTTAGTTCAGCCACACAGCGCTGTGTGGAGAGACACAGGCTGCAATGGCGGTCCATTCGGAGGAAATCATGATGGAATATTGGTGAAAAACAGGAGTTTTTGGACGATTAATGCAGTTTTAGGAGCGGCGCTAACATGCCCTACAGGCTACCATTATATCGGTGTCCGCTGCTCGATTTTGGATCTAAATATCTCCCGAAGCACCGTTTGCATCAGGAAAGCCTTCTGGGTGAGTAGATTGTTGTTCTTCATTCTATAAACAATGTAAAAGCTGCAGGAACCGAACTTTTCCTTTAAGATGATGATTATAGGTTTTATAAACTTTTGTAGCCTCATATTCAAAAGCTTGTGTTTTTTGTCCCTTAAACCCACCCGTTGACAACATGGTGGATCGTTATGTCAGCCTCCACAGAGGGGAGACCTACGGTACATAGATTAAAAAAAGCTTTTTCTAACTTAATAAAAAGAAAACTAAAGTTTTATGAGGATGAATGTACACCTATTTTGCTGCCAACTTCTACACACTACACCTTTAACATTTATCTTTATATGTGATTCATATTTAATAAAAGGTAAGCAATGATCCTTTGAGTATGATGGCTTTAATTTGTGAAGCACTTTGTGCTACAAATTGTTGTATGAAAAGTTCTAAACAAATAAAGTTTCTTGATTGAAGTGGAAAAGACGGTGGACGGATGGATTTTTAACCCTTTCATGCACGAATTATCAAATCCAAATTAATAAAAAAAAATGTTTAAAAAATCATTGTCACTTTTTTCAATGTTATATTTTGAAGACATGCATCTGTCCGGTACAGTGGACACCATGCATCAATGGTATGTTTAGTAATTTAGTGGAACTTAAAAGTAAATAAAAGAAAAGTGAAATCCGAAGTATATGCACTAGTGTTTTTTAATCCGACAATCAACTAGTAGATTAAACCAACACTTAAAATAAAAAAAAAAGTTATGTCATATCTGAAAACAAGCATAATACCCATTTTGCTGTTGGCTATTTTGAATTTATGACGCAATGTCTCGATATGATAAAAATGTGCAATGAAACTATTTTAATGAAACTCCAGACAAGGGGTTTGGGAATTTCCCACCTGGTAGTTGGACATGGTACTGCGACCAAAAGGATATAAAATTAATCCCAAATATCTATCCATTGTGGTGGACACTGTGCATGAAAGGGCTAATGTCTTTATAGAAAAAAAAAATGGTAACACTTTACTTTAGAGGTCCGCAAATTTCATCACACTTAGGTAATAATTAGACAAAGTTTTTTCTTATTTCTTTGAAATTACCCCCAAAATTTCATGAGAATTTGGTGAAAATTAGCACAAAACTTCTTTAAAATAATGTCCAATTTTATTGTCACAAGTCAGAATTGGTAGGTTACTGTTTTTTCCATTTTCTTTGAAATTTTCTCCAAACTGCAAGATAAGAAGGGGACGATTAGCAAATAATTTATTTGAAATTAAATCACAACCCACCACAAAATGTTTTCATTAGTATCCCAACATTTCTGGAAACTCAGTACTAAAGAACTTGGTGAAATTAAATAACAAATAGCAAACCATCAACTTCTTATTGGGAAATTGAATTATTCACTTAACATTTCAAAGGTAGTTATCACAGGAAACAATGAACCTAACATCTGTGTTCAAGAACTAAGCAGCTATTCATCACCTGCTTCTCTGGAAACAGCAGAAATGTTTTGATACTTCTAAAAACATTTTGTGGTGGGTTGTGATTTTATTTCAAATAAGTTATTTGCTAATTGTCACCTTCTTACTTTGCAATTTGGAGTAAATTTTGAAAAAAATTTAAAAGAAACTGGAAAAAAAACAATAACCTATCAATTTTGACTTGCGACAATAAAATTGGACATTATTTTAAAGAGGTTTTGTGCTAATTTTCACCAAATTCTCATGAAATTTCGGGGTTAATTTCAAAGAAATAAGAAAAAAATTTGTCTAATTATTACCTAAGTGCGATGAAATTTGCAGACCTCTAAAGTAAAGTGTTGCCAAAAAAATTAATGTCAATCAATCTTTATTTGTACAGCGCCAATTCATAGAGCATAAAGCTCTTCATTTTATGGATACACATATATGCATAGATACATATATACACATAAAGATACAC
Organism: Scarus forsteni; assembly: GCA_036419115.1. Classification (NCBI taxonomy): domain Eukaryota; kingdom Metazoa; phylum Chordata; class Actinopteri; order Labriformes; family Labridae; genus Scarus; species Scarus forsteni. Next base: position 283,678 of record JAZDUH010000042.1, read on the forward strand.
ATATACATATATATACAAATATATACATCCAACACCAACATGAATCCATATAGCCAATCATGAATCCCTCCATCATGGCTCAAGAAAAAACCTTCTGTTAAGCAGCAGGAAATCTTGAATGTGGATCCCAGTCTCATGATGAACAGCAAATCCACACGATGCTGTGATGGTGTGAGGGTGAAGGAAGGGAAGTAAGAGGAGACAAGTGGACTAAAGTAAGAACTAAAGTTAGGGACAGATCCATGAACCATAGACCTGTCGTCTGATTTATTAGAGGTTAGCCTCTTGAGATGCTACATCTGGTTTTCAGGAGGGTCCTCATGTCTGAATGGTTGTGGTCATTTTATAGAAGTATAATCATAGATATTCTTACTGAAAATAAGAATTTATGGTAGTGACGAACTCATGGGTGCCCAGACCACAAGTGCATCCCTACCATATTTGTCTCTGTTAAGTGTAAATGTGTTAAAGGCCTCTTGAGATGTGACATCCCATTTTCAGAGGGACCTCGTGCCTATGTGGTGATAAATATAGTTACTATAAAGGTATAAACAAATGTGTATTTCTATTGAGCTGTTAAATACCATGAGATGAGTTTGCTCTATTATCCAGTCTGTCAGGACAGGAGCAGGATCCTCCATCCAGAACCTGAAGCAGAGATTCTCGGTGCTGTCCCGCGGGTCGGTGTGCGAGCGTTTATCTAACCGCCACACACACTCTGAGTCTGGAGACGAACTTCAAACGCTGCTGTCAGAGCGACTGAAGCTCAAACTCCGAAACAGAGACGCTCCTCCTTTGTTCTGTTTTTAGACCCAGAACTCTGGAGGATGAAAAAGAGCGGCAGAGACGGGTCAGCAGCTCGCGCTCCAGATGAATGAAAGTGAGAGCGGCGGGGCGGGACGGGGCGGTGGGGGGCGTATTGATCACGGACATCCTCGGGAAGGACCAAGTGATCCAGGATCAGGCCGGGACGCAGCTTTGTCACCTTAAGACGTGTGTTTGGGGAGCAGGGGGGGACTTCCGAGCCGGGCCGGGACAGCGAGGGGCGAGCGTGTTGGCGAGGAGGGGGAGGCAACGGCGGCTCCTTCAGGCTCTTTGAAGCTGCTCAGATTAGTAACACGGCATTGGCTCCAAGTCTAGCGTGAAATCCTCACTTCTGCCAAAGGCCGGCCAGAGCTGGACACACACACACACATCTAACACTCACCGGGGCTGCACCAAAACACCCCGCGCTCCCCTGAAAAACAAGCCTCTGATCCGCACAGCTGAGCACGACAACAAACGCTAAAAATAGAGAAAAACTTTGATTTTCCGTCTGTTTTCACGCTCCTGACCTGCACTGAGAGGTTCACCGGGAGAAGGGGGCGAGGTCTGGGAGGCAGATATTCACACAAGTTCATCTTCAAGGTTAAATAGTTCACAATTTTCCTTTAAATTTCTTAAAAGCTGCAGAAAAACCTGGTTATTTTAGGATGTGGCAATCAAAGGGACAATTCAATCCAGCTCCTTTTAGTCCTGCAAGCTATTGAACTTAGCCCATAAACAATCAGTTAATTCTCTTTTTTTGGTTGCTTTAGTTTTTATTGATTATTTGGACATTTTGTGCATATATAGCAGAGCTGAACCTTTAAATGCTTCATAATCGATCCATAAAATCCAAAGATGGATCTTTTAACGTGGGTAGTTTTTTCTTCATTGGACGGTTCGAGAAGCAGCCTGTGGTATCAACTCTGCTAGTGTCATGTTTAGCGCTGCTTTCCACTGAACAAGATCTCATGAGATGTTACTGCAAGCAGTAACATCTCATGAGATGCCCCTATAGGGGCACCACCGGAGAGTTTAATGATTAATGTCTGGATATATTTCAGATTTAACAAGCATGAAAGAAAAGACGAGTTGGACAAAAAACAAGTAACATGCAGAATATGCATTAATGCATATCATTAATATGTGATTAATGTAACTGCTTTGGGTTCAGTTCTTAATGTAAAAACAGTTTTAATAATGTACCAGGTCAAAAAGTCATTTACAGCATTATTTTTACTGAGATAACCCGGACTGAACAAACATCGAATCGTGAATCGGGTCGATCTGAGACCTCTTAATATCAAAACGAATCGATCCAGAAAATCTGAATCGATACCCAGCCCTAATATGGACCAAAGTTCATATCTCGATATCGATACGATATGACTGCGGGCTCAGTGGAAACCAAGCAGTGCATTCAAGGGCAATCGTAAACCCGTAACCATTTATATCGTTGCTTTTTCGATTTTAATATCTTGATTGTTCACATCTTGATAAAGATATGATAACGATATATCTTTCAGCCCTAATGTATAGCCTACTTTAGATCATGTTGGCTTTATGTTGAAAATAAAAAAGTAAACATACGTAAGTCTGAGTCAGCAGAAACTGGAGTCCATCTTCCAGATATCTTTATCAGAAATGAACAATTACTTGTCTCTTTTTCTTGTTGTAATGTCACTTAATTTTGTCTTCTATGATGTCCATTTCTCCTTTTCATCCATGCGTGTTATAATCTCAAATGATGGGTCATTTTTTTCCCTTATGAAGATTTCTTCCACTGTCTCATCCCATTGCTCTTAGTAATAGAGTTTTTTGCAGCTACCAGCTACAGTATTTTTGCCAAGTATTGGTCCTTAACTCGTACAGTACCCTTAGGTGAGTTAAATTGACACGTGCAAAGCAACAGAAAGCTCACAGGAACATTATATCCTTGTATTTCTAGTAGGTTCTCATGTACAGCTTCCAAAAAACAGAATCTTATTGCATTTCCAAAACATGTGTGAGCAGTCAGCATTCATGGCTCCACAGTCTAACAATCAGCTATTTCAACTCAACACAGCTCCTTTTGGACCCACTTGGCTCCATTACAGAAGTGGCATACACTCACTGGCCACTTTATTAGGTACTCCTTGCTCGTACTAGACTGGTCCCCCCTCACCTTCAGATCAGCCTTCAAGATGCTGAAGCATCCCTCAGAGATGTTGGTCCATATCTCCATGATAGTAGTTGAATGCCTAGATTAGAATCTCCTGCTCCACCACATCCCAAAGCTGCTCTACTGGCCTGAGATCTGGTGACTGTGGAGTGAATAAACCAGTGTGAGCTGATCAGAGCTCTGAGGCATGAAGATGGTCCACTGTGGTCATAAAGGGATGGACATGGTCAGCAACAATCCTCAGGTAGGCTGTGGGGTTTGAACCATGCTCAGGTGGGACTGAGGCACCACCAGCAGCAGCCTGAACCGCTGATCCAAGGAAGGATGGATCCATGTTTATGATGTTCACACCTCTCTATCATCTCAAACCACTCTGACCATTCTCCCAGCAAGGCAGTTTGGCCCAGAGACCTGCAGCTCACTGGATATTTTCTCTTTTTTAGACTGTGCCAGCTGATCAGAGCAGCCAGTATGGCACCAACAGCCGTGCCACATGCCGAAATGCATTGAATTGCTGCCATGAGATTGCCTGATGAGCTGGCATTAAGATTGGAGAAAGTGTCTTCATGTGTTTGGTAAAGTTTCCTTCGGTCAGATTTTGCCACATTGGCTTGCTCTTCTTCTACCTGTATTACGGTAGTCAAACTCAGCCCTGGCCGGGTTGATTATGTGTGTGCACCTCAGCTGTGTACTTACACGTCACTCTGGTGTGTGTAGACCCGGTCAAACAGAGCCTCTGGAGCCATCCATTTCACCGGAAGTCGACCCTGAGGACACACAAGCAAACACGTAAGAGATGAAACATGAACATCCTGATTCCTCGCTCTCGTTCGGTGTGTTTTAATCCCCGCTTGGCTCTGATTCGGCCTGCAGGACGAGTGTGTGAGTGTTTCCCAGAGGGGCTGTGATGTTGTTAGAGGGCTGAGCTGATAGACAGGGTCACAGATAGAGAGGGCGAGCGCTGGTGATAAGACTGATCTGCTCAGACTGTCTGAGATACCAAACATGATAACGTCCAGACTGTCGGGCTGATCCTGTGGATCGATGTCTGATTTAGTGACCGAGGATCAATCGTCTTTTTGCTCTTGATCAGCACAAATGCTCCTCTGGGATTATTTGGGAATGTGGGGGTCTTATAGATCCTCTCTGACAGCTTTGAGACTCGCCACAGGTTTGCTCTTCAGCTCCAGAGATGTCACAGTCTATACGATGATGTTTACAGCTTTAAAACATGAAGTTTATCTTTTTTCAAACAGCCTTTTTTCCTGTTTATCTTATGGGTTATTTTTTCCATTCTATAAAAGCTGTGCACTGTTTCTAACCACTTTTTCAAGTTAGGAGCTTCAGTCTTTTTCCAGTTTCTTGTGATTTGCTTTAATGCTGTTATTCTTAGGATCCAATAAAGGTCCAGTTCGTTTATTAAAATTCCGGGACGTATTCCTACGAGAAGTATAAAATTGACAATGTAAAGGTGGAATAAAATCAGATGAAGTGAGCTCCTTATGTTTCATGTATAGCTTAAATATGATTTAACTGCATAATATAGAAAGCCAATCTTTTTACTTATTTATTTAGTTGTATCTATCTGTTTTTATTTTATTTTTGTCTTTCCTTTTTTTTTTCTCTTCTTTCCTTTTCTTTATAAGTAGCCGATATATAATTGTCATGTTTTTTTTTTTTTCTTTTTTGTTAATTAAATTATTGTGATGTACTTTATTTTAGTGATACATAAATAATGGAAATATACGCCTTGAATGTAAACCCAATTTAAGGATATATATGGAAAGTTGCTGCACTGCCATGTGTGTATAATGAATTTGGAACTGTATTATTTAACCATTATCATGATATTATGATACTATTATTATTAGTTGTTTTTTTGTATGTATTATATTCTGTCTGGGTGGTGGTGAACGAAAAAAATGAAAAGGGAAAAACTGTGTCAATATTGTTTTGAAACATTAAGACATGTATCAATGTATTAATGACACCAACTGACACAATAAAGCATAAAAAAAAATAAAACATGAAGCTTATTTTACTGACACGTAAAGCCTTATATGCCCGATTCACGCTGCCGTTTCAAGGCATGATATTTACTCCTCTGCGATGTTTCTCCTCCACTGTGGAGACAGAATGTGGGAGCAGAAAGCACAAGGACTCTGCGGGAGACTGGAGCTCCGCAAGTCTGCGAGTCAGCATCTCACTTATTTATTCTTATTTTACCCTTTAATTACCAGCTCAACTGCTCGGCAGAGGTCCTCAATAAAATCATAGATATTTTAGGTTTTAAAAAAGAGAACAAAAAAAACTACAAACGAGCCAAACAACAGATATTTTTTTAGTGTGTGATTAAAAGGTTTAAACAGTTAATATTTTTTAATATTTTTTTATATTTGGGACAAAATCCACCAGAAAAGGCAAAAATGTTTCTAAATAAAGTAAAAAAACAGATTATGGATAGATAACAGATTTAATATAAATAAATCATAATATCAGTATGTGTTACAGTATTTAAAATAATAATAATAATTCTAACAAAAACTTTTAGCTTTCTGAACCTTTACATCCCACAGAAAGAGAATAACAGTTATTTTGGTTTGCTTGCAGATTTTTCTGTATCCTAAAAAAAACAATAACTTATTTTTTTTAACATATTAGATATTCCTGAATTTATTGACCTCTGCCAAACTGTTGAGCTGGGAGTTAAAGGGTTAACTTTTATTTAACAAGATATAAGAATCTCATGACCTGGCCAAGAGATCAGCAGCACACGTCATAATAAACACAAACTCATGATAAAAGTTTAAGGCAATAAATAGCAAATCAAGACAATAAATATGGCAAGGAATATGGCCTCGCGGATTTCATGTGAATGTCTTGAGGTGCGAAGGCACTTGGCCTTGACCAGTCAAAATGAAGAAAAGGCAGAACTTAATGTCTGCACTGAAAACTTTGCTGGCGGAGAAGAAACTGATCCATCTCGTGTTTTTGAGGGAATAATGTTCAGATGTTTTCAATGATGGAACACAGTGACGTTGTTTTCATGTTTTTTTGGGTAAATATAGCATGCAAAGCAACTTTAACGGCCTTATGAATTATATTACAACAGCTTGCTTAGTAAGCCCTTTCACTGAGACTTATTGTGGCGCCGACAGCTGTGGACACAGGCTGTAAAGCTTTGGTTTAACTGGGGAACAAATTAAAATAAAAAAATAAGATCACTTTACACCTGCACATTAAGTGGAGTTGATCCCAGATCTCACAAAAAATGTGATTTCTGTGAATAACTACTGAACTAAAATAGATATCATGATGAATCCAGTTGCTAATGGTATGTTTTCATGGTCAAGGAATCTAAATATTTACATGAAATAAAGGTAGGACTAATATTTATAGTCAAAATCACAATATGGCTGAGGACTGTGGCGCTGGCGGAGGTCTGCGCTCTCCGAGTGCTTTTCTAGTTCCCAATTTATTTTTGCATTTTTAAAGACATTTCCGCCATTTCTTATTGATTTTTTTTCCAAATATTTGTGTGTTTTTATATCATCACACAATCAACTGCTGGCTTTAAAAACCTTTTTTGTCTCACACCGAGAAATGTATGTTTTTTTGATTTGTTTGTGTTTTTCTCTTTTCCCTGAAGTGTTACTGAAACCAAGCAATGATTTTATTTCTTCAGTTTTTTAAAACATTAAATATCCCTGAATTTAAAGGTGCTATGAGGAGAATCTATTTCCGGCGATATAAAGACTCTGCTACCCATGAGCACGCGCGGCGACTGTCGTAAAGACGTGACCCAAGCCAAAGCGTGTGTTTGTTGTGATGCTAATGAATGCACCTTGGACCTTCCTCAGAACTCTGCATTGCTTTACAACTTCTTTTTTCAACAACTTACAGGATGCAAAGCCACGAGGTAATGTATGTCTTTCTAGTTACGTAGTGGTAGTTTTTGATGTGTGACAACAAGCAATTTTTGGAAAACTTAGTATCGTAGTTTTGTAGCCGGCTATATATGGCTACTTACAGCCCGGTGCTCTAAGACGTGTCTGAATAATATAAATTTGCTCTAGTTTTAATTGTCTTGTTCCTGAAGTTGAGTATCCAGGCCAGTCCAGCCCTGTCTGACCCAACCACGAAGCTAAGGAATAGCATTTATAGATAACCTATTTAGATGCTATAAAACTCATCTTAAAGTGTGTTAAGACATTTTTTGTAATTACTTAGAAACTCCTCATAGCATCCTTAATGATGGTCTCTGCCAAACAGTTCAGCAGGTATTTAAAGGGTTAATAATCAGATAGGTTTTGTATTTTATGTCGTTGGAAAGCCTGATCAGCCATCTTTAAAACAAGGTCCAGCTTGTAAGGATCATGCATTTGTGTAATGAGTACCACAGAAGAAAGAATCAGACAAATAAAATGTAAAATCACAGGCAGGACAGCAGCATTCTTCAGCCCGGACGACGTAAATGCTGATGCTCATCCCCGTCATAGCTGTCATTTCCATAACCGTCACCATCACATGGTGTTGTCACTGCATGGCGTGAAGATCCATCCATGCATACAGAATGAGAACAACTTGATGAAGCTCTGTGGTGGGAACCGAAGAAGAAAAAACTCCAGCCAGACCACGGCGGATCCACTTTAAGCCCCTCCCCCCTCCTCTCCCTCTCATTCTGTTTCTGTTTGCAGGCCGATTGTTTAAACGTCGATGGGACCAAAGGAACAAGAGGCCGAGGGATAAACACGCAGAGTCTCCAGAAGCTCGACATTCAGAGTCGGCCTGGGAACCTGCAGCTTCTGCCAACACGCCAACAAACCCACGATGGAGGAAGGAGGCGAGGAGAGGCCTGATTTCACACTGAGAGCATCCGACCACACAACCAACCAACAGCCAGGATGTGCCACAACTTTTAGCCTCAGGAGTCAAAATGCAAAACTATCTAAGAACATCTGGTGCCACGACAACTCAAACTGACATGCAGAATCTTTGTCCTCCTTTAAATCTCTTTAAAAACAAATTTTTATCAATTTGCTTTTACATAAGAAATCACCTGAGTGTCTTTTCAGTCTTAAACTGTTTCACAAGCAGCAACTTTCATTTTTTACCTTTTTATTCTCTTTTATTACTTCATTTTTTTTCTTTCCGGGGTTTTAGCCTTTTAATTTCTTGTTTAAGTCTTACACTTTCTGTCCTCACATTTCTCTTTTGTCTTATTTTACCTTCTCGTTCACCTTTTTAGAACTTATTTTTATTTATTTATTTATTTATTTTCTGGATATTTTAATTCTTATGTACTTTGTAAAGAACTGTGTCTTACGTATTTCTGTTCTTTAAATATCTTTTTGTACATTTTTAATCCTTAAAGCCTCCCATGGACTGGTGTTGAAAATTAGCACTGTGCTATAAACACTTACAGCAGTGCATCTGGGACCTGTGGATATTTAAATATCGCAGCATCAATGTTACTGTGTGTCCATGTCAAATAAACAATAAAATAAAATAAATACTTTTCCTTTTTTTCTTGTTATTTTTTTATATTTTGCCCATACAGTATTTTGTAACCCTGTTTTGAAAAGTGCTATATAAATAAAGTTTATTATTACTATTATTAGTACAATTTTTAAAGACATATTCTTCCTTTGAGCATCTGTCTCATCACACTGACCTACAACCTTTCCATGCCATAATTATTAATCATTATTTTCTAGTTTGCTCAGCTGGTTTTTAGTTTGAAGAATGTTCTAGTCAACTATATTCAGCTGATTTATTTTTCCAAACTTTATTTTAAATGTACAAAACAAACAAACCATGAGTACATGTTGACATTTCAGTTATTAATCTGCAGATATTGCCAGAAGCAGCATTTTTATATGAATCAGTCACCGGTGGAGAATATAATTATTTCAGTTTGGAATTGTTTTGTAATTTTTTTTTGTGTCGGCGTATTAGGACCACTTACAGAAAAAACAACATCAAGAATAAACATCTTGGTGCAGTACAGCATAAAGAATGAGGAGAAGCGGGAAAATAACAGACCTTTTTACAACTTAATTCACAATAGTACATGTTAAAAAGGTAAAGGTAACAAGTCATGGCTCTTATATTTGTGTTTGTGTGCTGCTCCGGTTGTTGCTGCTCCGCTCTCTGCCATTTTCAAATGTGACAAGGCGCTTTGCATTGTGGATAACAGTAGACGAAGCAGACTGGTCCGATGCATACTGTGAATTTTTTCCCGAATCCCGTCATCCGGGTATTTTTGCATACTGCAACTTTGCTTTTGTTTGCATACTGTATACTGCATACCACATTTTGGGCGAATCAGTGTGCAATAGGGCTGAAAGATACTTTATATAGTTATTGTATCTATACATTTATACCTTAACAAACAGTCAAAGTAATTCTTTTCCTGCAAATGATATAAAATGTTTGTATATGAATATATTTTTTAGCTTATTTATTGCCTCCAGTCTGTTATTATTATTATGCTTTTATCCATGTTTTTATTCCTATCGTTGTTGCTCCATTTTTTAACTTGTTTCTACTTATTTTCACTGCTTATCGTAACGAGCTCTGCACGTTAACCTTCTTGTTAAGTAGCTACTGACCATGCTTGCTGCAGACCTCTTGCTTATGTTTCTGTTGTATGTTGTCTCGAGTTTTGTTATTTATAATATCGCGTCCTTGGCCAGTAGCACTGCTGTCTAAGGGTGTTTTCACACCAGCCACATTTAGTGCGCACCAAAGAAGTTTTGGCCCAGGGTTTGGTACGTTAGCATCAATGTGAATGCAACCACCGCACTTTGGTGCACCAAATCAGCCGGTCTGAGACCTCCATGAAGGGGTGGTCTGGATCCGCTCCATCTCCCTACATCTGGTGCGGTTTCACTGGTGTGAAACAAAGTGGTCCAAACTGATCTACTTTTGATGCATTACTTCCTGTTAATCCCGCGGTTGAATCTTTTGTTAACTCGATTTGTTTATTCTGGTTGAGGATTATGATGATTTACGAGGGTCCAGAAGGTCGCTGATGCTGTCTCAAACACGATAAAAAAACACATTTGAAGGAAAATGTAGAAGAGAGTGAAAGGTAAACATTGGTTGTTTGGTGTAGGAAATGGTTACCATGGTAGCCTCTTCTTCATTCTCCTCCGTAGCAGGTTTGGTAACCAGTTACGTGCATATCGCCCCCTGCTGTTTCAAACTGAGTAAATGCACAAGTGGGCCCGGGCACGGTTCGATGTTGCAAGTGTGAATGCAAGCCAGCGGGGGGATGAACCACGCCGCAGTATGGTTCGAAACAAGTGGGCCTAATGTGAAAACGCCCTAAAACAAATTTCCTGCAAGGGACAATAAAGTTGATCTATCTATCTATCTATATCGAGATTTGAACATTCAAGATATTAATATCGCAAAAGCAAAGATATGTGCAGATCTGGCGTGAAAATCGAACCATGAAATTTTGTCCATATCGTTCAGCCCGAGTACGCACTGCTAGTTTAGTAGGCGAATTCGAAAACGGTCATATTCTTCTTTTGAGCTTTCGTCTCATCACACCGACCCACGACTTTTAGATGTTATAAGAACAATGAAGATTGAGTTGTTTTAAACTTCAGTATCAGAAACGATGATAACGTCAGAGCTCTGGGGCCTGGTCTCGTACTCACGTTGGTGGTCTTTTTGTAGTAGTCGATGTTGTGCACGTCCCTGGCCAGGCCGAAGTCGGCGATCTTCATGACGTTGCTCTCGGTGACCAGAACGTTCCGGGCTGCCAGGTCTCTGTGTATGCACTGGAACAGAGGGAAAAGTGAGGTTACCTGACGGAGTAAACAGGCTCTGATCCAGGTGTAGGCTTCAGGCCTGCTGGCGTGTTTGTGGAGGATGTGATCATGCAGAAACAGCTCGCCGTGACGCCATGATGATCGCGAGCGTGTCTGCATACGCTCACATTCCTGCCATACTCCAGTACATACATGCTCACAGATATGAGAGTGTGTGTGTCACTGTGTGTGTGTGTGATCTGTCACATTCCTGCAGTGAGAGCGAGCGTGAGGCCGCCAACATGGCCGCCCCCCCTGCTGCGAAAGCCTTGCCATTCTCCCACACAGAGGGGCTTTGTGGTGGGACGGGGACAATGCTGAAGGGGGTAGGGGGTGTTTTTTAGGGGACAACATTCCCACAGTGACGCACACCAGAGCTTTCTAAGAGTGAGAGAGGGTCCTCGTACCTTCTGAGAGGCCAAGTACTCCATCCCTCGAGCCACCTGGTAGGTGCAGGACACCAGGTCTTTGAAGGTGAGCTGCTCGTCGGAGACTCGGGCGATGTCGTACGAGTACTCCATGCCGGGCGGTCGGCGGGCACGCAGGTACTCCCTCAGGTTTCCTTTGGAGGCGTACTCCACAATCACGTAGAGCGGGCCTGCAGGAGAGAGAAGAACCATCCAGAACCATCAACTCAAACCTGAGGACATTTTATTAAACAGGTTTAACCTCTGAAAGTGGAAAATATTTATTCATATGATTTTTATAGCACTTCTCAGTAGGGTACTAAAGCCACTTTTCCACCAAGTGGTCCAGCAGGGCTGGGAAATTAATCGAAAAACAATCGTAAACGACATTTAGACTCTCTAATCAAAGTAATTTGACTCATGTAAATTATTTTGATTATGTTCCTGTGCAAGTCATGTGACCGCGGCCCCTTCCATAAAGTCTCCGAGAGCGAAGGATGTGCCACCAAGTAATTATCAGTATACTAGTTTAATAATTTTCAATGTTAAATGTAACTTGTGCTTTAGCCCCTAATTTACTACAGCTGTGTATATCTATTCATGGTACTTATTGACTATATTCACTGTATTACTGTATTTGTATAATTGTGTTCAAATTAGCTAAAGCGACATGTCTTATATACATTTACATTTTCCCATTTTCTGTTGCAACGTTACATGTATCATCCCTGTTAAATAAACATTAAATAAATAAATAAATCTATCAGAGAAACTTCTAACCAAGAAAAATGTCATCTCCGTTGTTGGGCACATTTTGGATCCTGTGCAGAGGACATCGAGTAGAAAGAAGTTGAATGTAAATACAGCAGGAAAATCATTTAGATGACCATCAGTAACACCACCAATTTGTTCCAGCATAGCATAAATTAATCGTTCATTAATCGTAATCAAGGTAAGAGCTTCAATTAATCGTGATATTGAGATCAGGTGATATTGCCCAGTCCTATGGTCCGGTATGGATTGGCACTAGGGGTGCAACAACACATGTATCTGAATTGAACCGTTCGATACAGTGGCCTCGGTTCGGTACACCCTGTGAGCCGAACAATATGCAATTTTGTATTTATTTATTTGACCAACTTCTGACGAGGTGCTACGCGCTGAAAGTTCAGTGAATCTGCGTTTGACTGCTCCAGGTTGCATTGCCGAGCACGGATCCGTTGAGCTGCAGTGACAGAGGAAGCTACATCCGCTAGGGCGCTGCAACATGGCGAGTGCTTTACCTTCAGCTGAAACTGAAGACCCTCCACTATCATTCAGATCTGGTGTTTGGGACTACTTTGGCTTCCGTGTTAAGTATGACCCTGATGGTAAGTGTGTCGTGGACAAAAACACAACAGTAGGTCAAAAATGCAACACGATGCTAAACTATGTCGGGGGAAAACAACAAACGCTGACATCATCCCGGTGTTAAAACAAGTGGAACCAGACAGAAACAACAAGCAGCACACATGCTACAGACTTTACCTGGGTCATTTAGACAGCCATTAGCACATGATTCAAAGAGGGCAAAGGAAATCGACCGGGCCATAGCTACTTTTATTGCTGTTGACATGAGACCCTTTTCTGTTGTGGATAACGCCGGGTTTCAGGACATGGTACGGACACTTGATACACTTACAGCTCGTTCTTCGTAATATTTACTCTGCTGCTAAGAATGCACCACATAAGATGGGTGAGTTCTCTATTAGATACATTTAATTTTTTACTTATTCTTATTTTTACATGGTGATGTTTTTGTTTTTTATGATTCTAAGTATGCACCGAAGAATGTGCCTGGTTTAGCTGCAAGAGTTACATTTAATTCAATTTAATGAAAATATACTCTGAGTTGAAACAAATGTTGGCTATTTTAATAAAGCACAAGTAAAAAAGGCATTGAAATTTCTCATATTTTGTATCGAAAAAGTGTCGAACCGTGACAGAAACAAATCGAACCGAAAACTAGATTCTTAAAGTCTTAATTGAGTGAGCTATGAGGCAGTAGTGCATCTTTTAACAGCTTTTCTCCCTCATTCTTCCACAAAAATGCATCTCAAGGGAATGCCAAACGACTGATTTCGTAAATAAATGTTCTGTACACCAGAAGCTGCTCCAGAGTAAATTTAATAAGGTTTATAAGCACAGATATAACATAAAACATCTGTGGTGATAAAGAGCAAATGTGAACTTTAACTACAGGCCGTGAGGCTTAACATGCTATCAAATGGCCCGGCATGGATCTCAAAAATGGAAAGTCAAAGATTATAACCCCTTAAAATAAAATTAAACCCAGTCTAATGACATTTGAATGTGTTTTGTTGCCTCTTAACATGTTTTGGATCATCCATTTTCATTAATGTAACCATAATATATGTCATAATAAAGTGAGTACATCATATCAAAAGTGATAAACTTTAATTTCTTGAGAGTATTTATCTGTAATTGGAAGGTCAAGAGCTTTTAAATGAAAAAAAAACAACAATATAATAAATTTAACAAACAAAAAAAGAGAAAAAAAACAATAAAAATGAAATGGACTCTCTTTTAGTGAAGTTAGTCAGTTTATCGAGGCCTTACTTACCAAAAACTTACCAAGGACGTTTTTATTTATCGTGCGTTTAATTGATTTATTGATTATTGTGACAGACCTATCCATTAAAATATAATAATATATGGGGCCTTCTTTTTGCTTTAAACTAATCCTAAAGTCTGAAGTTCCCCCTCACTCACCGTCTTGCGTGCACGCTCCCAGCAGGTTGATGATGTTTTTGTGTTTCCCGATCATCTTCATCATCTCCATCTCCGACACCAGGTCAGACAGATCCTTCTCCGTGGCGTCATCTGTGGACACAGGACATTCAATTAAACTCTGCCACTTTAACCCCCTTTAACTCTACCTGGACGTTTTATTAAGTACAGCTGACAGACAATATGAGCTAAAATGAGTCCTGGCAGACAACAGAAGGGTCCTTTCAGAGCAGGAGGAATTAAAGACGCTCTGTCTGCTTCATTATCTGCAGCACAGGCTCCGTTTTCATGAGGCTGGTGGAGTCCATAGAAACATCACCTGCATTCCTCTGGAAATAACTTTACCTCTTCAGGGCTGATCTTAACCACAGTCTTTCCTGTTTTTAAGGGGACTTTAGGGAGTCTGATGCATGCAATATCAAACAACAACACCAAGATAGCAGGGCTGGGACGATATGCTTTTCTCCCGATTCAATATTTTACGATTTATTAGATTCTGATTCGATTAAATTGCAATTCTTCCTGATTTTTCCAGTCTTTAGTTAGCTTTTTAAACACCAGTGAAAAAAATGAACAATGATGATGCTACAGACTATAGCTGTGTTCGAAATCGCTCACTATCATGGATATAGTGCACTATATAGAGTGTTCGCCATTTCGTAGTGTTGTTCGAATTCTCGGCAGTTAATTTCATTCACTATATAGTGCACTACAAAATACCCACAATGCACAGCAAAAGTGAGTGTACATACAATGTACCCTATATTGTACTCCCGTATACCACAATGCAATGCGGCCGTGTTTTTCCATAGAAGATGAAGAGAAGGAAGGCTGTTAGGCACTGCTTTCATTCATAAATGTAAAAAAAACGTTAAAGTATCTTTAACGCGTTCATAGCGTAGCTCTTTAACGTCTTTTAGCGGCTGTAAACAGCTTCGAAATTTGCTACTTATCCTCCTGAGTGCCCGGTTTGTTTATTTGATTTTTGGCACGCCCACTTCCGTAACAGGAATAACAGCTCATCAGCTGACGCTACGACGTTTAGAAAATTTCAGTGTAGTGTCCGAAATGTCGTTTGGTCATTCCCGATGTAGTCCACTATTTCATTTACACTACATAGGGAATAGTGAGCGAGCGAACGAGTGGACAATTTCGAACACAGCTTATATCAGGAAAAATACACATCACATGTGAGTCTGTTTTTAGGACCCTGTTGCTATGATGATGTCATGTTTCAGGAACCACCTGACCTACAACGCCTACAGTGATTGGCTAACAGTGAATGAGTCTTTGTGAGAACTTTCTACATAGAAATCACTCAATTTAGAGAAAGGTGTCATGTTGGCATATTTAAATAAAAGCTGGGGTTGGTAATCTGGTTTAGATACACTTTTTGTAATACTGGTTAAAATGGTCTTTATGACCTGATGGTAATCAACTCATAATGTGTTCTTAAAACAGAGTGAAAAATATCCGCTATCTACAGCAGGAGTAAAACAGGGAAAACCCCAACCAATAATCATGCCAGGACACCTGTTTTTAAACCAATCAAATCCCGTCGCCATTCTGCCCGCCTGCTGCGTGCACATTTTCCCGGCGTGCACAGACTCAGTGTGCGTAGCCGAGCTCATACGTATCAGAGTCCACGGGAGAAAGCTTACCTTTCAAGTTCAAGTAGGCGGAGCCCTGAGGAGATGCTACTTTCAAATTCATGCTAGTTTTCCAAAATCGCCAACCCCAGCTTTAAATAAAGACCTTCAAATAAAAATAATGTAGACTACTGAGTAAACATTAAACCCAGAGTAACATACTGACTAGTCAAGTATGTGTTCAGCTAATTTTCAGCAGCTGTATCTGGTTAAAGCGACATGCCCATTATTTTTAACGTTTCTCCTGAAGTTAGGTTATGATGTTTGTGAATACGGGCCCTGAAAGATGAACCTAAAGTTTTTTTCTGAAGGTCCAAAGTTCTGTTTCAGGTCTGCACTCCCTGCTCCCCTCCCCCTCTTTCATTAATCACATCGCTCTGACTCTCGTCTTTGTGCGGCGCTGATGGAGCTCCAGCCAGCTGCTGCTCCGAGGTTAGGTATGTGACCGCCCTCACCCTCACCTACACAACCTGCCTCCAGTCCCGTCAGTCAGCAGCCACCAATAAGAGCCCTAATGAAGGCCTCAGGCTCCTCCTCACATCTTCAGTGAACTCTGTGCAGCTTAGAGCAGCTTCTGAAGGTTCTCCAGTTCCCACGAGACACAGCAAAGGAGCTGACTGCTGCTTTCTGACGCTCATTTAACATCCAGACTTTAATAAGGAGACAAACTCACCTTTCAGCATCTTAACGGCCACGGTCACCGCCTCCTTGGGTTTGTCCTTGTCGATGCCCAAAGCCTCCGCCATCACGACCTGGCCGAAGCAGCCTTCGCCCAGAGGTTTACCCAGAGTCAGCCTGCAGGGACACAGAGACAGGAGATTAATAAGAATAAGTGTTATCACCCTCCTACTTGTGGCTAGGACTGCACAATATGGTCTATAAATACAAGCCTATAAAAGAGCTTGTGCAAAACCTGACAGGGCCAACATCATGAAAACTGTAAAGTTTCAGTATTTATATTTTTCCAAACTTTGCAACAACCTACAATTTAAGTAAGAAACAAGATGATTTTGATAGGTCACTCAGTTGTAGATGAGTGCAGTGCTGTTTCTGGTTGGTAAATACCGGATTTCAAGAATCAAACTAGATTTACACTAGATTTAAATGGTAAAAACTGGGTTTTATCTGCAATATCTGAGTTAAGACTGGCATTATTAAGGTTTAAACAGGTTTTAAAAGTGCTAAAAACATTGTTTTCACTGGTTCATTGGATTAAAACTTGGGTTTACAATGGTTTTAAATGACGTCAACCAGGTTTAGCTATAATAATAATTATAAATAAATTAAATTAATAATAATAATAATAAATTTAATTACTACTACTACTACTACTACTTATAATAATAATAATAATTCTTCTAATAATAACAATAAAATAAAATCAATGAAAATAATAATAACAAATTAATTATTAACACTAATAATAATAATAATAATAAAATAATAAAATTAAAATAATAATAATAATAATAATAATACTAGTTAAAAAATAATTAAATAATAAAAAAATATATTATTATTGTTTTTTATTTATGATGCATTTTTATCAATACTGTGTATGGACTGCAGGGTGGGTGATAATTCTGGGTCATAATTCATTTATTTTATGTTAATTATCTGTCTGTTCGTGACGCACTTTGCACTACATTTTTTTGTATGAAAAGTGCTGTATAAATAAAGTTTGGTTGATTGATTGATTGATGTTATAGGAGTCACAACTGTGTTTTAACTGGTTTCCAATAGATTTATACAGCACTGACTTGATTTGCACCATCATGAAATAGTTACACACGGATTTATGCGAGTTAAAGTGAGTTAATCCATCCCAGACCACCCTGATATTTAGTCTGAACCAACATCATCCTTCACATTAAAGTACGATCGCACTGATGATCTCCATGACTAACAGTATTTACCAACAGCTTTACTCCAACGTCACACAAACTCCTGCTCCAGCTCAATTCTCTTTTAATGGACTCAGACACTCTAAGTACAAACAACGGGTAATGAGTAGTGTCCCAACATTTTTAGGAGAGCGGTGCATGTGTGAGAGCAGCCAAACCCCCCCCCCGCTCTGATCTGACGTGGTTTTAATCTGTGCAGAAACAAAGAGAGTGTGAGAGAGACAGAATGAAACCAGGCAGAGCGCCAGGTTCTCAGCCTCACCCAGAGTGTGTTTTTACTGCAGCGAGTGTGTGGGTGGGTGTGTGAGAGCTTTGTTGGCGCGGTGGCTGCAGCCCGTGCCAGGTCAGTAGGTAGAGGCTGACATGGCAGCGATAATCAGCTGATAAAAGCGAGGAGAGACTCTCATCTTTAAACTGTTTACCCCGAGCTGGCAGGTTCTCACACACACTGCCTGTGAGTCATTACTGAGGGTTTAGCTTAACCCGAGCACATGTGAGCCTGTGAGCGATACACCGCTGCACTTACGGAGCCAAACAGGTGTCAGGATATTTTAGATTTAGCTTAATTTTATTAGACTACAGTTAAGTCCCTGATTTATCACATTTCAAACCAAAACGTCTGCACATGGATCGATCAGGAGAGGCAGAAGTTCAACTCTGATATGATTTAAGTAATAATGAGGCCCCATCCACACGAAGACAAAACGCTTAACAGTTTCCAAAACCATCGTCATAAAGACAAAATGTGTGCGTCTACATGAATGCACTCGATACGCATGAAAACGCTGTAGAACACATGCCAGACCTCTAGGGGCGCTGTAACGATATGACGGAAACAAGCGGAAACAGACAAAAAAACAGTGGGCATGTGCACTTGCAGCAAAAGTTGTAAACAGAGATTGTGATGAAGTGATCATAAAGTGCCGTAATGTGTCCTCGATAATTGTTTGTTCAACTCGGTGGTGATTGAGAAGAAGGAGATTTTGCTGCAACAGGGATAGTAGGGTCGCTAGCTTCATCAGCACATATGCGTCACATACGCCGCCATTGTCGTTGCGCCGTGTGGCGCATGCGTGTCAATGAAGATATGAAACTATGACGTAAGCTTATCTGAAAAGTTGCGTAGAGCCAGTGATAATGGAGCTGCGTATACAGCATTTCAAAATCTTTCCACTCTGGAACCTGGTTTCAAAAATGATCATTTACAGACCCCCAAAACGCTGTCTTCATATGGATGATACGCAGATTCAGCAAAAAACGTATGCATTTAGACCTCCGTTTGTCTTCGTGTGGATGGGGCCTTAGACAAGAAGATGAAGTCCTGGGTACATGATGACGGTTCAAACTCCCCTTTAACGGGTTTATTCCCAACAAAGAATGTCAAAGTAACTTCCAGAGGCTACTATTGCCATGCAGAAGTGGCATGCAAACAGGATGCCAATTAGAGGTGGGAGAAAAAAGTCACTTTAACACACCAACACATGGACAGGAGATGGAGACTCTTAATGATATTTATCCCCATATGGCCCTTTCCCATTAGCCCTACTCTACTCTACTGGACTCTATTCTACTCTACCCTACCCAGCTCTACTCTACTCGCCTTGTGCTGCTTTTCCATTATCCCCAGTCGCCTGCCCGACAGGGTGCAGTGTCGCTGTAAACAGCTGAGCGGCACTGCGGTGACGTCATTTTGAGCGCGACACAACAATCTGTGGCTTTTTGTCACAAACTGAGTAAAAATGGAAAGCAGAAGAAGGCTGCAGGTGGTAGGAAGAAATACCCCTTCAGAAGCACAGGAGAGTTTTAGAAGCTATACAACAGAATGAAGCCGAGGACGAGAGCAATCCAGCTGTTGTTTTCAATAAATTACTTTTTCAAAGTGCTTTTTGTCACACTCTCCCCTCTTGCTTTTGCATATTGTAGCTCTATTTAAAACCTCATTAAGGTCCAAATGTGCAAAATGCATATTCTAGCAATTTTTCAACTGGTCTTAAGATTTTGATCAGGTCTGTTGTTAACCCAATTTTCCCAGCGTGAGGCAAATAGTCCTGAGTTATGATTAACACATGCTGTAATCTTTCTTTTTTGTAAAGTTAATTGTGACGTCTTTAATGAAGGCCTCTCCTCTGATAACCAGCTCTTTGTTTCAGCCTCTTTAACTGCTACCATCAACATATTCAGTAAATATTTGTCCTTTTTTGGAAGATCTTCAGGCATAAGACCAAAGACCAAGATCTTACATTCTAAAAGCACATGGTGTCAGAAAATGTCCTTTAAGGCTCTGAGTGTCGCTTTCCAAAAGTTTAGACTAGCAGGCACAGATGACTGTTTTAAAGTTGTTTTCTGACTTGAGAATCATCTTAAAAACTTTGACAGCCCAACCTTTACCAGCCATCAATCACTCCCCTGCACTCATCTGACCCTTGCTTGCCTCCCTCATTTGATTGACAGCTGTGGCCCCGCCCCTCCGCTCTGTGTCCTGGCTATGTAAACACTCACACAGCGCTCTGCAAAGCCAAGAGCCCGAGGCCGGCGCCCCGCCGCTGTAACACAATCCCCTTTCTGTCCACACACACTCTCCACGCTCAATGGCAGCCATTCTGCGCGTCCAGCCGCTCATAATCAATGTTATTTTTCCCTCCACGCAGACCGCTAACGTTAGCATTCCTGCGCTCGCCACCCGTCCCAACATGATCCCCGCGGCTCTGGGATGACAGCGGGGGAAGAAAGAGGCCAACAGAGCGGCACTCAGGAGCAGACAGAGGGCTTCATGCAGCCAGTTCATCAATTAAAATCAAACTTTTCAGCTCACCAGAGAGGCCAGGATTACCGTGGACATGTTTGCTCTCTGATCGGCCATGTTTGAATTTATGATCCAGCCCCTTCAAACACAGACAGGCCTGTTTTTACTGGTTTGGATTCCTCCTTTTCTCTTAAAGCACAGGCCTACAGCGGGCTCCAGACCCCCTGACCTCTGCTGTTGTGTAAATCCTCCTGAAGTGTCTCACACTGTGACTAAGTGAAACCTCAGCCGTGATAATTCCTCTGGTATGGACGCCAGCGGACGCTCCTCGGCTAATATACGCGGATAAAAGCTGTGCGCGCTAACCGATAATTAGCACAGCTTTGCTCCATCAAGAGCACAGAGCGGCTGTTTATGTGGGAGTGCGTGTGAGCGAGTGAATCAGTATCTGTAATCTCAAACAGTCTTTATTCTCCGTTAGTCATCTTTAGCTGCTGTCTGTCAGCGCTAATGTCTCTCTGCTCCACAAACAGGCCTTATCAGATCATTTCGCAGCACAGATACGATCACACAGGTCTTCATTGAGGTTTAATGGCTGAAGATGGAATCAGCAGTGTGAAATGAAAGCAAAGGCTGCAGTCACAATCCAAAGAGCAGGTCAGAAAGAAGATGAAATTTAACCTGTCCAACTTCTGTTAGAAACAACTTAACGGACTTTGCTCTCATATCAGGCCACCTGTGTAGTACCTGCGGTCCCCATTATATTATCATTTTTGCTCATTTTACTGAAGTCATAATGGTATACACTGCATTTCAAATCTGAGGAAGCACCTGGTGACGCACAAAGTTTTACTTAAAGCTGAAGAGTGCACAATTTTTGATAGCCTCAGACCTACGACCACAAAGGATTCATTCAGCACTGTTAGCACGCCTGTGTCCAATGGAGACTAGTCGTCTGCAGCCAGAAACACAGGAAAAGAAATGGCTTTAACATTTGGTGATGGCAGCAAATGAGACAAGGAGGATACCTGGTCCAGGTAAATAAGCCTCGTGTTTAAGATGGTATTAGCTTGGCATTTTAATGTGGGTCAGTTATCATTATCAGGTCGGTTCCTCGTACTTTGTAACGTTAATGTAAATGCTTTTTATATTTACAGCTCTGTCAGACCCATTGTTAAACTGCCCTAAAGTTAAAGTGAGGGCTGCAGTTCATTTATTAAGTTGTGGTTCATTTTAGTTTCTGGTTTTCATGTTGAAGAAATTTTTGGAACAACTACAATGTTACAATACAAACAGTTGAATGTTGTTTTGATATATATCTGTCAAATTTTATATATTGAGAAATAAATTTACACTGAAAAAATTTGAGATCTCAACATTAAACAAATTGATATTGAGTACCCCATAAATACACGCAAAAGTACCAAAAATTGGTACCATTGAGTACCGATACCGATTCCCAGGTACCAGGCATCGGTATGGTATCGGTTCAAATGTGAAAGGTACCCATCCCTACTGAAAAGATCAACATTTTTATACTTTAATATCGCGCCACAAACTATGTGGTAGTGTGAAAAGCGGCTGTCGCATCGCAGGAGGGTTAGCCCCGCCCCATCGCGGCTGTACATTGACTTTGAATGGAGAGTGATCACCGAGGTAGTACAGGTAGCGTCCGGTGTGAACGCAGCATAAGGGCAACTGTGATCCACCAAGTTAGCATATTTGACCTCCGCCAAGGAGGTTATGTTTTTCGGGAGAGTTTGTCTGTCTGTCCGTCTGTGAACAAAATAACTCAAAAAGTTATGGATGGATTTTGATAAAATTTTCAGGAAATGTTCAGCATGGGAAAAGGAAGAACTGATTCGATTTTGGTGTTGCCATGGCGAAAAATGTGATTTCTGTGAATAACTACTGACCTTAAATAGATATCATTATGAATCCAGTTGCATATTTTGACTCCTGATACAATATCGATATTTCTAATCTTAGTATCGATATTTTTGTAAAAAATATATTTTATCAGAGTTGGAAATAAAATACAACGCATAAATATGTATACACAGGTTTCGTTTCATGCAGTCTATTCAGTTCAGACAGTGACAAGAGAAATATGTGACTTTTTTACCTTTTTGTGCTGTCAGTAACTCAAAGCACTTTGTTCCTCTTGTGTTTAATTACAGTTTGAGCTGCACTGCAGGTTAGGATGCTTTCAATACATTGTTAAAGGGATAACAGGAATAATTTCTTTGCAACATTAATTTAAGTGTCGATGCACTCTGTGTTTTCAAGTTTTCAAGTTACATCAGTTACACTAAAATGGAAAAGTTACATATTCACTGTCTCTAGGTTTTCCCCAATCTGCTGTATGATATCACAATATATCACAGTTTTGTGATATATTGTGATATTATCGTATCGTGACCAAAGTATCGTGATAAGTATCGTATCGTATCGTGAGGCTCTTGCCAACACTCACCCCTAGAGAGGACTGTGGCGCTGGCGGAGGTCTGTGCTCTCTGAGTGCTTTTCTAGTTTGGTCTGTTTTGTGTGGGTAGAACTCGTGCACGCACAGGGAGAGGATGCAAACTCCACGCAGACTAACCTTCCTGCTCTGTGGCACGTGCACCACCTGTTGCACCACCATGCCGCCCTCAGGCCGTTTTTTTAGCTCCTAAAGTCTCACCTGTCTCGGGCGAACTCCCAGCGTGGGTCTTCTGGAAGGTCGTACTCCGGTATCGGCTCGTCGTGCGCCGAGCTCCGCCGCGTCGTGATGCGCACCAGCGGCGTGCTGGAATTCATGGATGAGCTTGAGTCCGCCGACACCTACAGGAGGAGAGGGATTGGCTGATCACCACAATCTGGGTTCAAAGGTCAAATAGAGCTCAAAGGCATCAACAGAGGAGTCAAAGCTGATGTTTAAACCTTAATTTTTCTGATCTTTTTCTGCAGAAATATAAATTTATTAAAACATTTATAGACAGTTAAGAATATTTTTTTCTTTTTTCTTTTTTAAGTGCAGCTTTGTAAACCTAAAACACTGGCTTTTGTATTTTTAAATTTATAATTAAAAGATTTATTAAGGGAAATAAAGACATGAGCCATGCAGCACCTCTCCGTCCTGACTTACCTCCATCAGGATCGGCCCTCCACAGGCTGACAGACAGCCTTTAGTGCACCTTTGTGACGAACCATCAAACTTCTCACAAAGATCAACACGAGTCTGTCTGCAGTTTTAGGTCATGGTGTTCAGAAATGATGCCTCGATTATCTACTTTCTTTAAATTCAACACTAAAATAAGAGTTTGGTTGGAGTTTTGTCAGTCAATAAAGCTTTTTTTTAACTTTTCAACCACGCTTAACTGTTTGGCAGAGGTCAATAAATTCAGAAATATTTAATTTATTTAAAAGCATATCATTGTTTCTGTCAATGTTTAAGGATATAGAATAAACTAATATCAAACTAAAATAACCTAAATTTTCTTTTTTGGGATTTAAATGATTTAAAAGCTATTATAATCATTATTAACTGTTATATAAGATGTTTAAAGGGTCATTTAACTACTGTTTGGAAATAGTTTCTCTCTTTCATGTTAGTTATGTGTACATTTTTAATTTTTTTTTTTTGTTTTCATTTATGGTCATTTTATTTCTAGAGTCACTGGCAACACAATCCCTCATAGAACTCACACACGATCAAACACAAACTCATGTTTTATATTTGATCTTTAAGCTTTTTCTTCTTTTTTAATTGTGGTGGTATGTAACTTCTGAGTAACTTGTTTTGTTAGATTGCTTTTCTTCTATCTTTATTTGCATATCATATGAGCATATAATATTATGTAACTTTAAGATACTTTAGGTGGAGGCTTCAAATAAGCTCCTTGGGCTTTTCGCCTCTTCGTGCGCCTCATATAATCTGTTATCTTTGACTTTTGAGTATTTCTTAATTGTGCAAAATAAATAAGATAAAAATAATAATTATTATTATCAACATTATTATTTTAAACACTTATCCATTTACTGATACGATTTATATACTTAAAAAATCTGTTTTTTTGTGTGTTTTCCAAACTCAGTCCCATCTATCTGAAGTTATTTTTGATTGTTGTTTTATTTACAAACATTTCTAATTGACTTTGCAACAGATATTGGTGATTTTTTTTAGATTAACTTCACTTGATATATTTTTTTTATTGTTTTATTTTTCACGCGTTTGGCTTCTGTAGAGTATTTTCTTTTTTCATGTCCGTCCACTGCTGTGGTCTATTTTTTGTTTGTTTTTTATTATCATCATTATATTAATTATTATTACTATATTATTATTAGTATTATTGTTATTGTTATTATTTTGTCCGAAATAAACTTCACTACTATAACCAAGAAAATATCTGGCTGTTGGTTTGTTTGTTTTCTCTGTTTCCTGAAATGTTAATGGGATCAAACAATGATTTAATTTGTTCTGTTTTTTAAAACATTAAATGTACATGTATATGTTATATATGTATATATGTTTTTATTAATGACGGTTGAGTTGGTAGGTAAAGGGTTAGGAATCTTGCGAGTGGTCTTGCGAGCCTTCCTGATATGTGTTTTTGTATTTATTGTTTTCATTTGTCTCCTCTTGTGGGTGTTAGATGCCGTTCGAACTCTTTATCTACTTTCTGTTACCTGGCGGCGCAGAGGGATCTGTTTGCTCAGTTTGTGGACCGCCGGCTGGCCCCCGAAGTCGGGCTTCTTCGCCGTGTTCCTCATGCGACACACGACCACGATGCCCACCATGCAGGCGATGAGGAAGACGCCGGCGCAGTAGATGGCGATCTCCACGTAGTCTGGAGAGAGCGGGCCGAGGGGTTTCTCAGGAGCTGAGGGTGAAGAGTGAGGAGTGAGTTTACGGACCCCCCGACGCACACCTGGACAGGTGAATCACTTTAACACCAACACATGGACAGGAGATGGAGACCCTTAATGCTATTCATCCCCTTAGTGATGCTGCTTTATAGACTTTTCTGTTGTTTTATGATCTATGGTAGCCATGAAGTAAAATCATTGTTGGATGCACAACATTCGAATCAACTCATCAGAAAAAAAGGAAAAACAACTTGTAAATAAAAATATAAATATGGCTACTGCCCCTTCCCATCGGAGTGTTAAGGTGGGTAGACTAATTAATCCACGGCTGGGAGATATATCTTAAAAAAAATCCCAGATGTTTTTCCGCAACACCTGATTTATGATTTTAATATATTTTTCCTCAAAAAAAAACTCCAAGTGAAACAAAAATAACATAAATCGACTTTTGCCTTCATGTCGTTAAAATATATTTCCCTACCAAACATCATTTCCTTCTTAACGTCAAACTGTCATAAAATTGTAATTATGAAGTTGAAAGCTTGGCAGGTTTCTCTACATAAACTCTGAAAGTTGAACTATTTTTACAGTTTATTCACATGAATGTCTCTGAACAATATTTAACAGGAGTGGGAGAAAAAACCCAATCACATAAGTATTGGGATTTTTTGTTTAATTTTTTTTTCCAAATGTAAATGCTTCATTTTAGTCTGCGTTAATAAGCCACTTTTAAAGTCAGTCCAGGCTTTTGAAGAGAGAGTATAAACAGCTGGTTAAAATATATTGCTGAATAAATCCTAAAAACAGAATCACATTTGATGTGTATTTTTCCTGATATAGTCTGTAGGCATCATCATTGTTCATCTTTTTCACTGGGGTTTAAAAAGATAACTAGAGATTGAAAGAATCGGCAATATCGTAGTAGCGTGATTTAAATCGAATCGGCACCTAAAAAATCATAAAAAATCGAATCGGGAGAAAAGTGTATCGTCCCAGCCCTACTATTTAATCTCATTAAAAAAACAAAAAACAAATACAAGCCTATGAAAGTAACTGTGCTAAATCAGACAAGGCCATCATGACAACTGTAAGTTTTCTGTAAAAATATATTCAAACATTGCAACAACTTATGATTGGAGTATGCATGAAAAAAAAATCTTGATTTTTAATTTTAAATCTTCTGCAAAAAACAATTCGAAATCAATTGATTGTACTGTTCAAATGGAAAGAGAAATACCCTCCAACTTTTAAATCCTGGCTAAATGATACAGTTCATCATTTGACATTTGAGAAAACACGATTCTTGATTGCAACAAGAGGCAGTGTCCAGCAATTTTATGCAATCTGGCAACCTTTCCTAACTTACACAGGAAACTGGATGCTAAGGACATTACAAATTAGAGCTGATCACCTCATAAATATTGTAGGCATTTATTGAGCTATTTAAAAAAAAAATGTGTTGTTGATTATTTATTTATTTTATGTATATATTTGTAAATATATATGTACATATAATTTAATTTGACTTATACTTTGTTTTTTAATTAATTTATTTTAACCTTTACTGATATCTATGTGTGTATTTTTGTATAATTGCTAAACAAAACAATAAAAAGACCTTGATTAAAAACAAACAAACAACTGATTTAATTAATATATTGCCTGGCTCTACTTAAATTCTCAGAGAAAACCAACATAGTTAAACCATCAAAAATGCCATAAAAGTCTTTAAAAAGCAGTATCAATAAGCCTGGATGGTTTTAGGTTAATCAGGACTTGATCTCCATCCCAAAGACTCAGAAGATGCTCTGCAGCGGACTCATGAATGTGATGATCGTTTGCATACGAGCGTGGGACGAGCGATGCTCCTGCAGCCCGAGCTTTAATCCAGCAGGACTGTTCGGGGCTTTGCAGCTCAGCAGGTTTCTCATCTGGAGTAAAAGCAGGCCGACATCTGTCTGCATGCTGCTCTGATGTTACACAAACACGCCTACGCACGTCGGAACAAACGCTTCACTCCAGATTACAAACAAAAGGCCGAGCTGTCCGACGACACGGCCTCCACTTCCTCTGTTTGTCCTGCATGATGCATCGCCCTCCAGACCACAGGTGAAGCTTCATGGAGGAGCTTCTCCTGGACCAGAGAGCTTCACATGCACACATGAACTAGGATCTGTTTGTGCTCCTCCTCGTTCACAATCCATCAAGCAGCTCAAGGTTTAACGCTGCAGTTTGGATTTTAATTTGCCTACACATGAAGACATACACTATACTGCCAAAAGTATTTGCTCACCTACCTTGACTCTCATATGATCTTAAGTGCCATCCCATTCCTAATCCATAGGGCTCAATCTGACGTGGGTCCACCCTTTGCAGCTATAACAGCTTCAACTCTTCTGGGAAGGCTGTCCACAAGGTTTAGGAGTGTTTATGGGAATTTTTGACCATTCTTCCAGAAGAGCATTTGTGAGCTCACACACTGATGTTGGACCAGAAGGCCTGGCTCTCAGTCTCTGCTCTAATTCATCCCAAAGGTGATCTATGGGGTTGAGGCCAGGACTCTGTGCAGGCCAGTCAAGTTGATCCACAGCAGACTGTGTCCTCCATGTCTTTATGGACCTGCTTTGTGCTCTGGTGCACAGTCATGTTGGAAGAGGAAGGGGCCAGCTCCAAACTGTTCCCACAAAGTTGGAGCATGGAATTGTCCAAAATGTCTTGGTGTGCTGAAGCATTCAGAGTTCCTTTGACTGGAACTAAGGGGCCAAGCCCAGCTCCTGAAAAACACCCCCACACCATAATCCCCCCTCCACCAAACTTTACACTTGGCACAATGCAGTCCCACAAGTATGGTTCTCCTGGCAACCTCCAAACCCAGACTGGTCCATCAGATTGTCAGATGGAGAAGCGTGATTGGTCACTCCAGAGAACGTGTCTGCACTGCTCTAGAGTCCAGTGGCGGCGTGCTTTACACCACTGCATCCACGCTTTGCATGTCACTTGGTGATGTGAGGCTTGGATGCAGCTGCTCGGCCATGGAAACCCATCCATGAAGCTCTCTGCACTGTTCTTGAGCTAATCTGAAGGCCACATGAAGTTTGGAGGTCTGTAGAGATTGACTGCATGCCCAGGTGATGATTTTATACACCTGTGGCCATGGAAGAGACTGGAACACCTGATTCTGATTATTTGGATGGGGGAGTGAATACTTTTGGCAGTATAGAGTATTTCTTCCTCACGCTGAGATGCTTATGGAGACATCAGAGACCACAAACCCAAACCAGACTCCTGACGCCAAACATTTCCTGCAAATTCTCGTCTTTTTGCTAAAAGTGTTTCAAGAGATATTCTTGCAGCTAACAGACTAAATTACACATTTCCAGCTCTCTGGTTTGCATAATTACAGGCCGAGGGGCAGAAACGCAGCTGAATCATTTGATAAATGGACAAACTTTCACATTCATGAGTCCTGCAGTGAGAAATCAAAAGAAGTTCGGTTCTGATAATCCAGAAAGTAAAGCCAACTCTCAGGAGGGTCGACCTTAAACTTTCAATCTTTATTTCAGGGAGAAATAAAGGTCATAAGGAAGGCCATTATCAGAGCCTGAGAGAGCATGCAGATCCAGAGTGAAATCACAGGAGGAGAGGTGGAAGAGAAGATGGGAGACAAACCCTCAATATCTGCTCAGAGCTAAGAACGTCTCTTTTTTTGTTTGTTTGTTATCACATTTAAAAAATAAACAAATTTTAGCTAAGTCTAACGAGCACTGCTTTAAAGCTCTTCTTCAACTTATTTTCATTTTCATTTGGTTTGACGGATCAATTATGCCCCGGTCTTTAAAACAAATTAATTAAAAACAGACAAAAACAAGACATAGGTAGAGTTAAAACATACTCATAGTAAGAAGTTTTTCTGCAACAGAGAAAAAGAATAAAAATCAAGACTATCTCTTGAGGATGACGACTGCTTTTCTGTTTTGTCCTCCTGATTCCACTATCATTACTTTAACATTCCACAAAAGTCCATTTTTTAAGATTATAGTGGCAACAATGTCAAAGTATAAACTGAGAAACTCCCCCTTAACAGGAGAAAGGACTGAACAAATATAGATGTTATATTTATCATTACTTTACTTGTATTTGTTGTTAATTATTAATTATCTGACTGTCACTAAGACATGTTTGTCAGCTGCTTCTTCAGAGTTACCGCTCTGTGCTGAAACCTGACACCACAGTCTGGGCTCATTGGCATACCGCATTGGACGATTACTGAGGGCTGTGCGTGCATGTGTTTGGGCGGGCCTGCAGCCTGTGAATGTGCAACGCAGGGACAGAGAAAAGAGAGGAAGCAGGTGCTTATCTTGTACGTTTTCAGATTTTTCCACTACCTCAGTTACATTTGTCAACTTAAATTTTTGAGAGTGCAACTAACATTTTTTCTTGGTGCACCAGTGCGCCCAAGAAAAAATGTTAGGTGCACTCTGGGTGCATGTGCGCCTAAAATGGTTGCACTCTGGAGTCCTGTGGTGCGTTCTGTTTAAAATTAAACATTAAAATGTTGTATTCAGACTCTGAGGGGAGGCAAGTCTCCCAAGAAAGTCGTTCAAAGACAAAGTTTGGTGAAAATCTGAGAGGAAACAGAAGAAGGTAGAGAAGAGTGGAGAGTGTGTATACCTGGAAGCACCGTCAACCAAGCAGTGTGAAAGGAGATCCCAATAGAATTACCCGCCAAGCACGTATACTCCCCAGCATCCTCAAAAGTGACATTGGGGAGGTAGAGAACTTCTATCTCCTTATCTGTGGTGTTAACACCTGCAGTCTGCGGAGAGGAGGAGGAGGAGGAAGAGGGGGTGAAGATAAGAGGAGGAGGACCGGACAGAAGAGGGGAGAACAGAAGGAGAAGTGATGAGACCCAAAACACCAGAGAGGAAGAGGAGGAGCTGGATGATGTCCATCGACGGGTTCCTTCAAGGGCAAAGGATGCTGGGAGTTTTCATGGAGGAGGAGGAAGAGGAGGCTTTATAAACAGACACAGGAAGATCCCAGGACACCAAAACATGAAGGTGAAGAACCAAAACACCAAAAACAAAAAGGCTCGCACTAGGGCTGGGCGATATGTCAGTTTTAAAGATTCACTGATCGAGTTTTAAGTTGAGAAAATACTGTGTGTGCATCAGGAAAACTAATTTATGGAGTTTTAAAGGGACAGTTCAGTGTTTTAAAGTGTGGTTGTATGAGCTTCATGTGGTCACCATTGGCCCTTTTCCACTAGCACGCCTTGGCCCTACTCTACTCGGCCCTACTCGATTTTGCAGCGTGTTTCCACTAGCCTGGTTCCTCCTAAAACAAGCTAGTTTTAGTACCTACTCCGCTCTGGTTCAAAGCGAGCTGAGTCGATACTAAAAGATGACATCACCGACTGCAGGCTACTGATTGGTCAGACAATGTTGTCATTGATGAGTCATGAGCGCAACGACTTAGCATGCTAGCGGTAGCTACCATTAGCTTACCCTCATACGTCTTTTCTTTGCAGCTGGATTGCTCTCGTCCTCGGCTTCATTCTGTTGTATAGCTTCCAAAACTCTCCTGTGCTTCTCAAGGGGTATTTCTTCTTACCACCTGCAGCCTTCTTCTGCTTTCCTTTTTTACTCGGTTTGTGACAAAAAGCCACAGATTGTTGTGTCGCACTCAAAATGACGTCACCGCAGTGCCGCTCAGTGACACTGCACCCCATTGGGCAGGCCACTGGGGCTAATGGAAAAGCAGCACAAGGCGAGTAGAGTAGAGCTAGGTAGAGTAGAGTAGAGTCGAGTAGGGCTAATGGAAAAGGGCCATAAGCACATTAGATACAGTGGAAAGTTCCCTCTCTTCCTTAAAATTTATCTGGAACTAGACATACGTGGAATACGAGGAACATGTGACGTGAGTGGGTTAGTTCCAAATAAACTTTATTTTCCCGAAAACTTAATGCACTCAAAAAAGATTTCTAGGTAGCGTACTCTTAAACTGTGATATTATTTTTAAAGGCAAGTCTTGTAAGCAGAGAAAATGCTCTTGTATTTGGTGCAACACTTCCCTGTTTGCAGCCAATTCTGCATCTTAAATTTTACAAACTGTGGGTTACTCAGGAAGAGAAGGAACTTTCCACTGCATTAAATGTACTTACTGGTCATAAGGAGCTCAACCAACCTCACTTCAATAATACTGAACCACCCTTTAACTGCAAGGTGAAGGAAAATTTAAAAACTAGTTGAGACTATGATTGTTGGTGTTGAGTATCACTCACTTTCCAAAATTTTCAACATATGGGAGTGAAAGTTGTCTCATTTGGATGTTTTGAAGTTGCAGAAATTGCAAGGAAATTAAATTATCACCAACAAGGGTATAGCAGTCATAATTAAGAGTAAAACCACTCACTTAATGTTTTTGCTTTTTACAGTAAATTTGTGTAATTAAGGTGGAGCTCCCTTTTTTAATTTGGCTTTTAGTTCAAAAATAGCGGGCAAACTCCTCCATGATCACATTCACAAACCTATTTGGGAAATTTGCCCATGGACTTTCTTTTTTCAGTAAATATTGCAGGCAAAGTTCTGCACAAGTCTATGGTGTAAATATTATTTGGCACATTTGGAAAAGTGACTGAGACATGTAAGAAGCGTGCTCGTCCCAGCCTTGGTCCCCCACTTTCCGAATATTCCCAACTTAGCTGAACATGGCCGACATAAGATTCTTTTTTGCAGGATGCACTAAAATATTTGGACATCTTCTTTCCTCACTCAGCATAAAGCTACCAGGATCTGTTTTGGAGTCCATATTGCCCAGCCCTAGATCCCGTCACCAACAGAACATCTGCATGTTGGAGTGGAACATGCAGGAACACTGAGAGCATGGAGAGCACGACTCTGCAGCTTCAGCACCGTCAGACCACCGCCGCTGAAACACAAGGGGTGAAACATCGAGGAAGGGGGGAGGTGTGTGAACCCAGGACCACCAAGAGACCACCACAGCAGGGGGCGGGGCAGGGGCAGAGCCAGGGGGGAAACGGGTTACCTGGGATGACTGTGAGCCAGCCCGACTGGTTGGCCTCGCCTATATAATTGGAGACTTTACAGATATACTCCCCGGCGTCCGCCTCCGTCACGTTGGTGAGGGTGAGCATCTCCACGTCGGAGCTGTTAATGCCCGAGCGCTGAAACCCACACACACACACACACACACAATCTTCAGACATGGAGGTTTGAAACAGGAAGGAGGCGTGAAAACATCAGGACTTCACGCCTAGATTCACCGGGAAGAGCCGACCAGTCTGATTTCTGACTCCTGAGATCTGAAGAAGCAAAAGTCAGCGGAGAAAATTCAGACCCAAACACGAGGATCAAGGATGTTACCTTCAGCACTCGGACGTAGGGGTGTCCATCAGGCCCGTAGCGGCTGCCGTTCTGCGTGATGTGCTTCAGCCACTGGATGTGAGGTTGTGCGTCGCTGTACACTTTGCAGACGAAGCGAGCGTCCTCCCCGACGTGCACCGTGGTGTTGGCGGGCAGGCCGGCCTGCAGGATTGGCCGGTGAGGGGAGCGCTCTGAGGGAGAGGAAGGAGAAGGGAAGCACTGATTAGAGCTCCAGCCTTTCTCGAACAAAATCAGCTGATCACGACGTAGGTGGTTTGAACTCTGCTTTAAAACCTGGAGGTAACATTTCAGGAAGAGTGCATCACCAATTATTGATTATTGAATCAAGAGATGAAACAGTTTGGATGTAACACAGTGAATCATCAACGATCTCTAGGTCCAATCATCCCATCAGCAGAATGATTCAGTGCAATAAGACAACACCACTGACCCTACCGCCTTCAAGACCAAATTAAAACACCTGTTTCACTCTGCTGTTAACTTATCACCTTGACTTTGGAGATAAGGCGTGTGGAGTCTGTTGCTTCTTTTAAGTCACTTTTAAAAACTTCTTTTTACAGAATAGCTTATAAGTGATGTCGTCTTTTTGGTCTTTTATTTTCCTTCCTTCTTTGTGTTTTAGTCTCTTTTTCTTTTATGTGTGTTTTAGTCTTTTTAGGCATTGCTCAAATAATTTTAGCTTCTTCATCTTTTATTGACTTCTTATTTGTTATCTTAACAGACTGGTGTCTTTATTTACTTTTATTCAGATTGTTTATCTTTGCTTCATCTTCTGTCATTCTTTTAATCTTTTTATTGAAGACTTTTAAGCTAATTGTGTTACTGTTCTGTGTCCTTTATTATCTATATTCTACTGTTTTATTACTGTCTTTTATGTTTATTCATTTATTAATGTATTTATTAATTTTATTCATTTATCTTTAGCTTTCTTTGGTCCTCACGGTCTCATTTTATGTAGCAGTGTTCCTAATGATAATAATAATAATAATAATAATAATAATAATAGTAATAATAATAAATACAGTTGTAAATAAAAATGTAAAATATGTAAAATATATAAAATACATAAAATTCATTCAACAATTTTATCCGGCTGATTTAATGGGTCAAACACTAGTCATACCAGATATTTCGATATTGATATGATATGACTACGGGTTTGGTGAAAACCAAGCAAAAGAATGTGGAAAGTGCAGTTCTTTTTTAAAGAAATCTATATTGTTTATATCATTGCTTTTTTGATAATGTCTTGAATGTTTATATCTCGATATAGATATGATAACGATATATTTTTTAGCCCTATATGTTACTTTTTCAGAAATAAAATCTTTTAAAAAACGAAAACAGAGAGACTGGAGGGAATATTGTTTGTTATTGTTTCTATTTCAGAATTGATTCGTGAACAACAGCGTGACATAATAAACGCACAAACTCTTTTTGTCCAAGCGGTTTGATGCTGTTTCATTGTCGGACTTCTCCACTGGAATCTCATTTTAGCATCAAGAGCAGAAAATGTGAGCAGCGGCAAAGAGAGTCGAGAAACACCGATGATCCAACAGGGCTAATTATCCTTCTGTCCTAAAAAGGCACAGGCTTTGAGAGCTGTGAGGCCCAGAGTCTTCCTGAAGTCCGTCATTACAGAAAAACCTCACATACTTTAGTCCTGAATTTTCCCAGCATGCCTTGCAGATAAAATCCTGGCTGCTCGGCTTCTGTGTTATCTCAAAGAAAACAAAAAGGTGGAGGAATTTACTATTAAAGATAAAGAGCTGGGGGGGGGGGGGGGGGGGATGGGCGGAGATGTAAAGGTGTCAGAGATGGACACACACATGCACGCACACATGCACACGCACACACGCCGTCACTGCTATCTGCATTCTTCAACACGCAAACACGCAGTCTAAGAATCCAAACAGAGCGAGACCTGCTGAACAATGAGCCCTTTCAAACACCAGCGGGCCTCCACCACGGCACCGTGGAGCCCCCACCCCCGCTCTGACACCACCCACACACACACACACACACATGCACACACACACACAGACATATATAAACACACTCGCACAATGACATCACCGCCTGTGGCCCTGCAGCTCGACAAAACAAAACCTGGAGGTGCAGCAAAGTGAGTTTAAGAGAGTAAAGGTGAAGAGGTGGAGGCTGTGTGATGGAGGTGGAGGCTGTGTGATGGAGGTGGAGGCTGTGTGATGGAGCTGGAGGTTGTGTGATGGAGGTGGAGGCTGTGTGATGGAGCTGGAGGTTGTGTGATGGATGTGGAGGCTGTGTGATGGAGGTGGAGGCTGTGTGATGGAGGTGGAGGCTGTGTGATGGAGCTGGAGGTTGTGTGATGGATGTGGAGGTTGTGTGATGGATGTGGAGGCTGTGTGATGGAGGTGGAGGCTGTGTGATGGAGCTGGAGGCTGTGTGATGGAGCTGGAGGCTGTGTGATGGAGGTGGAGGCTGTGTGATGGAGCTGGAGGCTGTGTGATGGAGCTGGAGGTTGTGTGATGGATGTGGAGGTTGTGTGATGGAGGTGGAGGCTGTGTGATGGAGGTGGAGGCTGTGTGATGGAGGTGGAGGCTGTGTGATGGAGCTGGAGGCTGTGTGATGGAGGTGGAGGCTGTGTGATGGAGGTGGAGGCTGTGTGATGGAGGTGGAGGCTGTGTGATGGAGGTGGAGGCGGAAAAATGGGAGAAAACTGATGGGCAAGTTGATAGAATAATTAATGAAGTAAATAACAGATGGATGGATGGTTGGATGGATGGATGGATGGATGGATTGATGGATGGAGTGACTGAATATCAGACAGATCTACATATGAATAGAAAGTAATAATAGACTAATTGACAGATTTTCAGGTAGATAAATGATGACTAGATTAATGTTAGGTTGTTCTCTGGATCTTTAGATGGATGGATGGATGGATGGATGCTGAATGGATGAATGGATGGATGGGTGACTTGTCAACAGATAATTGTAAATAGAATAATGAATGAAATAAATGATGGATGGACATTAAATCCATTAATGGATCTTTGTACAAAAAAATGGATGAATTAACCAATGGATGGATGGATGGATGGATGAACGAATTGATGGCTTTCTGGATGGATGGATGGATGGATGGATGGATGGATCGATCGATGAATGGATGGAACGATGGATGGATGGATGGATGGCTTGTTAATAGAAAATTGTTAATAGAATCATGAATTAAATAAATGATAGATGGACATTAAATGGATCTTAGTACAAACAGATGGATGAATTAACCAATGGATGGATGAACGGATGGATGGATGGATGGATGGATGGATGGATGGATGGATGGGTGGATGGATGGATGGATGGATGGGTGGATGGATGGATGGACAACAGAAACATGGTTCTGACAGAAGGATAAGTAAATGTATGCATGGGCAGATTATTGGTCAGATGGATGATGCATAGAGGGATGAATGGATGAATTTGTATTTTCTCAATAATAAAAACTTTGATAAAATAAAAATTTTAACAGTCTCATTAAAACTGAACATTTCTCTGAGATCTTCACTGAACATCAGGACTTAACGGTTGTTTTATTGTCCTCCACACCTTCATTAACAACATCGATACGGCTCAAACTGTCATATTCTTTATCTAATTCAATAAAATCTGATAAATCTTAAATTTCCCAGCCCTGGTGTTTCTGTTTTCATCCTCTGACGTTCTAAAATCTGTCAGATCAGATGATTCCCAGCCCTCCCTCATTCCTCCTCCACATTCCTCGGGCTTGTTTATTATCTCTCTCTCTCTCCATCCTCCATCTTTAATGCAGTGCAGTTATGATTTTGTTTTTCCTCGTTTGTCTTTAGAAACAGTTCATGTGCTGCACGGGTCCATCTTTGACTGGCCGGTTAATGCAGTAAACATGTGAGCCCGGCTGTTACTGCACTGAGCTGGACAAACACAAGTAGATAAAAAAGTTTAGGACTGATTAACTCTAACATATAAAAACTTAAATCAGAGCTAGAACCCTGCCCACATTTATATTATTTTCATCTTTTATTTATGTACTGATTCATCTTCACCTACAAATTATTTATATTTTATTTAATTTTACTAATTAGTTTCATCTACTGTTATAATAATAATAATAATTATTATTATTATTATTATTATTATTATGCTTTATGTGATATTTTTGTTTTCCCTTCCTCTTTGCTTTTGGCAGATGTTCCCTTTTTATTTAGTTTATTCTTTTATTTATTAATGATTTTGGTTCTTTGTTCTAATGTCCCATACATGAAAAAAAAGGCTCAAAAACAGCTGTGGAATATCTTTGTATATTGTAATGATGTTTCTGAACTGCTGGTCTTCAATAAAAAAAATATTAAAAAAAAAAAATTAACCCTTCAACTACCAACTCAACTGTTTGGCAAAGGTCATCAGTACAGTGAAAATTCAGTAATATTTATTGTTTCAAAAATGGAACAAATCAAATAATTGTTTGGCAAACAATCCAAAGAACAGATATTTTCTTGGTGTGGGATTTAAAGGTTTTAAGAGCTAACAGTTGATTACGTGATGACATAAACATGCACAAATATTTGGGACAAAATCATTTACAAAAGGCAGAAATGTTTGTAAAATTTTTGCAAATAATAACTTA
This sequence comes from Scarus forsteni, assembly GCA_036419115.1. Classification (NCBI taxonomy): domain Eukaryota; kingdom Metazoa; phylum Chordata; class Actinopteri; order Labriformes; family Labridae; genus Scarus; species Scarus forsteni. Next base: position 320,867 of record JAZDUH010000042.1, read on the forward strand.
AAATGGATGATATGGAGTTTGACACACACAAAAAATGTTTTTGATGAATTAGAGATTAGATATACATTTATGATTAAGTGTTTAGAATAATAATGTTGGTAATAATAACAACTTTTTAGCTTTTTAAATCCAAAAAAAAGAAAATATCAGTTATTTTGGTTTGTTTGCAGTTGTATTATGTCTTAAAACATTTACAGAAACAATGTCTTTTAATACATGAAATATTCCTGGATTAATTGACCCATGCCAATCAGCTGAGCTGGGTGTTAAAGGGTTAAAGGACGTGAAAAGTTAATAATAAGTTAATAATAATAATAATAATAAGTGAATAAATAAAGGATGCCCAGCTTGCTCACTAAAAAAAGTGATATCAGAAAACCGCATGCATCAGGTTAATTTAGCTGGGGTCCAGAGAGGTGAGGGTGTCCACATATGTGATTTTTTTTTTAATAAATATAAGTTATTAAACCTCTTAAGGAGTTTTTAATTAAATCACTTAACCAAGAGGTAGTGGGAGGAGCATCTGGGCTTTTCCAATGCAAAAGCGTAGTAAGGTTTTAAATATGAGAATTGATCAGCCCTGAACTGTTTTATCTCCATGTGTTTGTCCAACTTGGGAGAGAATTCCATTTTTTTAACACATTAAATATTCCAGGATTAACTGACCCAGGCCAAACAGCTGAGCTGGGAGTTAAAGGGTTAAATCAGACCAAACTGAGCATGCTCAATAGCCTCCGTCAGGTTCATCTTCCAAATCGATCTGCAGTCGTAGCTCGATTTAACTGACCATCAGCACGCACTGATCGAATCCACACTCTCTCCATCTCCGACAAACAAATGAGGACTTTGTGGAAAACAAACCGACAAAAACACTCGCCCAAGAGGGAATGGAAAAACTCTGTCACACAAAAATCCAGATTTATGCCACGCAGATTCCCCCAAACGAACATCAACCATCACGACAGCTGATCCAAATGTGAGCTGGAGCTTTCACAGCGAGGCGGGCGGGGTGTGCGTTCACATCATGATCATGGAGCTTCACCAAGACAATAAAAGTTTGTGGAGCAATCCCCGCTTAGATCAGAGAAAGGACTAACGCCTGCGCCTGTGTGTGGCCGAAGAACAGAGAGTCGACAACCTCCTGTCTGCAGAGCGAGCAGCTAAAGGTGGGTTCATAATACTTAAATCATAAAGTGGTTAATATTTCAAACTAAAGCTGCAGTTTAACTTCACTAAAGTCAAGCTTAAGCCTGACCTCCTCCATCAGAGAATCACTTTAACATGTGTTTTTAAACCATTCATTTATTTTCCATGAGACCCCAGGCTTTCTTTTGGTGTTTGAGTCTTAAAAAACACAAAAGAAAGACAATAAAAAGAGATTTAAGCCCTTCAGATGGTTTCGATATCTTCATCTGTCAGAGCCTGACTGGAAAACAAACATGAGAACAAACTGGAGGAGCCAAAAACAGATCTGCGTGTCAAACTGTTTTCTCGTCTTTGTCTCAAATTAAGCTTCTCACGACCTGTCAGGATTTACGCTGTGACCCTCTGTGGGGTTGGAAACCACCTGAGTTTGAAATATTTGTACTTGAAAGAGACTGTGAGGAGTTTCTAAGTAATTACAAAAAAGTCTCACTTATAGATATATGCCTGATGGAAATACACACTTTAAGATGAGTTTTATAGCATCAAAATAGGTTATCTATAAATGCTATTCCTTAGCTTCATGGTCGGGTCGGACAGCCGGCTACAAAACTGTGATAGTAAGTTTTTCAAAAATTGCTTGTTGTCATACATCAAAAACTACCGCTACGTAACTAGAAAGAGATACATTACCTCGTGGCTTTGCATCCTGTAAGTTGTTGAAAAAAGAAGTTGTAAAGCAATGCAGAGTTCTGAGGAAGGTCTGAGCTGCATTCATTAGCATCACAACAAACACACGCTTTGGCTTGGGTCACGTCTTTACGACAGTCGCCGCGCGTGCTCATGGGTAGCAGAGTCTTTATGTTGCCGGAAATAGATTCTCCTCATAGCACCTTTAATATATGAACTAACTTTTATAATGCATCAACATTCATATTACTGTTAATATTAATTCTGTAGACAATGAATTTTCTGAGCATTAGACCTGAAATCATTCTTTTTAACCCAAATCAACACAAGCTATAAAAAAATTCAAGCCTTCAAGCATTCTCATTTAAAAAAGAAAATTCTAATTTTAAAAACTGATCGTATTTCCCAACTCTAGCTTAAAGGTGCTATGAGGAGAATCTATTACCGGCGACATAAAGAGTCTGCTAACCATGAGCACGCGCGGCGACTGTCGTAATGCTGCGTTCCAGTAACCTCGGAACTGGGAGTGACATCATCTCTGACTTATCGGCGTTCCAGTGCAAGTCTGAAAAAAACATGCCGATCTACCAGGCTATTGTTAGCTGTTGTTAGCACGCCCTGTGTTGTTGTTCACAAATATCACATGAAGAATGTGATTATTACTATGGCAGCATTTTTGTAAATATAAGTCTAACAATACTATGTATACAGCTGATCTAGAGCGACACACCCCAGTCAGAAGTGCAAATAAATGGATTATTACAGGAGCTAAATAACTGTTCACACTGGGGGCATCCATCTTCCATTGTCAACTCGGGGGTGGTGAGGTTTCACCGAGTTCCCAGTAGGAAATTCAGACTTCAGGGGACGTTCCAGTTGCAGTTTCCTACTCGGAACTCAGAAATTCCTACTTCTGACTACAACTGGAACACACCAAAAGACGTGACCCAAGCCAAAGCGTGTGTTTGTTGTGATGCTAATGAATGCAGCTCGGACCTTCCTCAGAACTCTGCATTGCTTTACAACTTCTTTTTTCAACAACTTACAGGATGCAAAGCCACGAGGTAATGTATCTCTTTCTAGTTACGTAGTGGTAGTTTTTGATGTGTGACAACAAGCAGTTTTTGGAAAACTTAGTATCGTAGTTTTGTAGCCGGCTATATATGTCTACTTACAGCCCGGTGCTCTAAGACGTGTCTGAATAATATAAATTTGCTCTAGTTTTAATTGTCTTGTTCCTGAAGTTGAGTATCCAGGCCAGTCCAGCCCTGTCCGACATGACCATGAAGCTAAGGAATAGCATTTATAGATAACCTATTATAGCAACTTATCCTTTTTTAGGCTGCAGGGGAGGCGGAGCTTTTATCAGCAAATTAACCTAACAATCATTTTTTTTGTCTAAAGGAGGAAACAGGGGTCTCCAGAGAAAATCCAAGCATGCACATGGAGAACATGAGACTCAAACCAGCCAGTGGAGTGCGAGCTGTTCCACCATGCAGCTCTAAATGAATGAAATAAATCCAACATGGACACCTGTTTGATACCTGAGCAACAACAACACAAGTCCTGAAGGCTGCCGTTGGACAAGAAGCAGCACTGATCACCTGCCAATCACATGGCTGACATACAAAGGCAGACAAACCATAATTAACATTTTATGACACACACTTTAATTTTAAGAGGGAACTTCTGATTGATTTTGGAATATGTGTGCCACTCCACTCCAAGATTTTCAGTAGCTCCATCTGGACACCCCTATGAAAAGTTCTGGAGGTGCTGCTGTCCTGCAGGTCAGCGGAGTGACTGAGGGGCTGATAAGAGCAGCTTTTAGGCTCCGCCCCCTCATAACGGAGCCAGACGTGAGGGGGTTTACTGCTCCCAATAAAACTCAACAAAACAGAGAGGGGGCCCGAGCCGGGGGCCACGGCATGTGCACAAACCCAGAGGTATTTAATCTCCATCTGATATGGCGGAAACAAAACTCCCTGTTTCCACAGAGAGGCTAATGAAAACAGAAGGCTGTAATTACAGAGCATCGCTCAGATCCTGAACGCTCCTCTGTGACCCTCCGCGGCCCACGCTGGACCGCTGATCCACTTTCAGGAGCAAAAGTGTGTCAGACAAACTCTGACCGGGGGTTTGAGTGAGGCCAAAGGAGAGCGAGTACGCTTCATAATAAGGTTAACAAACACGCACTCGCTGATCTATCTTTAACCTCTCATTGCATCGATTCTGCAAACACAGCAGAAAAACTCGTAGATTTCAGAGCTCCAAAGGTCACAGCGAGGGTCACAGAGGGAACACTGAACTCACAAAAAACTCACAAACTACACAACTGCATTCGTGGACTCTCCTCTTCCCTTCCCTCCTATCATATATTTCCTGATTCTGGACTCCCTATTATCCCTCTTTATTTATTATTATTAATATTTTCATTTTTAGCATCATCACTATTGTAATTATTATTATATTATTTTTTAATATTTTTTTTCATTCATTGTTTTTCCTTTAATTATATCAAATAATTGATTCATCTAATTACTCATTCTATGTATATTCCATTAAACATGTCACTAAATCGCCTGGATGCAGCTGGGAATTGTAAAAGAAAGAAGATAAAAATATGTGGAAATGTAAGTTTTATGCCAGTTTTTTAAATAAAAATGGAGTAAAAAAAAAAACCTAGTTGGATCAACAGTACTCTTTACCAAAGTTTGATTTATTACTAGGGATGGGAAATATGACCTGAAAATAAAATCACTTATTTCTTTGCACAAAACTTGATTTACAGTTTGATCGATATTTTCCCTCCCAAATACACCAAATTTTGCAGGCAAAAAGGCAAAAGTGTTTGTAAATAAAGTAGCAATAAAATAAATAAATAAATAAATAAGTATATAAATATAAATAAATAAATAAATAAATAAATAAATAAATAAAAATTAAATAAATAATAAATAAATAAAATAAAAAAACAAAAAAACATAAAATAGATGATACTGTGGTTGACACAAAAAATGTTTTTGATTCATAATTAAATCATATCAGAAAGTGGTTCAGTATTTAAAATAATGATGATAATTCTAGTAAAACATTTTAGATCTTTGAACCTTTAAATCCCACAGAAAGAGAATAGAAGTTATTTTGGTTTGTTTGCGGTGTTTTTTGTACCCTAAAAAGAATAATGTCTTTTTCACCTATTACATATTCCTGAATTTATTGACCTGTGCCAAAAAGTTGATCTGGGAGTTAAAGACGACTTAATCTAGATGACTATATTATGAGTAAAAATTAAAGATATTGAAGGCAAAAGACTAAAACTAAATTTAAAATTGCTACACAGATAACTGACCCATGTTGCCCCACTTACTGAAGGGCAGAATTTACCAAATCAGGTCAAAAAGCATCAATTCTCATGTTAAGAAAACAAACTTTCAGCCGTGGACCAGTCCAAACTGCACTGAGCTCTCCATCTTTACAGCCTCATTGTGTGTTTGTGTTTGTGTTTATGTGTGTGTGTAACTTACCCACTACGTCCAGCGTGTAGGTGTGGTTGATGGAGCCAAACTCGTTCTCCACCAGGCAGGTGTAGTTTCCTTTATCAGAAGGCACCACGCTCTCCATGATCAGCGTCCAGTGCTGACTGCGGACCTGCACAGGAGAGGATGGAATCAGAAGTTTATGATTTTGGATAGAAATGGACTTTAAAAACAAACTGAAACAGAAGAAGAAGGTCGATTAGGTGAAGAGAGTGCGAGATAAGAACTGATGGATGAGCCGAGAAAATGTTTAAAGTGAACTCTGCAGCCTCTTGGTTGGATATATTCTTAAAAAAAACATCAATTGGTGATGAAAATACGGAAATACAAGCCCAGTTTTCATCTGCTTTAGGATATCTCACAGAAATCACATTTTTTGTCATGGCGGCCAGATGCTGATCCGGATCAACACCAAAATTAAATCAGTTCTTCCTTTTCCCATGCTGAACATTCCCTGAAAATTTCATCAAAATCCATCCATAACTTTTTGAGTTATTTTGTTCACAGACGGACAAACAATCTCTCCCGAAAACATAACCTCCTTGGCGGAGGTAAATATTAACTGTTTAAACCTTTAAATCACACGCTGAGAAATATCTGGTGTTTGTTTGTTTTCTCTGTTCTCTGAAATGTACTGAATCATATCAATGATTTGATTTGTCCATTTTTTTAACAATCTGACAAACAGTTGAGCTGGTAGTTAAAGGGTTAAGCACTCCATAGATCAAAATCTCAAAAATAATAGCGGATATTCACCTAAAATCTTTTAAAAAATAATGATCATAAGCATGCATCTCCCTGCACAGAGAATCTGCAGACATACTTCGCTTATTGTTTTATAGTTCTGCAGAATAACACAAGAATAATGTGTGCAAATGTAAAAACTGGAGCACAAACCCTGACCCTCCTGCCTGATTTTGGTGTTGTTTACTCATTCTTGGCTCAGCCCTTGTTCCTGTGCGTAGGAAACCCCTCGGTGTCTCCCTGCACAGCCCTGCACATTACTCTTAGTGATATTTGCTCTGTGTGCAGCTACAGGTGTGATCCCACAATAGTGTTTCCGCCTGCCTGTTGAAGAGCGAGTGTAGCTGCTGCTTATTCAGGCCGAGCTCGCACACAAAGGAGAGATTAGAGGACAGGGCTGGGCTCACGTACGCCTTTGTCCCAGATATGTTGACAGAAAGAGAGCAATGATCTGCTCACACAGGCTCTGACAGCACGACTGTAGCGTTTCCGTCACGTTAGGTAATGAGCTCGATGAAAGACGGAGGGGAGAGACAATGGCCAATACATCCATTTGATCTGATAAAGCTTGTTAAACACTGTGATACTTCATAATTTCATGTGTTTTAATCAGTAAATTACTGCCAATTTCATGACTGATGGCGTTAAAAAGTGCAAAATTTCATTTTCCCTTCATTGAACTTTTGAGTGTAGAAAGTGAGCAGGAGTTCAGCTGCAGTCTTTGGTCATTAAAAACTAGAAATGAATCAGTTAATAATAGAGCTGGGCAAAAAATCAATTACATCGAATTATTTTGTGCAGAAGATTTAAAAAATTTAAAATTGAGATTTTTTTCCTGCCTTAGTCCAATTGTAAGTAGTTGCAATTTTTGAAAAAAATTACAGTTTTCATGATGGTCGGCCTTTTAGGGTTTGCACAAGCACTTTTATAGGCTTGTATTTGTTATTTAAAGGTGCTATGAGGAGAATCTATTACCGGCGACATTAAGACTCTGCTACCCATGAGCACGCGCGGCGACTGTCGTAATGCTGCGTTCCAGTAACCTCAGAACTGGGAGTGACATCATCTCCGACTTATCGGCGTTCCGGTTGAAAAAAACATGACGATCTACAAGGCTATTGTTAGCTGTTGTTAGCTAGGGAGTGGCGAGGTTTCACCGAGTTCCCAGTAGGAAATTCCGACTTCGGGGGACGTTCCTGTTGCAGCTTGCTACTCGGAACTCGGAAGTTCCTACTTCTGACTACAACTGGAACGCACCAAAAGACGCGACCCAAGCCAAAGCGTGTGTTTGTTGTGATGCTAATGAATGCAGCTCGGACCTTCCTCAGAACTCTGCATTGCTTTACAACTTCAACAACTTACAGGATGCAAAGCCACGAGGTAATGTATCTCTTTCTAGTTACATAGCGGTAGTTTTTGATGTATGACAACAAGCAATTTTTGGAAAACTTAGTATTGCAGTTTTGCAGCTGGCTATATATGGCCCAGGCCAGTCCAGCCCTGTCCGACCCGACCGTGAAGCTAAGGAATAGCATTTATAGATAACCTATTTTGATGCTATAAAACTCATCTCAAAGTGTGTATTTCCATCAGGCATATATCTAAAAGTCAGACTTTTTTGCTATTACTTAGAAACTCCTCATAGCATCTTTAACTTGAGCCATAATCGAGCAGACCTGTGGCTAACAATCCTGATTTTAGCAACTTCATCTTTTTCAGGATCCCTGTATCTCTGCAGACCTGATCCAAAGATCCAAACGGCCCCGTCACGGTGTAAGAATTCTCTGTTTTCAGACTTTTTTTTATGCAAAGAGGAAATAAAACACAAACCACACAGCCATTTGCCTTTCCCATGACGTAAAGAATCAGGTATTTCTGCACCTATAAATCAGCTCGGGCTGTTTATTTCACCCAACAGGACCAGAGAGAGAGAGAGGGGGGGGCTGCTTCAGAGTCATAACAAAGACCTACTGTGGAAACACGAGCAGCAGAGCATCAGGACTGAATAAATCACACTCCTGAGCTTTAATGAAATATTACCATCACTTAAACACAGATGGTTTGGTTTACAGGTAAGAGTGTGAGGGGGGATCTGACATGATGGTCAAACCACCTGAAACTCCACATGGACTGAGTTACACATCAGCGGGATATGTTTGATAACCATTCAGGTAAGCCAGGGGTGGGCAACTGGCAGTCTGGGGGCCTCCTGTGGCCCACCAGTCATTTCCAAAAATATAACAAAAGAGAAGAAAACCCGGATATTTAATAGAAATAATTCTATATGATGTAGATTGATATTTTCATTGGTTTTAGTAAGTTACTAAAAAACTTAATTTGCTATAGTAGTGTCTCTAAATTTCATAAAGCAGAACATTATATCAATTATCACTCATTCTGCATTTAGAAAATGGCAACAGTAAAACATTTGTGCTTTAAAAATGGAAGAACACTCATTGTTTCATTGAATTAGAAACAGCTGAATGGATTTAATTCTGTGTACATCGTCTAATTTACTTGAATCCTATGCCAAGTTCATTTAACTATGCATAATAACTGGTATTTCTGCATTAATATATGAATATTTGTACGTTATTTTCCGATATCTTTTTATTTGCATGTTTTGTTTATCAAATATTATTTTTCCCCATCGAGTGTATTCGAAAAATTTGGCCCTCGGGTTTTAAAAAACAGTTTTACGTAGCCCTTTTGGTAATTAAGGGTGCCCACCCCTGAGGTAAGCCCTCATCCAGTTGGTTAGGGAAGGGCAGAAACATGCTGGTGACCTCCACAGAAGCCAAAGCTGTAAGCAGGTTTTAACATTTAGCCAGCAAAGCACTCGAGCAGTCCTCACCCATATTATGATTTTCACCATAAACGTTAGTCCTACCTTTATTTCATCTGAATATTTATCAATCAAACTTTTCAAAAGCACTTTTCATACAGGACTTTGTAATACAAAGTGCTTTACGTGGGAAAAAAGATACAATGAAATCACAATAAGTGAAATAAAAAGCAGAAAATAAAATGAAATCATAAGCCCCGCCCCCCAAACCACATTCAAAATTAGAGGACCGAGGAAACACTATCGTGAATTATAAATGAGGAAACACAGGAGCTAAAAACAATCTTCCTGATGACGAAGTATCTTGCAAATCCCGCAGCCATGCAGGCGAACATCACTGCTTTAAGGCCTGACCCCACAAAAGAAGAAGAAATGTCCAGAATACAGATGAAAACTTAAAAGGTATAAAATAAAAAAGTTCATAGAGTCAAAGTTTGTTAAAAAAAAGTTGTTCAATAATGCAGAATACAAGGAAAAGATTCATGCTGCTGCACAAATTAAAGACAGTAAATAGGCTGAAACTTAATTTAGCATCAGAAGTGTTTTAATGTGAGGAATGAAGATTTTATTTGTCTTTATTTTTTAATATTTCAGATTAGGAATACCCCCCTCCTCCTGCCCTCAGTCCCCTTCTCTCCAGTTTAAACTTCAACCTGCTCCACTTGGTTTGTGAAATCCTCTTCTTTATGGTTCTGATTGGCAGATGCTTTGATTTCCTGCAGCTGAATCTTTAACCCTTTCCCCTCGGCCTCCATAACAATGGATCACATGCTGCAGTCTCACACTCCTCTCCTCCAGAGCCAGTGGGACCAGTTCTCCCTGATCGAGTTACCTCAGCTCTTCACTTCAACCCTCACTGCCGTCCTTCTCTATACGTTACTGTCCGCGGGCATTTAACCCTTCACTCCCCAGATTAGGTTTCTAATTATCGAGGGGCTGAGGAGCATTTGGAGTTTCAGAGAGAGGAGGAGCACGGATGAGCAAGTCCAATTTCACAGCACAAACCCGGGCCCACTGAAGGGTGGAAAAGGGGTGAACGGAGGAGTGAGGCAGACGCGGTCCATGTACTTTGCTACTTTGCGGCCATTCGTTTTCCGTGTTGATATGGGTGAACAGAAAACGGGAAATCATCCGATTTTCCAATTTCCGTTTGGATGAAGGGAAACGAAAAACGGGAAACGACTCGTTTTTCGTTTGGTAATCGAAAATCCAAAAACAGAAAATGAGCCTTTATCTGATATCTATTATGGGTTTATTATTTACAAGTCGGGATATAAAATACGGCTGTAATTCCTTTCGTAAAGCTTGCTTTGCCTTCACCTGGAAGCACTTCCTTCTTCTGCGCTGCTGATTGTAAGTTGTTTTGAGATAACACTTGTTATGAACTGGTGGTATACAAATAAAGATTGATTGATAAAACATTGCAGAAACGAGGCTTACCTTGTTTGTAATGTGTAACTGCCCATCTGGTAATATGTGTTTAGAATGTAGTTTGATAATTGAAATAAATGGCTGTTTATTAATACATGGTAATAACATATACATTTATTCAGAACTAAATACAATTTACAGAACTAGCATAATATTTCATTAATGTCTACAGTAAAAGAAGGTCACACACTAAAAGAACATAGATATATAGTGAGAATTTGAAACTCAATTTATAGAAAACAATTATGGTTACGGATGATTCTTCGAAATGGGCTTAAAGCGCGCAAACTAATAATTTCACTAGAGGGCAGTAACACGCTGTAGTGTAGCTTCAGAAGCAGAACAAGGAGAAGAAGCAGCAGCGCAGAAGAAGGAAGTGCTTCAGGTGAAGGCAAAGCAAGCTTTACCAAAGGAATTACGGCCGTATTTTATATCCCGACTTGTGTAAAAATAAACCTGTAATAGATATCAGATAAAGGCTCATTTTCCGTTTTTGGATTTTTGATTACCAAACGAAAAATGGGACACGACTCGTTTTCCATTTTTCGTTTCCCTTCATCCAAACGGAAATCGGAAAATCGGATGGCTTCCCGTTTTCCATTTACCCATATCAACACGAAAAACAAATGGCCGCAAAGTACACGGACCCGGACTGACGGCGGCGTGAACATGGAGTCCTTTTACGAGATCTTACCTTGTACCCGCCCATGCGGTCTTCTTGGCGGAAAGGTCTGCTGTTCTTCAGCCAGCGCAGTTTGGGTCGAGGGTTTCCTCCTGCAGCGCAGCGAAACTTCACCGTGTTCGCCGCCGGCACCGCGTGGAGCTTCTTCTCCATCTTTGCTGACGACGTCCAGTACGGAGCACCTGCAGGAATCAAAAACACAACAATCAGAGAGGCTAAGAGCATCAGAAACACTTGACAACAAGCTGTTTCAGCTGCTCTTATTCACAGTATAGCATAATGAATATCAAATAAAGACATTAAAATAAATAAGAGCATAAAACGTGAAGTAAGCAGGCTGCCACATGCAGAGTCTTTCAGCTATATCAACTTCTTTATGATGGAAAATAAATAAAACAAGCAAAAAAAGCTAAAATCCATTAAAATCAAAATGTCCATAAAATTCCACACATGGATTTTTCCTATCTTATTTGATACATTAGGTGTTTTTGGCAACTGATAATCCATTTGAGGACATTTTTATCATTTATCTGATTGTATTCAAATGTCTTTTTTTGTAATTTGTTGATCATATTGAGAGGTATTATAAAAGTGTGTATCAAATATGAGACAATTGGCTTTATAGGGTTAAGAAAGACATAAAGAGTGGGGTTGAGAAATGCTTCCAAAAATAAATAAAAGTTATTTGTGAGCTCAAATGGCATATTTCATCATTATTTGACAAATTTAAATAAAAAAAAGGATTTGATTTAATCCTGGCATGAGGGCTATTTGTCAGAAAGATCCTTAAAATAATACCTTGCACATGACATCAGTAACAAAGGGTTTGCTGCTCCTTAAAGACGCACATAGCAGTGATTTTTATTCCTCTTTCCTTGGACATATCTGCATTTTTATGTCTAAAATCATGAAGGATTCTTTTTGAAAATAAATAACTAAAAAGTAAGTCCCTTGTTTCACAGCATTTAGAGCTTTAAAGATGATCATAACTCTGGCATTTTTAAGCGTTTCATCCTGTTAAAGTGGATAAAAACTGGATTAATGAGCTTTTTAAGCAGAATAAACCACATGAGAAAGTTACCACAGCATGCCAGAGTTGGCAGAGGCCATTTTTGAGAGCAGGGGCCAGTGACAGGCGTGAAATATTGTGCACAATGTCATGGTTGTTATTTCCTTTAATCGTGGTTCGCATTATTATCAGTCACTCGGAGTAAATTCCAAATCTAATCCATCCAGCAGAAATGAACAGTTTGTCTTCAGGCTCTTGGACCGACTGCAGCAGAAATATAAGGAAGCGTGACTGCAGACGAGCCAAACTTGAACCATTCCTCACGCCCCGACAGACCCTCAAACACACACATGCACACACACACACACACACACACACACACACACACAGAAAGAGCGTTAAACAAAAACACACTCGGCTCTGCAGGGTGTTACTGTGGAGAATGTGGTGGGGCGTTGCCAACAGGGTAACTAGACCATCACATTCAATTTCATCTCATTCCACTTAACAGCTTTTTTTTTTTTTTTTTACCTCCCTCCACTTCCTGCCATTAGCACCGCTCCGTGTTTATCTGCCGTCACAGGCTGGACACGGACGAGACGCTTATCACGGCCAGAAATCATTAAGAACCGCCAGGGGAGAAAATGAATGTCACGTTTGTTAACAGACTTCCCCGTGCACTTTGGTAGGGCCGGGCAGCACGGACCAAAAATAACATGCTAATGTGCTCGGCTGACTGCTGACTCATGATCAGATCTTAAAGGTGCTATGAGGAGAATCTATTACCGGCGACATTAAGACTCTGCTACCCATGAGCACGCGCGGCGACTGTCGTAATGCTGCATTCCAGTAACCTCGGAACTGGGAGTGACAACATCTCCGACTTATCGGCGTTCCACTTCAAATTGGAAAAAAACATGCCGATCTACCAGGCTATTGTTAGCTGTTGTTAGCTAGGGAGTGGCGAGGTTTCACCGAGTTCCCAGTAGGAAATTCTGACTTCGGGGGACGTTTCAGTTGTAGTTTCCTACTCAGAACTCAAAATTCCTACTTCTGACTACAACTGGAACGCACCAAAAGACGTGACCCAAGCCAAAGTGTGTGTTTGTTGTGATGCTAATGAATGCAGCTCGGACCTTCCTCAGAACTCTGCATTGCTTTACAACTTCTTTTTTCAACAACTTACAGGATGCAAAGCCACGAGGTAATGTATCTCTTTCTAGTTACGCAGCGGTAGTTTTTGATGTGTGACAACAAGCAATTTTTGGAAAACTTAGTATGGTAGTTTTGTAGCCAGCTATATATCTCTACTTACAGCCCGGTGCTCTAAGACGTGTCTGAATAATATAAATTTGCTCTAGTTTTAATTGTCTTGTTCCTGAAGTTGAGTATCCAGGCCAGTCCAGCCCTGTCCGACCTGACCGTCAAGCTAAGGAATAGCATTTATAGATAACCTATTTAGATGCTATAAACTCATCTTAAAGTGTGTATTTCCATCAGGCATATATCTAAAAGGGAGACTTTTTTGTAATTACTTAGAAACTCCTCACAGTCCCTTTAAACAATCTACCTCAAAACTTTTTTTGTTGATCTTTTATTTGACATTTCAAGGCTGGATAGGAGCAGTGATATAACACAAAATAAACCAAGAGGACTCAAACGGTGCTGTTTTATCCTTCATCTGGTTTGAATATTTACATGTGCATCTTAAAACTGGATTTATTTTCTGTGGTCTGGATTTTAAAGCTCTAAGGTGCTCCCATTCGTCTTCTGAAGTCTGTCACCTTCCTCTCTTGTTCCCATCTCGTTCTCACACATTTCTCTCTCAGCTGGAGTCCCTCCACCCTCCTCCACCCTCCTCGCTCTGCACCTGGGAGTGTGATGGTCGGAGCAGATGGGACTCCGAGGAGGAAGAGGAACTCAAAGTCAAACAACAACCCAAACGGTTCTCCTCACCGTCGTGTCTTTAAGAGCAGGAGGAGGAGGAGGAGGAGGAGGGGAAACCCGCTGATAAGACGAAGGAATGACCCTAAAAATACGAGTCCACGTCCCGGGAGAGTACGATCTGCATACTGTCCGGCTCCGCCCACCTCCCCTCCCGGACGTGTCGTGCATTCTTGGATAGTAAAATCAGTAAACAGAGATCTTCCTTCCTGAGTGGATGAGCGGTAGGGCCGGGGAATAAAAACTTAGAATCATATCTGAGTGTTTTCACATGAAAGGTGAGCGGTTTGATTCCCATGCTCCTCGTCCGGAGGGGCAGCACTTCAAACGGGACGACCTTCGGACCTCTGCGGATGAAGACAGACTCTCCCTGCTGCAGACTCCCCCGCCTGTCCACCCTCCCCCGACTCCCCCAAAGCCCCGAGCATCCGGATCCCCACACGGCTGTTTATCCTGAGCTGACCCAGGCTGGACGGGGTTATCCAAGCCCTGCAGCGCGACGCAGACACTTTCATTCATCAATAAAGACCGGAGTAAAGATCAGCTGAGCCCGACTACCAACAACCAAACTCTGCACGACACACCGAAGAATAAACTACATAAAACCTAAAAAATAAATAACATAACACACTCATGATAAGTCTGCAAATATTTAAGAAACGCAGTCATGTGTGCATGTGTGACCTGTAAGTTGCTCATGTTGGTGCAATAGGGATTTGTGCAATATAAACTGGTGCAATAATATTCAGTGCAATAGAAGTAGGGCTGAACGATCTGAGAAAATAATCTAATTGTGATATTTTCCCCCAATATTGCAATTGCGAGTTACTCTGCGATTGTTTTAATGTTCCTCATCTTATGTATTCTTAAACAAACATAAGCTGTAGATCTTTTTATAGTAAAACCAATATGACATTAAATTAATCTAAGGATAAAAGATTTGAGAAAAAGTGGAGAAGTGAAGAACAGAAGCAAAATAGGTATGAAATTGTAAAAACTGGGTAAAAAAAATGGTACGAAAGCGGAAAAAAATTAATAGGTGCAAAATAGGTATGAAATTGCAACAAAAAAAAAAGGCAAAAAAATCCAAAAGTGACTAAGGAAAATTGATAATAGCAGCAAAATCGGGATTAAATTTCAAAAACCATGTAAAAATTCCAAACATGGTCTGACAGTGGCCAAAAAAAAAGATGAATGGGAGCAACATAGGCATAAAGCTGTAAAAACTGGGTTAAAAAAGGTTAAAATAGGCATGAAACTGCAAGAAACTACATCACAATGCCAAAATGTTCAACACATTTCACATGTCTGCGATTTGAAAATTGCAACAAGCCACATTGTGATTTAATCTAATTTGCAATTAATTGTTGAGCCCTAAATAGAAGTTGCATTTGCTAAATGTTTGATGGACTCTGTGTGATGGGAGGATGTGCAGTATCTATGTTTCTGTTTCTTTTGTACTTGTCTACTGTCCTTGGGTTTGTCCTACTGTATTTAGTGTCTTGTATGTAAATGTTACCATCAACCTGCCAGGAGGTCTGCAGATGGAAATTAGCCCAAGGCTATAATCTGGCATATTTACATTTATAAAAATGTTCATTAATATGCGCTGTTCTGTTGTTTGAGGATTTTTAAATCATTTATTTTTCCAAATGTAAATGCTTCCTGTTAGTCTGTGTTAATCAGCCACCCTTAAATACAGTCCAGTCTTTTGAAGAGAGAGTATAAACAGCTGGTTAAAATATATTGCTGCATAAATCCTAAAAACAGACTCACATGTGATGTGTATTTTTCCTGATATAGTCTGTAGGCATCATCATTGTTCATCTTTTTAGCTGGTGTTAAAAAAGCTAACTAAAGATTGCAAAAATCGACAATATTGTAGAATCACAATTTAAATCGAATCAGCACCTAAAAAATCAAATTTAAAGAAAAGCGTAATGTCCCGGCCCTAGTATGCAATGCTTTAACCCTTTAACTCCCAGCTGAAGTGTTTGGTAGAGGTCTTCAAAATCAGGAATATTAAATATGTTAAATAAACATGATTCTGTCAATATTTTATGCCACAGAAAAAACTGCAAACAAACCAAAAGAACTGATATTTTGTGTGTGGGATTTAAAGCTGGGGTTGGTGATTTTGGAAAACTAGCATGAATTTGAACAAACCAAGAAAAACAAAGAGTTTATTTTAGATTTCTGCACACCTGTCTTAAAATGTGAGGGGTACTGGAGCTTGGTTGGGGTTGTGGGACGGCTCACGGCGGGCTTCCCTTATTTTCAAAGACAAAACTTGAAAGGTAAGCATTCTCCCGCAGACTCCAATACGTATGAGCTCGGCTACACGCACCGAGTCTGTGCACGCAGGGAAAATGCACGGGTCGCAGGTGGGCAGAATGACAACGGGATTTGATTGGTTTAAAAACAGGTGTCCCGGCATGATTGGTGTTTCCCCTGTTTTACTCCTGCTGTAGATAGCGGATATTTTTCGCTCTGTTTTAAGAACACATTACGAGTTGATTACCATCGGGTCATAAAGACCATTTTAACCAGTATTACAAAAAGCGTATCTAAATCAGATTACCAACCCCAGCTTTAAAGGTTTAAAAAGCTAAAAGCTTATATTATTATGACCATCCTTTTTATTTTGAATATCTAACTTAACCATTAACTGATATGATATGTACACGTAAAGTCTGTTATTCATCAAAAATATTTAGTGTTTGTCAAACTCATTTACACCTATTTAAAGTAAGTTTTGTGTTTTTTACAGACTTTTCTGCCTTTTCTAAATGATTTTGTCCCAATTTTTGTGGTTTTTTTATGTCATCACACAACCAGCTGTTGGCTTTTTAAACTTTGAAGTGTTACTGGAACCAAACTGATTTGATTTGTTCTGTTTTTTTAAAACATTAAATATCCCCGAATTTGATGTGAGCGTGGACTTAACCAGGACTTAATGCAAAACTAAAGAGCAAAGTAAACGTCCTCATGACTCAAAACCTTCCTGCAGACTCTCTCCTCCATAAACTGATCTTCCCTCCTTCATCGTCAAACCAAACTGCTCTGTTTTCGTCCTGAAGCTCCGCCCACTTCCAGAGCTCCAGAAACACTCCGCTCGCCCTCGGCCCGGAGCCAAAGCTCCACGCCACGCTCAGAGAGGAGCTGGTCTCCATCCAGAACCCCCCTCCTCCTTCTCCTTTAATAATAATCTCAGTTTTTCACTTTTCAGAGACACACACGGCGAGAAAATGCGACCGTGCAGCCAGAACAGCTCGCTCTTTGTTTTCAGGCAGCTTATTAGCAGCAGCTCGCCCCTGTCCCCCTCCCCATTTCAGCTCTTCTGTTTTTACTTTACTGTCGCCCGGGCTGGGAAATATGAAGCAGTTATCATATCATGGTGTGCTTCAGATAAATGGACGTGCACGGAGCTGACTGGGACATTCCTGCGAAGATAATTATATCCTATATCACTCTAGAAGATACACAATCAAATAAAACCTGAAAAATAGTCCTCCTGGGGTCCAGCTGGGTCCAAATAAGCAGTTTTTCTGAACATTCGGCACATTAACTTAACCTGTTCAGACCCTTTTTTAAGCCTTCTGCTCCAAAGTGACATCCTCATAAAGAAAAGAGTGTACCTCTGCAACCACAAGGTCTATTGACATTATTCTGGTGTCATAGTAGATTTGTCCAGATGTGAATTATCAGTATATGTGTTACTGGGACAGAGGAAATCGTTTGAACATTTCATCCTCGCCTAAAAAAAAGCAAGTTTTTATAGTGAATATCTCTCTTGAATGATGCAGCTGCAGCTTTAGAACTCTATGAATGAATGTGAAAATATGTGAACATTACTTCTGCCAAGTTTGAGTCTGATAAAGTGATGCAGAGCAAAGTTAGAGAGGTTTTACTACAGAGTGGTCAGGCCCAATCTAGGCACAGTTTGGCTCCATTAGTCCCATTTGACATTTCTGATATACCAAACTTCAGATTTCACTTTTATGTCACTTTTGGTGTTCATTACACCCAATTACAACAGTTTTTATGTTCTTCTGCTAATCTGTGGCAGATTTTATTTTGTTTTTTGTTTCTTTTTGTAATAAATCAAGCAGAACTCTTTACATTTTCTCATTCAAATAAGTCCAAACAAAGCAACAGGAGTTTGAATGAAAGTGAAACAGATTTGGATATTTGAGAATTCATTTTTGCTGTGTGTAAAAATGCCTTATACGGTTATGTAGCTGAACATTTCCTGTTTAATTTGACGTGCAGCATGACTATATTTCTACATGAATAATTCACTTTTTCAAACGTTTTTGTTGGAGCATCAAGCATTCCTGACATCGAGGACTTTGGGTCTGAACAGGTTAAATCTTTATAAGCAGTAACTTCTCTGATCACCAAACGTCATCTCCTTCTAAATTGGAAATCCACAGCAACTCTTTCCAGCACACAATGGGTTAATGAGGTTATGTCTTTTTTTAAAAGTAGAGAAAATTAGATATTCAAAAATGGGAAAACTGAATAATTTCTACAAGAAATGGCAACAATGTAACACCCACCCTCCTCCCTACCTCCTTTTTTTTGTTTGTATGTATATGTATGTATGTAGATGTATATATGCATACGATTTTATCTATTATTATTTTATTTTATTAGTATTAGCACTATTATTATTATTTTTTTATTACTACTATTATTATGCATGTGTCGTGGTTATTGTTTGTTCCCTTGTGCCCTTGCTCTTCTTGCATACACAAAATAAAAATATGAAACAGAAATCTTTATAAGCAGTATAAACTGATAATAACATCACTGTTTTTCCTTCTGTCTGACTTGAACATGCACCAAAGTGTCCTAAAACCTGCACTTCTCGCCCAGCCCTACGGCAAACGCTGCCAAACTTTCCCTCTCACACTCCGTCACACACATTAGGTGGTAAGTGGGTCCAGATGGGCGTCGTTCATAATAAATGAGTCCAGCTGATTGGCTCCATGCGGCTCGACTACCTGAGGGACGCTCGCTGCAGGAATGCCAAGAATCTGTGTATTCCCCGAGGACTCACACACACACACACACACACACACATACACACTAACACACACTCCCTATCTGTGCCTATAGGTCTGCACAGGAATGCTACAGCAGGGCAGAGCTCACATGAGCTTCAGTTTTGTTCACAGCTGTTGAATCTCTCTGCAGCTCTAATCCGAATCATGCAGAACATTTATTCACACTTCATGATTTACTGACGGCAAAAGTCCAAAAACAGCCCTACCTACACCGAGAGAGCTCTGAATCTGATCCGGCAACACAAAGAAAAAACACAAACATGCTGCTGTCGCTGCAAAAATCAAAAGCATCACACTCTTTAACACAAGCAGCCAAAATCAGCAGTGCAGAAAGACTACCATAATGCTTCTAATAAAGGCGCATCCACATTTTAAGCACTATTGTTGCACATTTTGACAAATAAATGCAGTTCCAATGGGCTTGATATGGGAACAGATTGTAGCTCAAAGAGAAGGAGAGAAGTACCGCTTAAATTTAGAGAAAATACGTCTCAGTATACGAGAAAAAGGAAATAGATTTAACAGAGTTTGGCGCCGCTTCCTGACTTTTCTCGAGAAACCCACGACTTTACTTATTTTTCATTTATTTATTTATATTATTTTATTTTATTATTATTAGTAGTATTTTTATTGTTTTTTATATCTATGTGTGTATATGCGTATCTGTGTATGGATGGATGTATGCGTTTATATATGTGTATATAAATATATATATAAGTATGTATTTGTGTATATGTATGTATGTATATATATTCTATCCTTTTAGTGCATGTATTACCTTAGACTACATTTTATAAAAAAAATAATTTCTTTAAGCTTTCTGTAACCATTTGTTTGTAATTTATAATTTATTGAATGATCAGCTCATTTTGTCTATATTACTATACCCCTTACTACTTTTGTTATTGTGGGTGGGTGGGTGACCTTGTATAATTATGCTCTGTTGCTTTTCTTTTCTTTGAGACCAGTGTTGTTACCCATTGGGAGGGAAAAAGTGTTATTCCATGGCAAACCTTCTTATTTTCCTTAATATTGATGTCAATAAAAAGACCTTTGAAAGAAAAAAAAAAAGAGAAGCAGAACAAAACCAAATAATCTAAAGTTTCAGGAGAGAATAAACATTCTAAATATCATCATATTAATGATTGGTTGTTTTAAAATATGGCAGTTCTTTACATATCTAATTGAATAGACAGATGCATTGGAGACAAAAAATAAATTTAAACGTGAGGATAGACCGGCGCACTGTCTAACCTGTGGACCTTCATTAGTCAAACAGTTACTAAATTATCATTAATTATCATTATAATATTGGTATTGTTCCTGCTTCCTGTGAATAACTGCTCCACTTTATTTTAGCAAAACAGCAAGTTTACCCCAGTGCTGCAGAGCGGAAACCAGGCAGGGACAGAATAAAATGAAAATACAATAATAAAGTAAGATAAAGTATCATATCGCTACATTTAAGGGTGTAGACAAGTCTGTCACCACAGAAATTAATAATTATTGTAAACAGGCAACATCCTGTTGATATAAAAATGTATGGTTGAATGAATGTGAGAACAGAGATTAGAAAATAAATAATTATATTCATTACAAAAAGGAGAAGAAAGAAGCATCCGCTGATTTAATCCTGCTCTTTCTTCAATGCTCAGGAATGAATTAAACATCATTTTTTTATACATATTTACGTACATTAATTACCAAATAATAACAATCCTAACTATGGGTGATAATACCATTGATCACATTATATTTAAGGATGCCATAAACAGGGAAATAAATCATTTTTCCCCTCGAGAGTCTTTGAAAGAACTCACAGTTTAATTCATGCACATAAACAAAAGTTTCTAATCAGTGTGTTTTTTTTTTATAATTCATGGTCCCTGAAGACTTCCTAATTTAATTTCTGTCTCTACAACAGTTTGAGAAATTAAAAAAGGAGGACTGTGCTGCCAGAGGCTGCACTAAGATAACACATTTCTATTAATTAGACAAAGAACATAAGGTAGCTCAAATATTTCTGTTACACCTATAACTAATATTTCCATGATGAAGTGGCCCTAAAACTCTTGGTGTTGATGTCATTATCATTTTGACATTATAGAAAAATTATTGTTAATTTATCCAGATCACTACCAAAAATGAATCATACTTAAATTGGGCTATTACGAACATCTAATTAAAGTTTTAGCAAAACTTGTCAAGTAGTTTTTCAATAAACCTGCTAACAAACAACAGAACAAGACGGGTGGAGCTCTATATAGCTAATCATGAAACAAAACTTGATTTGCTCAAACCCCATTTTCCTTTCGTTTACGTTCTCTTCAATTGTTTTCCCCGAATCTCTGCGAAAAATGGCTGACTGGCTCAACTAATGTCCTTATCCCAAATACAGCCCAAAAAATGTAACTTACGAGTTATTTTTTTCATACTTTCTTTTCTTGTTTTTTTCTCAACATTTTCACATTTATCACATAATTGTTATTCAACTTTGTTCTCGTCATATCGACTTCAATACCCAAATTATTACTTTAAAGGTGCTATGAGGAGAATCTATCCCCGGCGTCATAAAGACTCTGCTACCCATGAGCACGTGCGGTAACTGTGGTAAAGACGTGGCCCAAGCCAAAGCGTGTGTTTGTTGTGATGCTAATGAATGCAGCTCGGACCTTCCTCAGAACTCTGCATTGCTTTATAACTTCTTTTTTCAACAACTTACAGGATGCAAAGCCACGAGGTAATGTATCTCTTTCTAGTTACGTAGCGGTAGTTTTTGATGTGTGACAACAAGCAATTTTTGGAAAACTTAGTATTGTAGTTTTGTAGCCGGCTATATATGGCTACTTACAGCCCGGTGCTCTAAGACGTGTCTGAATAATATAAATTTGCTCTAGTTTTAATTGTCTTGTTCCTGAAGTTGAGTATCCAGGCCAGTCCAGCCCTGTCCTACCTGACCGCGAAGCTAAGGAATAGCATTTATAGCTAACCTATTTTGATATAAAAATAAAACTCATCTTAAAGTGTGTATTTCCATCAGGCATATATCTAAATAATTACTTAGAAACAACTCAGAGCATCTTAATATCGACTTCCTCCAAATTATTTTCTCCATCTAACATGGCATTTGTTTCCTCCAATAGTTTTCTGAATTATTACACATGTTCTGGTCTTGTCCCAAGATTTATGGATTTTGGTGTTTTATTTTTAAGACTTTTTCCAGCATATGTGGGACAGAATTGATCCTTCTCCACTGATGTCATTGTTTGGTGTGATGCCGGTAAACAGTTCTGTCAACAGAAGTCAAGAAAATATGATCCCCCTTTGTTCCCTTTTAGCCAAAAGACTCATCCTGTCAAAGTGTTAGGACTGTTCCCCCATCATCTGGTCAGTGGATAAGGGAGGTCATGTGTCTTGTACATTTAGAGAAAATAAGATATAGAATCAGAGGGTGTACCAGAAAATTCCACAAAACTTGGCAACCATTTATAACATTTGTTGAAAATATGTCACCTGGCAATTTATGCATGTAATGTACATCTGTTTATGTGTCTGTTTTTTCATATATATGTAATTATTATTGATCTATCTGCCTGATTTATTGTATTTATTTTATTAATATATATATATTTTTTATTTTATTCATTTTATATTTTATTTTTATATATAATATATTTTTTTTTACATCTGTAATACTGTCTGGCTGTTAATTCAAAGTTGGGGGTGTTTTTTGCTCTGTATTATGTAAAAAACAATAAAAAAATACCTTGTTTAAAAAAAAAAGAGTGGAAAAGTTGTAATTAGAGTCTGAGCTGTGCTGATTAATCAACTAAAGCGATAATGTCACTTCAGGATTTAGACTTTGTAAGAGTTTGGCTTTAATAATCCGGTTTAGACAAAGCAGGTCGTTCAGACTTTAATGATCCTGCAGCTGTTTTAGCAGCAAACTTGTTGCTCTGTTTAATCTTATTTTGGTGGATTTTGTTCTCCGTGTGCTGCAGCGTGCACCACAGTGCCTCGTCATGACCCACAGGGCTGTCACCACCTCATGCATCCCTCCTCTCCTTCCTCCGTTACTCACTGAGCTGCTCTCCGTCCGCCCCCGTGTCCTCCGACCGCTCTGTATCGTCCTCGTCATCCCCCGACGAGATGGCATCTGCACAGAGTAACCACGGTTACTGCCGACCTCGCAGCGCGCACACACACATAAGACGCATGCACACATGCTCACAGTATGGCAGGGAAGGTTTTTCTTTTTACACCACTGCAAAAAAAGGCATCAGGGGATTGGTTTGTTGTTGTTGGAGACTTAGTGGGACTAATGAAGCTAATCGTTACCATATCTTCTGGAATTGCCCAGATCAATAATATCTTTGGAATTAACATCCCTTTCAAAATAATAAGAAATGAGCACAGATTCTTTTGGCAGCAAGTAAAGAAGCTGTTAGAAGGAAATGGTTCATCCCACATCCCCCTACTATTGATGACTGGATTGAAATAATAAACCAAATTTATATTCTGGAAAGACTTTCATTCTCCCTCATGGTTCAAAACAGAAATTTGACAGAATCTGGTCCAAATGGACAGAATAATGGCCCTTTTCCATGAGCACGTCTTGGCCCTACTCTACTCGGCTCTACTCGATTTGCAGCGTGTTTCCACCAGCCTGGTACCTCCTAAAACAAGCTAGTTTTAGTACCTACTCCACTCTGGTTCCAAGCGAGCTGAGTTGATATTAAAAGATGTTGTCACTGAATGTCGTTATCGTTGAGTCATGAGAGCGATGACCTAGCATGCTAGCAGTAGCTACCGTTAGCTTACCCTCATATGTCTTTTCAAGGGGTATTTCTTCTTACCACCTGCAGCCTTCTTCTGCTTTCCTTTTTTACTTGGTTTGGGACAAAAAGACACAGATTGTTGTGTCGCGCTCAAAATGACGTCACCACAGTGCCACTCAGCTGTTTACAGCGACACTGCACCCCGTTGGGCAGGCGACTGGGGCTAATGGAAAAGCAGCACAAGGCGAGTAGAGTAGAGCCGAGTAGAGGCGAGTAGAGTAGGGCTAATGGAAAAGGGTCATTTGTTAAACCTGTGAGGCAGGATTTAATTTGACAGTCTGCAGTGAAGATGTGGCTCATTTCTGTTTTGTTTTTGGCTTGCTCTCCATCTAATTCTTGCAGTCTCCTCTATCTATACCTTTGGAGTCTTCCCATGTTTGAAGGTATGCAGTGTGTAGAATTTGGCATTTTAGCAACATCTAGCGTTCAGATTCTAGAATGAGCCTGACCATGACCAAAACGTCACACTATGAAGACCAAAAAGGATCGTGAACACAGCATCATTTACTAAGGTGACAAAGTTAAGGTTTGTATTATTTTTATAGATTGTAGATCAGTTGTTAGCTGCTGATTGCAGGTTTTGTGAACCTATAGTAAAACAAACAAACATTAGCACATCAATGCTAATCAGATCAAGCCTGACTCGGATCCGGCGAAATAAGGCAAAGAAGAGAGAGAGAGTGGGTACAAAGCTGGGCTGGACAAATGAGAGTTTTGTAATATGATTAATGGAGTATTTATTTCCCACCAATTTACAATACCAACACAATATGGGAGTTGTGAAGCAGCTCAGTGGTTTACAGTCTGTGTTGGTCGTAACATGACTCTAACATTAGCAGCATGAAGATGATCACGCAGTGATACGGATTTGAAAAATGTAATGTTTGAGCTTTAATATTATGCACGGCTATTATGAAGCAGTGCAATTTAAACATAACAAACACTGTTACAAACGTTATAAACCTGCATATTGCGCCCTTACCTGTCCAGCAGAAAACAAGTCTCCAAACATAACTTTGCAAACAAGGCTTTCCACCTTGTAAAAGCAGCACCAATGTTTACCCTTGATTTTCGACGTTTCCTATCACGAATCCACTTCATTGCGTCACTCTCGACTCTCGAGTGATTTTGAATAAATGTGGTCCTCAATTTCCAAAGCTTTAACTGTAAAACACACAATTTAAATCCCTAGTGCAGAGTAACAACATCTCTCCTCTTTTTCGCCTGCATTCCAGGTGGATTTCAGAACCGGCGGATAGATTCGCGTTTTGTTATTTTTGTCCCTAAAATCCGCCCGTAGACAACACAGTGGATCGTTATGTCGGCCTTCATGAACGTGGCCAGTGTTAATGTTCTTTTTTTTTAACTTTTTCTAACTAAATAAAAATAAAACAAACATTTATGGGGATGATCGTTCTCCTATTTTGACAGATTTTACATGCAAACAGAAACATCAAATCCTGTTTTCACTGTTTCTGTTTGGTGAAATGCTGCCCAATTCTGCACACTGCACCTTTAAAAAAAACATTGAGGAGCTCAATAGCTTCAGAATGACCAAGTCTGTGGAAGAAATGTTGACTGTAAAATGTTTGCTCTTCCTCAATAAAGAAAGAATACAAAAACAAAAAAAGACACTCATGCACAAACTCACATGCAGCATTTTGGCAAAGTGTGCACGCAGATACAATATTATATTTGAGATGAAACATGGATGGTTTGACGGACCAAACTGAGCTCTTCCTCCTCCCTGACCCTGACCTCTCTGCTCCCTGACTCACCTGTGACATTGACTATGAAGCAGACCGTGTCTTTGCCCACGCTGGTGCACGTGTACAGGCCCGAGTCCTTGGGCGTGGCATCACGGATCTGCAGCACCTCCTGCTCTATCAGCGTGCGGTTGTTGGTGCCCAGCGAGCTGCCATCTTTGGTCCAGGTGATGGTCCCCGTAGGCGGCAGAGGGCAGCTCAGCTTCAGCACCTCGCCCGGGTGCACCGAGCACACCGTGGGCTTAGATATTTGGTATTTGTCGGATGCGTCTGCAGAGCGGGTAAAGGGGTGGAGGGAGGAGGTGAGGGTGGGACGGGGTAGGCCAGAGGACAGAAGAAGAGGGTGCACAGGAAGGAGAAAGGAGAGGTGGGAGAGGAAAGAAACAAGCCAGAGTTTAGGAAACAAAAACACCACAAAAACCCGCCTGGATGCACTTTAAAAACCTCTGCAGAGGGAAAGAGGAGGCCCGTTTAAACCGTTACACCAACATGTCGTCACCCATCAGACGCTGAGCAGACCCTCAGAAATACCACCAGGACTGATGTTACTGAGTGTGCAGTGGAGTGTGTGCAGAGAGCATGCAGTTACAGCAGCGCAGCGTGGAGCGGGAGGCAAACCTCCATGTTTGCAAGCAGATAAGACATCGCTGTGACCTCAAGAAGCTCCGCCCCCTTCCCAGCCAACCCCAAATCCTTAAAGAGTGCTGCAGTAATGACACGTCTGTGAGAACAACCTGGAGTTAGCATCGTGTGGGTCCCATCATGAGAGGCCTGTGGGGGGGTTTTTGGATTTATGCTGAAAATAAGGTCTGTGGCAAGAAGACGCAGTGGCTCTGGTTTAACTCTGCAACATTATCTCAGAAAAAAAAAACACTTTTTAAGAGCAAACACGCCCTAAAAAAGCAAAAAGCTTACGTTAGACTATAAAGGAGCTAACTGTGAGAGTAGGGCTGGGCAAAATATATCATTTAAAACAATTAAATCTAATTATTTTCTTCAGAAGATTTAAACTTTTTTTCCTTTTAATCAGTTTCCAGGTTTTGCACAAGCAACTGTTTGGGCTTTCAAAGGTTTCATAAATGAACTTAAATACTGATCAGAGAGCTCCATGTAAATATACTGTGACATTATGTAGACAAACCTGCCTAGATTTGAACTACATAAGCAACATTTTATGACACACACTTTAACTTTAACCCTTTAAGGCCGAAGACCATAGATTATTGCCAGAAAATTTTAATTTTTTAGAGCTGAAATGTTTGTTTCACTTTCTGCTAAATCCATAAAAATCAAGATATCCATAAAATTCAACATATAGATTTTTTTTTTGCAGCTGATATTCCATTTGAGGACATTTTCATCATTTATCTGATTGTATTCAGATGTATTTTTTGTAATTTGTTGATCATATTGAGTAAAAAGAGGATTTATAAAAGTATGTATCAAATATGATACAATTGGCTTTATAGGGTTTATAGCGTTTTAAATGCCCTGATATCAAAAAAAATCCCTTTGTTATTTGTATATATTGAAATTATTCAATTTATTATTATTTATTAACTTGTCTGCTTAGTAGGGCTGAACGATTTGAGAAAATAATCTAATTGCGATGTTTTCCCCCAATATTGCGATTTACTCTGCAATTGTTGTAATGTTCCTCATCTTATGTATTCTTAAACAAACATAAGCAGTAGATCTTTTTATAGTAAAACCAATATGACATTAAATTAATCTAAGGATAAAAGATTTGAGAAAAAGTGGAGGAGTGAAGAACAGAAGCAAAATAGGTATGAAATTGTTAAAACTGGGTAAGAATGGCAAAAAAAAATCCAAAAGTGGCTTAGGAAAATTGATTATGGCAGCAAAACTGTGTATTAAATTTGAAATTGAATTTCAAAAACCATGTAAAATTCCAAAAACGTTCTGACAGTGGCCAAAAAAAGATGAATGGGGGCAAAATAGACTTAAAGTTGTAAAAACGGGGTTAAAAAAAGGTGAGAATGGTCAAAAGTGGAAAAAAGTGTATGAATAGAGGTAAAAAAAAAAAAAATAGGAATGAAATAGTAAAAAACTACATCACAATGCCAAAATGTTCAACTCATTATGGGCTAAAAATATGTTTGAAAATTGCTACAACTCATATTGCGATTTAATCTAATTTGCAATAATTGTTCAGCCCTACTTGCGTAGTATGTTAACGGCTCTCAATGCCAAACGTACAAACTCTGTGGCCTTACAAGTGTTTGATAGTGACAATAAAGAACTTTCTGTTCTAAATTCTGTTTGAAATTCTGTCAAAGGTGATTAATTTCATAAATTGAATGTTGCAGAAAAAATGTGGGGTTTTAATTTTAGGCCAAATTGTCCAGCAGGAGCTCCCCCACTGGCTCTGCTTCTTAGTGCTGTTTCACTGCACTTCTGATGCAACAACTTTTCTTACTGGAACACAGCTCCATAAGATGCATTTTATGATCCATAAACTACCTTTTTCATTTCTTCCATCGTGTATATAAACAAAAAAAAAACATCAAAAGTGATTGAGGATCTGAGAAAGTGCAGCCACTTTCAAAGTTATTTTCTCCTTGATTTTTCAAAAGTAATTCACCCAGCTGCAACAATGGTTTGCCAACATGTAACTACAGTTTATTACCTGCTAAGGAATATTGTATTTTCTAATTTTATTTTTATTTTTGTCCGTCTGTTGGTCTGGATTTTAGCAAAATAACTTGAAAAGTTTTGCGCACAAAAAAGAAGTGAGTAGATTTTGGTGCCGATCTGAATCTGCAGATCCAGAATGTTTGAATAAAGTGATATATTTACAATTAGTGTCAAAATTGCCTTGATTTGTGTGAAGAGTCTCCTTAACTATAACACCTTACTGATGCATTAGGGCAGAGGGTGCATGCAGAGCCAGTGGGGGGGTGCATTCATTCCATGCTTTTATGTGCTTGTGCAAAATTGTAGATTTTTTGCTTTGCACTGATATCACAGCAGAACTGAATGAAAATATATGAACACCTGAGGCTTAAGAGTTTGTTTGAATCTCTTCTTACACATCAGCTAAACATAAACATTAGCTGCAGATGTATCGTGCAAAGTCAACTGCGTGTAGCTTTAGCGCCCAAGTTCAGAAATGGATTTGAGATTGTTTTGAAAAGCAGAGTGATGAGACTTAATCGTGAAAATCTCGCTCACACCTTGTCAATCTCCCTTCATTCTTTGTTTTTCATTTATTAGCAACAAAACGGAAGACAAAAAAAGATCATCTGGTAGAAATTATGCTTCATTTCATGTCTCTCGTTGGCAGCTAGGATGGAAAAATAAGATGTTTTTGAGTTGATTTGTTGCTGATCCCCACTCACGATGATTTAAACCCTCTTTTGTTTTGCTTAAGAAGTATAAAAATGTAGGAGTTGGGCACTTCTTGATGTATTTTATGTTGCAGAAAAAGCATTAAAATCTCTCATCTTGTAACCACAGACCATATGTCCCATCGAACCAAAACTCCGCTCAGAAATCCCACAGACCTTACAGATGATGGAACAGGAAGTGATGTGATTCACTTCCAGCTTGTATTTCTCATTACAGCAGTACCTCATGGTGTAGACTGAAGCAGCCAGAGTGTGTGAGAAGCCGTGCAGACAGATCTCTGCAGTCTTTTAAACAGCGAATCAAATGCCAGCTCGACCGTCCGTCAGAGAGAGAAGCAGCCAGAAAGGTCGAGGACAGAAGCGTGAGGCAGGAGGGGAGGGGGTTAAAGGGGCGGGGGGAGGGGCTCGTGGTTTTTTAGAGTTTCTCTGCTTTTGACTTTGAGCCTAAACTTGGAAAACCTGGACCTGGCTGCAGCCTGCCTCTCCTGTTTTCCCTCTTCTCTTCAGTAACAGGAGGATCTACGGCCCGGCTCACGAGCCGACGCCAAGGCCGACGCAAGAAACTCAGCTCGACTCCAAGACGCATAAAACTTTCACTCCGGGAGGGAATCCAGCTCTGACTGTGAGAGCATGTGTGCATACGGCCAGTCCACCAGTCTGTGGAGCTGCACAGAGAGGACGAGGTGACGTCGAGTGCATGAAATCAGTCTTCAGACTTCAGGAGGGACTTTAGGTCTCAACTCTGGATGTTGAGTTAAAGCAGAAACCCGCCTGACAGTCTTGACCTCACATTTAACTCCATGCTTCCAAAACGTTAGCCTTGCAGTGCAGACAGACCTGCCTGATTCTGAAATCCTGCAGGTCCGTCTTGCCAGCCTCCAACGAATTCACTCAGCTGAATTCTTAACGGCCCAATCAGGGAAGAGAGGCGGGAGCTGCAGAATGCGGGCGTGATGACAACCGGAAGTTGAGAACGGACATGCTGATTAGCCTATTGTCCTCATGGTTACTCAGTGAAACTTGGAACTCCTCAGAAGTTTACTTGTAGGGATTGTCTTTGACGAGGTTCATGTCACATATCAGTGTTAAATGAATCATCTGTGTGCTACAATTTAGTGTAAGACCATAGTATAAGGCCGTTAGCTGTTAGCAGCTAAGTTAGCGGCTAACAGCTAATGGTCATTACGGCTGTGTCCGAAATGGCATACTAACGTACTACATACTACACACTCATGTGTATATACTGCATAGTACATACTATAAGTATGATAAGGATGCCAACCGTTCACACTGTAGTATACTACTAAGTTTCCCATGATGCATTTCAAACCTCCGACGACAAAAATCAGAAGCACACCAGGCTATCAAATATCTCTGTTGATTCACCACATTTGAAAGTTCAGAGAGCATTTTAGGAGAGAAAGTCACCACGTAGAATACCAAAATGTGGTCATTTGAGCCATAAAACGCACGGATACAAATTTCATTTCGGCATTTCGGACATTCTGTTATGTGCACCATTATGCTATCGAAGAAACTTTCGGTCGGCTCCAAAACAAGAGCCCAATTTAAAAAAGCATTAAAGAACTAAAAGGAGATCATAAAAGATGCTTTTATTTTGAAAATGGGAAGTTTGCTAATGGCCGATTTTTAGCTGAATGCCGGTTGGTCTTGCATGGTGCAATGCATTATGGGGTGTTTGAGTGTGACTAGTATGCCCACCTCGCATACTTAATCTTTTTTCTGATATAGTATACATCCAGGTATTTCTCGCACTCTCAATCTTTTCTTACTATCTAATGTGAACACACTACATACTCATTTTAAAGTCACACTTAGTATGAGTAGGATGTTACTATGCCATTTTGGACACAGCCTAACTGTTGTGAGCTGTTAGCCGCTACATTAGCCACTATGTATGCTACATTATAGGAGGCAACCCTGCTTGATGTGGAGTGGTCTGTGATGAATGGCTTGTCAGGTTACCAAAACGAGTTCACCTGAGTTTACCAACCTGCAAACACAAATCCTGAGTCTCCTGCTCATGGCTGATCAAGATCATATTTCCTGATTTTACTTCTCCTTTCAAACTGAAATGCTCCAAAGTCAAAGACATGGCTGCAACTATGAGCTCAAAGGTGATTGGTGTAAAGGTAGGAAGCTAACTGGGAGACTGCTGCAGGCTACGCTGGTTAGCATCTTAACTGGACGTCAGGATGAGCGAGCATGCACACTGCCAAACCGATCAGGTCTTAGCGGGAGACAGGAGCGCCGCGAGTGAGCAGCTCTGTATGTCTGCACTGTGAATTAACGCAAACACTGAACGTTTTTGGATGTAAATACAGCAGTTTTACGTAAAGGCACTGCTCATTTAACCATCACTCTCCACATTCAGACACAAGACAAAACCAAACTGCACAAAGCTGATTTAACCCTTTAACTTCCAGCTCAACTGTTTGGCAGTGGTCAATAAATGCAGGAATATTTCATTTGTTAAAAAACATAACACATCTTTGCTTGTTTCTGTCGATGATATAAGTTACAGAAATAACTGCAAACA
This sequence comes from Scarus forsteni, assembly GCA_036419115.1. Taxonomy (NCBI): domain Eukaryota; kingdom Metazoa; phylum Chordata; class Actinopteri; order Labriformes; family Labridae; genus Scarus; species Scarus forsteni. The sequence continues at coordinate 352,501 of JAZDUH010000042.1, forward strand.
AACCAAAATAACTGATATTCTCTGTGTCGGATTTAAAGAGCTAAAAGTCATTATTCTTTAAATACTTAACAATTTACCATCATGATGAAAAATATAAATATATATAATCTGTTATTCATAAAAACCCTTTCTCATGCTTGTCAAACTCAATACCATCTATTTCAACTTATTTTTTGCTATTTTATTTACAAAAATTTCTGCCTTTTCTTTTTGTTTATTTGTTTCCAAATTTTGTGCATTTTTATATCATCACCTAATCAACGCTGGATTTTCAAACCTTTCAATCCCACACCAAGAAAATTTCTGTTTTTTTATATGATTTTAGTTTTCTTTGTTTCATGAAGTGTTAACAGGGCCAAACAATACTTTGATTTGTTCTGTTTTTTCAAACATTAAATATCCCTGAACTTATTGATGACCTGTGCCAAACAGTTGAGCTGGTAGTTAAAGGGTTAATACATGAACGTTTAACTACGAGCACCGATGTAGCTGCAGAAATCCTCCCTCTCTTTCCTGAACAGAAACACTCACGTCTGTTTTTGTTTCTTCAAATAAATCTCCAGGAAAGTCTGAACAATGGAAAAGTGCATAAAGAAGAATGTGTGCGTCTGACTGAAGGCTGACGCTGTAATTATAGGGGCGGGGCATCACACACCGCCCTTCCTGTACATCAATACACCTTTTCAACAGCATTCCTCCCACATTATGTTCTGCACACGTGTGATATAAACAACACACACACACACACACACACACACACACTCGGAGCCTCGACAGGAAGAGAAAGTCATTCCCGCTGCAGTCCAGGCATGTGTGCGAGCCTCTAAACGTTCCCCCCGGGCACATACACACACAGGTACAGTTCCTGTATTGTCTTTTTTTCTCCTTCCTCTCCTTCCTTCGATCCGGAAATAATTATCCCCCCTCGTATCCTCCCTAAACGCCGAGTGTGTGGTCTGATAAGAGGCGGAGCTCCTGTGCTGATTGATGGGAGCTGTCTTTACCTTTTTATGACCCTGTTTCCACACCGCAGGCCTCAGCTTTCACCTCCAGGTTGTTTTTCCCACATCATTTTTTTGTACTCTAAGTTTGGATCCTGGTGACTCAGAGATGTTGAAACTTCAAGGACCTCAGGTAGGTAATCACCTGAGGCTTCATGCTCCAACATGGATGATCTTCAGTTTGGGCTAAAGGCCTTAAATTGCTTTACATGATAGAGGAGAGGTTTTGAGTAAAACTGCCGAAGAGCCTCGTCCAAACATCACCAGCTTCTTTGCAGAATTTCGTCTTGTTTTTTCTTCACTTTTGGAGAAATTAGAGGACAGAACTTTAACTTTCTGTTACTCAAAAGCCTTGGATAATCCCACCCTGATATGAGCAGACGATTTAATGGGATTTAATGGGAGTAAAAGACAATTTACTCCCATTATTGAGCATTGATGGTTGTATAACATATTTTATTACAGTATATTGTATTACAATATATCATAATATATTATAGATTATATTAAATATGGTATCAGATTATATTACATATTACATTGATGGTATTATATATTCATACAAAAATTGTAATAGATATAAATAATAAGACTGGGCTGTTGTATATATATGTGTATATATATATTTATATATATGGGTATACATGTATGTGTGTATATATGTATATATTGTATGAAATATATTCACTTGTTTGTATATGTTAATTAATATTGATGTGACAATAGTTTGATAATATACATGAATGCATAGTATGGGATAGTAATGAACATTGTATTGAACAAGTATTCATTAAATCTAGTATTAATAAGTGCACACCTGCTAAGAGCTCACTAAGATGAAGAACTGATGAAAGATAGGCGGGGTAGGATTAAATAAGTTTTTTTTAACTTCTTCCTACTCCCTTTCGGGCATAATAAAAAAATTACTTTTTCAGTTATAGTTGTTATTGTTTAACGTTGTGGATGAAATATGCCATTTGAAGTACAAGAATGATCGTAGGTCCTGTTTTGTTAAAATCTTACATATTTTGTATGTTATTTGCTTTTTTGATGCTCGAAATAAAGACAAATCAATCTAAAAAAAAAAAAAAGCATCGAGCTGGGTGATAATTCAATCTTGAGACAGGATTTTGGACTAAAAAACATCAAGTTTGGTGCCTTTTTGGGGAAATATTTGAGTTTCTGATCCTCAAAAGCCTTGAGAGCCTCAAATCTTCTTTTGCTTTCTTTAACTTTTGCTAACTGTGAATCAGCCTCATGCTGCAAACAATCTTACCCTTAATGGGAGCAAAGCAGTGAAGGAAAGAGTCTCCAAATGGATTGTCTGATTTAAGAAAGCAAACCGTGTCACTTCATCATGCTCTTATCTTAGTTGAGTCCATCTGTGCCCCTCCATCACCTCCTCCCCATCCATCCTCTTTCCCACATGTCTCCACCCCCCGCTGACCTCGCTAACCCCACCGCGACCCCTCTCAGACCTGTTGACACCTCCAGGATGCCTGATTCTTCATGGGAACATCAGACATAAACACACGGTCGGAGTGTTTACATGCAGAGAGGCTCTTAAAATCAAAGTATTTTGGTTTCTTCTCAGAGACGGAGCAGAAAACTCAGATGCATCTAAATAGGTTATCTATAAATGCTATTCCTTAGCTTCGTGGTCGGGTCGGACAGGGCTGGACTGGCCTGGATACTCAACTTCAGGAACAAGACAATTAAAACTAGAGCAAATTTATATTATTCAGACACATCTCAGAGCACCGGGCTGTAAGTAGAGATATATAGCCGGCTACAAAACTACGATACTAAGTTTTCCAAAAATTGCCTGTTGTCACACATCAAAAACTACCGCTACGTAACTAGAAAGAGATACATTAATATCCATGAAACAGTGTGAAAGAGGTTTACCAGCATGGCCAGTAAACTGTTATTTCCCAAAAGGACAGCACGTGTTTCTTGGCTTCAGTGTGACATTGTTTTCTGTTGCTTTTTGGCTGCACAAAAAGAATAAACCTCTCCACTAAAGACGCAGAGTCGCAGCACTTTTTAACATCACCTTTGACCAAAGCAGATGGAAACAAGAAAGGAGACAGGTGGAGGTGAGTGTCAATGAGAAAAATGAAGTTTCATTTGTGAATCACTGATGGATTTACCAACACAGATTGCTGGAGATATGGAAACACTCCGTGCAGCTTTCTTCATACCACAGACCAATGTTCTCTCAAACATTTAGGAGCGAGGGTTTCTAAAAACTCACGATTATTGCATCATTTAACTGAAGTTAGTAAAAAAAAAAGTTGCTGCCTATGAGGAGAGGTAACTTGTGTAACTGTGACAAAAAGGGAGGAGGACAGCTGAAAAAATAAGAGGACGAGCCTAGCCAGAGTTAGATGGAGAAGTTTGGGTGGTATCCATCATGTTTCCAAGTCTGTTAAGATTCTTGAGATCAAATTCAGTGATGAACGAACATGAGGCTTCCATGCTGAGTCTGGTTAGTCGATCACAGCTTAACCCAAGTTTACCACCTCGTAATCAGAACAGGTCAACTTGGGAATATTATCAGGTTGGACATTGAAGCTCCAAGAGAAACGGAGCACACCGTTGGTCCACCGTCACAAGGACGAGACGAGCTTTCTCTGCATGTGACGCATGATCTGCTGCACCAGTCCAAACCTTTTCATCATGAGAAGCATCACGACATCCAAACTCCAGCCTCTCATCTACATCCATGGATTTGACATTAACTCATTTTCTTCTGAAATAAAGAACATATACCTCACAAAGCTTGCAGACTCTGCAGACTCTGCTGAAGTTCCTCTCTGAAGCATGTATTATGTATGCACACACACACTCCTGCACACTCACAGCTCCATTTGAGGCTTTATAGGAGTCCAGGGATGCACGCTGAGTTGAAGAGTTGAAACACTTCACTGCAGATTTTTCATCTCTGCAAACTTTCATCCCCCTCTGCAGCACCGGAGGGGGCGGGAAAATCTTTATCCCACACACACACACACTTACACATGCACAAACACACACACACATACTTTAGCTCAATCTTCCTGCTAACAGCTCCTCTCCCCTCCCTCCATCAGAAAGACCATTTTGCTCCAGAAGCTCATCTTCCCTCCCTCCCTGACAGGTATTACTCATGTCTATCATGTTTGATGGATTTGGCCGGTCTCTCCTCGCCGTCGCTTCACTCTCATTCGCACCATCTCGGCTGACGGTAATGAGTCTTGCACCAAGACTACATTCACCTTTGCACCGCTGCCCGTCTCCCTGCTGACCTGAAGGCTGGACCGAGCCCCAGTTGAAGACGCAGATTCAGAAATATTGTCACATTTTTAAGGAGCATTTCAGGCGCTGGTGAAAACACCCTCTATTCTGACACCTGTTTGATCCCATGGCCATAAACACAGAAGTCCTGGACGCCAAGTATTGGCCGAGAGATCTTTTTTAAGTGCCAGAAACTGCAGCCAAACTCCTGCACACTGTCTAAATATCACAAATACGTCAGCAAAGTCTGCATGACAACGAGGAAACCCTCACTTCTCACAAGCTACAGCAACTAATAGCTGTAAATAACAAAAAAGCTGCAGAAAAACCTCCATAATGTGTCTTAATTGCACAAATATGTTCATTAAAGTTTATTCAACATGATGGAAATCAGTGAATTCTTCTTCTCTGGTTATAGCTATGGCAGATATCACAAAGTTTGGGTCTCTTTTAATCAGTCTCTTTTAATCACTGAATAATGGAGTTTTGTTATTACCGTAAAACACCAAATAAAAGCCAAGTTCCAATTAATCGCCGGATCCCAAATAAACGCAGGGTATAATTTATTTGCCGCAGCCTACGAGCTACTGTCAAAGTTTACAGAACACACATGAGCTCACACCTTACACGCTTGAATAGAAACATGATCAGACTGAACCTTAACAGTCCACATGGTTTATTTGTCTCTCTGGACGTCCTGTCAGCTTCTCCTCCCTCTGTATGTCAGCAAATGCAGGTTGGTGCGCAATGCTCTGTTTCATGACAGTGCAGTTACACTCAATGTCCACAGAGGCCACTAGAGAGCAGAAAGCCAGAATCTTACAAACTCGGGCTTCATAAATTTAAAGAATAAGACTTTGCCACTGCCGCTGCAGGTTTTTTCCCTTTAGCTAACGTCAGTCACGTCAGTTAGCGGTTCATTGCTGCTGATCGCCATCGCCCTGGTGCAGCGAAAAAAAAAGAAGTACAACCTTAACTTAACTACAGTAGTTACTTACCAGTTTTATGAGTGTTTAGAGAGAGCTGAGTTGAAAGAAGATGACAAGAGTATCACAAAAGTACAGTAATCTTGCCTTGAAAATGTAAAGGTGATAATCATACTGGTGTAAAAAAAATAATCTGATTACATTTATCATATTTTTTCATTTTTGCTAAGCAAGATTTTTGTGGGAAAGGAATGGTGCAAGAGCACAAGAAAGAGGTCAGCATATTTCGGACAGACACTACTTTTAACTTGGAGCAACTCTTTTTTGGAATTTTGTTTTCATCAACAAATAAGAAAATTAAGTTTCTGTTTGCCCAGAAGGCAATTACTAAAAAATGGCTCAAGTTAGAGGCTCCAACTTTAGATGACTGGTATGATATAATTAATGAAATATATACAATGGAACAAATTATCTTTTCATTGAGGTTCAAAGCAAAAAAATCATGGATTTTGGGAAAAATGTAAACTCAACATCCTCCCTAAATGCCTCTTTTTTGTTGAATTCAAATTTTTTTTTCAGACACACACTGGAAAACATGTATTTCTGTTTAATCAGATAAGAGTCACCCCATGTTCGAATGTTAAATCGAAATTTTGTGTGGTTATTATTTTATTATGAAAATTGAAAAGTAAAATATTTTTTTCAAATAAGAGGTGAGCAACGAGCACAGTCAGTAGTTTTTGCACAAGACGAAAGTGCAATAGGCGGTAATAAATAAGCAGAAATGAGCTAAAATAGTTTTTTTCCTAGTTATTTAACCTTATTAAATTGAACAAACTGAATCTAATGAGCAAACATGCCAGAAAAACTTCAACACAAGAGTCTGAACTGCAAAAAAATGTAGAATATTGCCATGAAAGGAAGGGAACTCTTGTTTTTTGTTTGTTTAACCTGCTTTTTCCAACTCTTCCTAGCATATTTGTGCCAAAAAGACAATGTTATTCCCTTTTTTGATTGAAACTAAGACTAGAGATCAGAAAGTTTCTGCTTGTCTCCAAACAATCATCATGGCATTATTGGAGATTTGATCACGTTAGCAAGCAGGGTATTAAAGAGTTTAATCAGAGCATATAGAAGATGTTTAGAAAATATCAGAAAAGGGATGTTTTGGTGATGTCTTTGCATGATTTAGACCAGCTCTACTGCAATAGCTCTATGTCTAAAACCAAACTTGCCCTAAACTCAGTGTCTTGGACTTTTCTTTCATAAGTATTATTTTAAGGGAATAGAACATTTTGACAATGCTGATGATGTTTGAGATGTTGCTTGTGTTTTTTTCTAATTATTTGACCTAAATATGTTGAATAAACTGAATCTAAAGAGCAAACATGGCAGAAAATCTTCCACACAAGAGTCTGAACTGCAAAAACATTGTAGAATATTGCCATGAAAGGAAGGGAACTCTTGTTTTTTGTTTGTTTAACCTGCTTTTTCCAACTCTTCCTAACATATTTGTGCTAAAAAGACAGTGTTATTCATTTTTTGGCAAGTTTCTGCTTTTCTCCAAACAATCATCATGATGGTATTGGAGATTTGATCACGTTAACAAGCAGGGTATTAAAGAGTTTAAGCAGAGAATTTAAAGGATGTTTGGAAAAATTAGAAAAGGGACATAGCTCTATCTCTAAAATGAAAAATTGCCTTTAACACGATGTCTTGGACTTTGAACCAACAGGTATCAAAATACTTTAATTTCCACAAGTCTCATTTTAAGGGGAAACCTCCTGAATTTTGCCAAGCACTTGCTACACTTGTTGCATTAAAGCATGTCCATATGTATATAGTGTATATCGCCTTTTGAAGACATTTGATCATTTTGGGTCCACGCTGCCTCTCTGCAGACTCGTGCCGTCATCTCGTTTCAGAGGGCGGAGCTTAAATCGTCGATCTTCTGCAGAGGCTCGTTCTGCTGCAGCTCTTTTCCTCCATCTCATCTCTCAACTCCCTCTGCACAACAGGAGAGGTGTACTTAATGTAATGACCGTCATCTCCCAGCGACACTCACACGCACACTCACGTGCACGCTCTCGGGGCTAAATCACATTATCTCCGTCCTCTCCTTTGTCTCGCTCTCTCTTTCTGATGTCAGCCTCTTTTCTCATTCAAATGCCTCCTCGTCTTTTTTATGATGACAAAGGAGCGGCTCCGTGAAGTGACGTCCATGGCAACAGGCCCTCGCCACCCCCCCCCACCCCGCGGGCGCTCTCCTGAACCCCACCGACCCCTTCATTAACCCCCCGACTCCCTCTTATCTGCTGACCCGCGGGCTCCAGTTTCCCGTCCAGATTACAGATTAACCTGAGGAATAAAAACTTTATCACGGCTTCAACCGACCAATGAGCTGCTTCAGATCCATCATCCGGTCTGCGGGTGGTCCAGAGGGACCTTTAGTCTACTATCAGCTGAAGCAATTATGTCTATTTTTAAATATTTATGGTTTTGATCGACTCCAACCAACCTCTGTCCTCTTTGAAGTTATTTCTCTGACATTGAATATCAACATATTCAGAACACTTCTACTAATCCACACTCACTTAAAGGTGCTATGAGGAGAATCTATTACCTACATAAAGACTCTGCTACCCATGAGCACGTGCGGCGACTGTTGTAATGCTGCGTTCCAGTAACTTCTGAACTGGGAGTGACATCATCTCCGACTTATCAACGTTCCAGTTGAAGTTGGAAAAAAACATGCCGATCTACCAGGCTATTGTTAGCTGTTGTTAGCACGCCCTGTGTTGTTGTATGAAGAATGTGATTATCACTATGGCAGCATTTTTGTAAATATAAGTCTAACAATACTATGTATACAGCTGATCTAGAGCAACACACCCCAGTCAGAAGTGCAAATAAATGGATTATTACAGGAGCTAAATAACTGTTCACACTGGGGGCATCCATCTTCCATTGTCAGCTCGGGGGTGGCGAGGTTTCACCGAGTTCCCAGTAGGAAATTCAGACTTATGGGGGACGTTCCAGTTGCAGTTTCCTACTCGGAACTTGGAAATTCCTACTTCTGACTACAACTGGAACGCACCAAAAGACGTGACCCAAGCCAAAGCGTGTGTTTGTTGTGATGCTAATGAATGCAGCTCGGACCTTCCTCAGAACTCTTGATTTACAACTTCTTTTTTCAACAACTTACAGGATGCAAAGCCACGAGGTAATGTATCTCTTTCTAGTTACGTAGCGGTAGTTTTTGATGTGTGACAACAAGCAATTTTTGGAAAACTTAGTATCGTAGTTTTGTAGCCGGCTATATATGTCTACTTACAGCCCGGTGCTCTAAGACGTGTCTGAATAATATAAATTTGCTGTCCCTGTCCAACCCGACCGTGAAGCTAAGGAATAGCATTTATAGATAACCTATTTTGATGCTATAAAACTCATCTTAAAGCGTGTATTTCCATCAGGCATGTATCTAAAAGTGGGGTTTCTCTTACCTATTATTGCTGACTACTGTTCTGTTTGAGTAATCTCACCTGATCAAGACTTTTCTTACAGTCCAAACTACAAAATAAGGAATAAAAGTCTGTTTGATTCCTGCTGATATCACATGATATCAGCCCTAATATCGAAACACTGAGCACTCCCATGTCCAAAATGGGAATCAAACCCCTCTCAACAGTACTCACTAACATCTCAGGCCCAGAACTCATCTCCTTACTGTGACCTTAGAGACACAAACTGAGAACCAGCTACACCCTCACCTGCCGACACAGAGGTGGTGGACAGACAAAGACTAAAACAGAGTCGGGCCTCGAGCTCACACGTGTGGGAAAGCACCACCGTGGTCCAGGTGTGAGAGTGACGGGGAAACTCCTGACACAGCAGCCAAAGCAAACACACACAAACGCTCAGACCCTCCGCATCAACACGGCTAGTAAAGCGGCGGAGGGGAGGTCGTATATTCACACACACACACACAGTGTTTGTTTGGAGTTCACTGCCACAGTCGCACACACACACCTCATGTCATTAAGCAGCCAGCTTACACTTTTACAGCCTCTCCTACTGTGCAGACAGCAGAGTAATACAGCCCATAATAAGCCTGAAGCTGACACATTCACAAACATAAGAGTGGACAAGACAGCACGTTTAAAGACATACGTATTAAGGGCAAGACAAAGTTATGCATACAAGTAGCTTATACAAGGGGGGAATTATATGCACGAAAAGTAAACACGCAAGTAAATTAAAAATAAGTGTAAAAAATGTTTGAATAGTTACTCGTAAATATAATTTAACATGCGATGAATGTTTTTTTCAGTTGCAGGATTAATATTTTCAGATTAAAATCGTACCTGTTTGGTTTCAGATTTCTTTTTTTCACTTTCAGATCTTATTTTTATTTGTTACAAACTGTTCTGGTGTGGGAGGTGTGGCATCAAATATTTTATATTTTTGAATTACAACACTCTTGGACTGGATTTGGCTCCAATGGGATGTGTTTAATTATTACCTCCACATTCTAGTTTGGAGGTAATGAAGAGCATCAGGTTTGGTGCATGTTACACATCTTAAAGATTAAATATGAAAACTATGTCAAACTCTTAAACTAAGGGTAATTTTGACATAATGCATTAATGGAACTGATTGAATTAAATTCTTTATTTAGAACATGCGTAAAACAACAATATATTGTTGTTGTTTATGGTTATTATTACTATTTCAATTGGTATTACTTTGCACTAGCAATTACCTATTAGTGTTGTTCTTTCTGACTGTTGGACAATTGTATTTTTTTCTCTCTCTCTTCTTCTTCTTAGTTATTGTTATTATTATCCATGTCACAGTAACAATGCAACCTTTATTATCATCCAATTAATACCACATCCTCCTCTGTAATAATGAATATCATCAATCACATTCTTAGCAAACACAACCACAAAATTTTGTTGTTCACACCTGGTTTGTCCCACTGCTTCATTATTTTTTTATTTGTTACAGTTTTTAAGTTGTTATTCACATAATTGAAATAAAGAAATCAACCAAACACAACAGGTAACATAAGCCTTTAGATACTTTGAAAGACTTCTTTGATTTGAAATCAGGATGATTTAGTTTGAAATTCTCCAAATGTGAGCTTTAAAGCTGGATTGTACCTGTGTGGAGCTCTGAGCCAATCACAGGGCTGCCCTCTTTTCTTCTCCTACATTACATCAAGTGTCGCTCGGCTCGGTCAGGAATGTGCAGACCTGCCCCCCTGCAGGTAAACACTCCCGTGGATACTTCACTGTCTCCTCCAACAATAGTTTTGTTGTGTGTCTTCTGTTTCACCTCCGCAGGTAAACACACACAGTCATTCACATGCAGCCTTTACACGGGGGCTGCAGGGCATGCAGAGGGAGAGCAGGGGGGCTGAAATCCTAAACATCTCTGTGGGAGGGGGCGTGTGACCTGGACGAAGGGGGCGGGGCCAGCCAATCTGTCTCTCTGACATCTCCAGGTGACTTTTCAGGTGATTCAATCAAGCACCTCAATGCCTCTGAGCGCTGCAGGGAGTCACGTGTTTAAAAAGTTTGTGATACCATGGCAGCAAAAAAATAACTCCTTAAACTCCTGATATCAGGTCATTAAATAATTTAGAAAAGCACAAACTTCCTCACTTTTAGTTTGCAGCTTTTGAAGAAATGGAAACACACTTAGTGTCAGTGTATACATCAAGCTGATAAAGATTTAAACATGGCATATCAAAGAAGTGACCTGAGACTCACTCAATCCTCTGAAGGAGAGCTCTGATGGGATTTGTGCATATTTGACTTCTTCAGCAGTGAAGTCATGTGACTAAGATTAAGTAGCTCGACCTGTGGGGTCACATGATGAGGGATCAGCCTGAAATCTGATCCAGAGTCCGTTTACCTACAGCTCAGCCTCTGAGACTTTATCACACCGTGTGCTGGAACCAGTGAAACCTCCTGTGTTGATGATGGATGGTAGGGCTGAACCATTCAAGAAAATAATCTAATTGGGATTTTTTCCCCCGATATTGCGATTTACTCTGCAATTGTTTTAATGTTTCTCATCTTATGTATTCTTAAACAAACATAAGCAGTAGATCTTTTTATAGTAAAACCAATATGACATTAAATTAATCTAAGGATAAAAGATTTGAGAAAAAGTAGAGAAGTGAAGAACAGAAGCAAAATAGGTATGAAATTGTAAAAAAATGGGCAAAAAAATCCAAAAGTGGCTTAGGAAAATTGATTATGGCAGCAAAATTGGGAATTAAATTTGAAATTGAATTTCAAAAGCCATGTAAAAATTCCAAAAATGGTTCAGACAGTGGCCAAAAAAGATGAATGGGGGCAAAATAGACATAAAGTTATAAAAACGGGGTTAAAAAAAGGTAAAAATGGTCCAAAAGTGGGAAAAAGTGTATGAACAGAGGTACAAAATAGGCATGAAATTGCAAGAAACTACATCACAATGCCAAAATGTTCAACACATTTTGGGCTAAAAATATTGAACCTTCTGCGATTTGAAAATTGCAACAAGCCATACTGCGATTTAATCTAATTTGCAATTAATTGTTCAGCTCTAGTAAGTACAGTAACAAGTTACTTTTGTAAGAAGTAACAAGTAATGAGCAAACACTACTTTTAAAAGTAACTTATCCATCACTGCTGGAGATACAACTCTACAACAACTGCAGTAAGTTTAGAAAATTCTCTTTTCTGTAGGCACGCCGTCTTGGAGCCGAACAGTCTGCGAGTCAAAAACAAAAACACAGAGAGAGAATCGTCAGCCTCTCATCAGGAGAACAAGAATCCTCGACCTGCAGGGCAAAGGGCACGACCAGGTACAGCCAGCGTGAGAGCGGGGGCTGTGTTTGAAGACCTGCTGTCGGCCAAACGTAGAATTAACACGCTGATTAAAGCTCGGGAACAAAAGAAGAGGAATGTGAGCTCGCACCATCACAGCAGCTCTAATTAGCTGAACCAGAGGACACGAGAAAACCACCAGAAACCCGACGATCGATTCTGCTTCAGACTCCAACGAAGCTTCAAAACGTCCCAGAAACAGAAAGACTCTGGAGCTGGGTTTTTCCTCTTCTCTCCCTTTTCGTGCCTCTTTCCAGGCGAGCGGGGCATGAGAGGGGGAGATGCCAGCATAAACACCGTCCCACCCTTCTCCTCCTCCTCCTCCTCCTCCTCCTCACTCTCCCACTCAGGGTCACAACCACAAACACTCGAGTACAGCCTGAACCGCCACACACCAGCAGGACGGGAAAACAACAGAGCTTCATCAGCCCTGCTCCTTAGATTAAGGTGTAACAATCGGAGGTAGACGTCTGCAGAAACTAGACAGCTCTCCAGGTTTTACAGTTTAAAATAAGTTAATGAAAGTTTCCCGGTGAATGCTCGAGCTGCTGGTGCACATGAAGGAGTAAAATCAGATGATCAAGCTTCAGTTTCACTAAAGATCTCTGACCAATGATGCTTCAGGGATTTTCTCAAAGGATGCAAAAGCGAATCAGCACTCTGAAATCAACTTTAAAGTGACAGTTTTAGGTTTTGAAGTGTTCAAGGCCCATGGTACTATTCAAGTCCAGGATACAGACTCTAGCTGCTTGCACTGCAAAAAATCCATGTCTCAATATAAGAAAAAAAACTTGTTTGGAGTAGAAAAAGACTAGAAACAAGTCATATTTACTGCCAGTGCAGTAAGAAAATTTAACTTGCTGAGATTTCTTGAAATAAGACAAAATATCTAGACTTTAGGAAAGACAGAAATGTCTTGAAATGAGTGATAAATCACTTGTTCTGAGCACTGTATTGTCATATAAACTCAAAATTAGCCTGTCAATTCTTTTTTTTCTTAATTTGAGTGAAAAAAATTATAACTAGAGCTACTAAAGATTATTTTTCTTAATTCAGGAGTGAAAAAATCCATCTTAAAGTCTTCTATCTTCTTATCTTGAAAGTCTAAATTTTATCTCAAACTGAGTGTCTGACAGTATTTTGTCTTGATATGCATGTAAAATAACTAACTTCAAGATTTACCAGCTAATTAGGAAAAATATCCATATTCTTAAAACAAGCTTGATTATCTAAGACAATTTTCTCCTGTATAGTAAATAACTCTCAAAAAAATAAGAATTTTATAACAGGATTTAAGTTATAAAATCTTGCTTGGATAATCATTTTTTGCAGTGTAGCTCTATGGTGCAAAAACTCAGATCTTAGCAAGTTAATTTCAAGTCAAAAATATCCACAATACTTAATAAAATGCAGTACTCCTCTGACGAGTCCAAATGGATATCTTATTACAAGCTATTAAAACAAAAATGAAGCATTGAATAAATTAACATCATCAAAACATTTCTGCATCTTCAAATCAGGAAAAGAAACTATTCAAGAAAGCACATGGTAGCTCTAAGACATCCTACAGGTAAAATTTGTCTTGCCACATTAACAGATATTTCAACTCATTACAAGCAATTCATGGTTTATTTTCTGTTTTTAAATACTGAAAGTAGGGATGCACAACACTGCAAAAACTAAACTCTGAGGAAGTTTATTCATCCAGTTTTAGATCTGAAAATCTTCCATGACTTACTGTGAGCCAAAAATTGCAGGACATGTCCATCTACACATCTTATTTCAGTACTTAAAAACCAAGAAAAAATCATTAATTTAACTTTTGCATTGTCTTGTAGATGTGCTATCTTAGGTAGTTTCTATTCCTGATTTTAAGACCCACAAGAAGAAAATTTTGCTTGTTACATTGGCAGATGTTTTCTCATATATACAAGTTATTCAGTGCTTTATATTTGTTTTTAATTCCTCGTTATAAGATATCCATCTGGACTCCTCCAATGAGTATGATTTTTTATTAAGTATTGTGGACGTTTTTTGACTTGAAAATAGATCAGAAACTTGCTCAGATCGAGACTGACCATATATCAGCTGGAAAAATCGGCAAATTATACAAATAACACCTTCTCATCACTGCATGAGATTTAGGTGGGCTTTACACGAGTACGAATTTGTAAGACTTCGGTAAAATAAACTATCGATCAGGTGATATTGACACACGGAGACGCGTATTTGTCCATGACTCCGCATCTTTTTTGAAAACAGGTCTGCAGGTGGATATCTGCGTATTCGTCTTCATGCTGTAGTTGGTATAAACAGATAAGTCCGAGAAAGACGGTGACCTCATAGCACCCCTCCTCCTCATCGCCCCCCAACCCACGCTGTCACACACAGACACCAACAACAACAACAACGGCGGCAGCCGGGCTACAAATATTGCTACGACTTTTATACCAACATTTGCTCACAGAACACCAACAACACCAGCTACAGCAACAACACCAACAAGTGCTCATGCAGAGACGCAGCATGTTACACGTGCATGAGCACTTGTTGACGTGGAATCCACCTCAGAGCAGAACCAGACGGGCAACCCGACAGGATTTTGCGTTGTCATGTAAATGCACAAGCCTATGTACAATACGATGTGTAAACAACGATACATGTTTTGATGCCGACGCCAAGACAATACGGGGCCGTCCCCGTGTGATATCGAGGGTTTCAATTTTGCAAGAGTTAGAAGCTTCTTTTCTTGTTTTACATCTGTTCATGCAATAACATTCTGTTACACTAAAAGAAGCAAGTCCATTTTCATTAAGCATTGACCTGAAATATCAGTATCGGCAAACATCCACTTTCGTGCATCCCTTACTGAAATTAGATGTGCAGCTGGACAGTAAGTCTTGTGAGGTTTTCAGAATTGAAAATGGATGAACAAACTTCCAAAGATCTGAGTTATTGCTGTGTAGAAGCTGCGTGATCACCCCACTTTCTCTGACGTTGACGCTACAGTAAGATTCTTGACAGCGTTTCACTCTCCCTAAACAAAGCTCCCATGTTTGGACCTACTTTGTGAGGCATCACACGGGTCACGTATCCTTCCACCAGCACCGGGCCGCTCTCCTGAGCTAGCTCTTTAAGGAGGTAAACAAACCCCTCCTCCTGCTCTTCTCAAACAAACCCACCAAATGGTCCAACCTCCCCCTCCCTCACCTATCCACCCCCCTCCTGCTCTTACCTTCGGGCTGCAGCGTGGCGTCCTCCTTCTTGTTGTTGGTGTAGGGGGGCCGGGCCACGCTGACGGTCAGCAGAGACAGCAGGACGGCGGTCAGCAGCCAGGCCCACGAGGCCATCCCGTTAGCAGGGGCCAGCGCTCCCCATACCCCCCTTCTCCTCCTCCCCCTGGACACTGATCCCATCTGAGGGGGTCCGCCCAACCATCAACTGCTGCCGGGACGGCCCTGTCGCTCAGCGGAATTCACCCAATCACCTGGGCTGGAGGGAAGAGGGAGGAGCCTCGTCAAGTTCAGTCCAATCCACTTTATTTACATAGCACGTTTCAAAAAACATTAAAGTTCACCAAAGAAAAATTAAGGGAACAAGCATTAAAAACAGAAACAGAAAAAATAAAAGAAATGCAAGCGATAATAAACAGGAATTAGGACCATAAACGACATAAAAGGACAGATCGCACAACTCATGCTGAACTAAAAGCCAAGAAAGAAAGGGTTTAAATGTGCAGTGTGGAGAAGTTGGCACGGTGAATAAAGGATATAATGTTTCTATTTGTATGGAAAGTCTGTCAGAATAGGAGTACACAAAGTACACGTTCATGTAGGCCGACATGACCATCCACCATGTCGTCTATGGGTGGATTTTAGGGACAAAAAGAATGAAATGTGAATCTGTCTGCCGGTTCTGAAATCTACCTGGAATGTAGGTGAAGGTCAACTTCATTCGAAAAAAAGAAAGCATAACGAAGGAGCGGAATCGTGACAGAAAACGTCAGAAAAGAAGGGTAAACATTGGTGTTGCTTTAACAAAGTTATGTTCTAAGACTGATGTAGAAGTTGTTTGTTTTCTGCTGGACAAGTAAGGGTGCAATATGCAGTTTTGTAACATTTTGTAAGAGTGTTTATTATGTTTAAATTTCATTGCTTATTGGAAAGAAACCCAATTTCAGCAACAGTGCCGACCGTTAGCAAACAGCTTTTAACGTCTAGCAATTTTTTTTTATAATTGTTTTAACACAACAGATTGTCTACGTTTATAGAACTGACAATGATAATTTTGCCTACGTGAGATAAACTGATGGTTTGGTTGCCTATGTCTCATATAAACCGATCAGTTTTCAAGATATCATGTTATCATAAAAACCTTGATCCATCATTTCTCCTTGGGGTACTTTTACAAGTTGGGAATATTGTAACTATATTTCAAAGTTTACCACATGGTTTACATCATTAATTAAACATGATTAAAGAGGCTAATGCAGTGTTCATGATCCCTTTTGGTCTTCACATTGTTCCGTTTTGGTTACGGTTAGGCTCATTCTAGAATCTGAACACTAGGTGTCGCTAAAATGCCAAATTCTACTCACTGCACCTTTAAGAGGTTTCATAGTAACTAGCACAAAACAAATAAAGGAAGAGTTTCCATGATTTATCATAAAATGGACAAATACAATCCCTCTCTATCTGATTTTTGTGATCAATGTGGGAATGATATTGGGTTTCTTTGTTGGATGATGCATGGGACATGGCTTAATCAAGGGTTCATTCCTCACCTAAATGTTCTAGACATGCTTTAACAAATTCAAACACTAAAGCTAAACTTGCAAAAATATTTCCAGACCTAGATCCTGTATGTCACAGGTGTAAATTAGCCCCTGCAACTATTTATCAACTGCTATGGCCCTGTTTAAAACTTGTTCTTCTTTCTCGGTCTTATGGCTGCATTATTTCTCCCTCTCCCATGGTTACATTTTTTTGTATAATTCAAGTTCCAGCTTCTTCAAATATGCATATGTGTATGTGTATATATATATTTCCCTTTTCTTTTCCGATCATTATTATTTATTCTGATGTATTTTTCTAAGCTTCTGTATTGGAATGTTGTAAAACAGGAAATCTTATATAAATTAAGTGTTAAAAAAAATCCAGGAGTTATGAGTAAAGGCGTTCACATTAGGGCTGAACAATTAATTGCAAATTAGATTAAATCACAATGTGGCTTGTTGCAATTTTCAAATCGCAGACATGTGAAATGTGTTGAACATTTTGGCATTGTGATGTAGTTTCTTGCAATTTCATGCCTATTTTAATCTTTTTTAACCCAATTTTTACAACTTCATATCTTTTTTTTTTTTTTTTTTTTTTTTGGCCACTGTCAGACCATGTTTGGAATTTTTACATGGTTTTTGAAATGTAATCCCAATTTTGCTGCTATAATCAATTTTCCTGAGTCACTTCTGAATTTTTTTGCAATTTTTTTCTTTTGCAATTTCATACCCTTTTTGCACCTATTAACTTTTTTCCTCTTTCGTACCTTTTTTAACACAGTTTTTACAATTTCACACCTACTTTGCTTCTTTTTCTCAAATCTTTTATCCTTAGATTAATTTAATGTCATATTGGTTTGACTATAAAAAGATTTACTGCTTATGTTTGTTTAAGAATACATAAGATGAGGAACATTAAAACAATCGCAGAGTCAATCGCAATATTGGGGAAAATATCACAATTAGATTATTTTCTCAAATCGTTCAGCCCTACTTCACATTATCATTTATGTTTGATGTCTTTAGGCTGCACAACATGAGGAATAACTCAAACTGTAAAATCCTTCTTGATGCAATATGAATTACAAGAAATTCCTCTTGAGAACTGATGCATCATCTATAAATATGCCTATCTTCTTCCTTTATTACGTCCTTAAAGCTTCTCTCCATGTTTTTTCTAATAACTGGTATTTGTGATTTCAGCACATCCATCCTGCAGCACCAAAGCTGCACCCATTGTGGGCCTCTTAGTGATCATCAGAGCCACATGTGGCCCCAAAAGCTTCTCATTTGGCCCCTGGACTACTTTCAAATTTCATAAATGTGACACAGAAATGACATTTAGGGTGTTCTTGTAAAGGATTAAATCTTGCAGCAGTGAAAGTAACCCTTAAAAACAGCTGAAACAGAAACACTTTAACCAGGAATTATCACATTTGATCTGTTTTTGGGAAACTTTGATATTGTTAGCAAATACAGAAGCAGAGTTGACGTTTGACGAGGACTGATCTTATGTTTATGGCTTTAATATTTTGAAAGAAAGTAAGAAGAATAACGTGCTAGCTGGACCAATAGATTCAAATTATTTCAATTTACTCTAAAAAAAAAACAGCCCTCAGAGCATCTGCCAAGTAAAAACTGTCCTGATTGCCTATATATCATTTTATCAGATCCACAAGGTTTGAATATGCAAATCATAACCCTTAAAAACAGCTGAAACAGAAACACTTTAACCAGGAATTATCACATTTGATCTGTTTTGGGAAACTTTGATATTGTTAGCAAATACAGAAGCAGAGTTGACGTTTGACGAGGACTGATCTTATGTTTATGGCTTTAATATTTTGAAAGAAAGTAAGAAGAATAACGTGCTAGCTGGACCAATAGATTCAAATTATTTCAATTTACTCTAAAAAAAAAACAGCCCTCAGAGCACCTGCCAAGTAAAAACTGTCCTGATTGCCTATATATCATTCTATCAGATCCACAAGGTTTGAATATGCAAATCAGAAACATCCCTGCGTTGCCCAGTACACTGCAAAAAATCCAATTTAAGGGACTTTATTGTTCAATTTGAGGTCTGGAATCTCAATTGTGAGGTGTCTAATGAAACACCTTATTCTCATATTTAAAAATAAAAAGATAAAGCCTGCAGTGTTTGAAGTAAGGACAAAATCTGACAATGAGAAGAGAAATTTGAAGAAATCTCACATTCTGCTGTGAGCGACGGAGCCGTGGACAGACACAAGAGGGGTCAGCAGAATGTGGGATTTCTTGTGTTCTTGTTTCTTGTTCTACGCTCCTAGTTATTGCAGAGTACGCGTTCCTTTGGTTTGGTCAGCCGCGGCTCCCATAGGCACCCGTAAGTGTATCATAGAAATGCCAAGTAGTGCTGTTTAGGCTATAAACATGTGCTAAATGATGTCGTTTCGAGTAAATGGTGGACGTTACCCGCCCAGGACACTTGGATTACAGCGCACGAGCAGTATGGAGGAATATTGCCGACTTTTCGTGGACTTTTAAGGACACTGTTCGTTCAGGCTCTTACCAAAATCATGATATCAATGTCAGTGGACAGCGAGTATACCCCCAGATCTCCGGCTGCATCCTAGATGTTCCAAAACTACTCCACAGTGTTGTTCAGCATGAGGGTGAGCAGAAAATGAGGCCAAATCGTTGTTTGGGTGTAGTGTTCCTTTAAGATGTCTATGTGACAGGCTGTGATGCAGGTGTTTTGTCTTTTTCCATTAATCATTTCTAATTTTATCATCATTATTTTAAGGACCTATGAATATTAAAGTGTGGATCTTTAAGCTTCTTTTTGTATCACTGTGTCCTTTTTTATTGTATTTGTTGACAGATATTTTCTTTTCTTGGCATTTAAATCTGCAGCGTACAGGCATTCGAGTTCAGAAACATTGCTGAAAAGTCAGGGAGCAACTTAGTCTACAATCATGATTTTGATATCTGTCAAAACCATCTTGATCAGGAAAAAACAGCTGGATTTATTTTTATTATTTCATCATATTAACTTTGTTTTGACTGTGGTTTGTTCAGAATTTGAACATGTAAGCAACACTCGTGTTGGCTGAAGAGAATAAAAAGGATTTATCTAGCAGCCTTATTTGAGTGTGACAGAAACTGAAGGAAGACACGCTGAGTTTTAAAATCCTGTCAAACAAGCCGTGCAGCAGACATACCGAAGCTGTGACACACACACACACACACACACACACACACACTCTGCCCACACTGACTACACACTCGGCTCATCTGTAATTACATGCAAGCCTGTGTGGTTTAGTGAAACCAATTAAAGAGGAGCCCTTTTTATTTTCAGATAACAGACCGACAATCACAGCAGCCATCAAACTGACGACAAGAAAAAGAAGAAGGAGCTGCTCAGATTAATACAGAATTATTATTATTATTATTATTTTGTCTTCACTGCACAGCCACGCCCGCACATTTACAAAGACCAAATCATTATTCCATCACTCAGAACGCCTCCGAGAAAATCCACAATGCACCATTACTCACTGGCCGCTTTATTAGGCACACCTGGTCAACTGTTCAAATGACTAATCAGAAAATCACATGGAAGCAACTCAAGCATTCAGGCTTGTGGACAGGGGCGTAGAATTGGGTAGGGACACTAGGGACCCGTCCCTATCAATATTATGCCACAACCACATGGTCCCTAACATAAAACACAAGCATAGTATATAACGTTATAACCAAAAAATGCTTATATTTAATGCCAAAGAGTTACTTAAAGAGGTTATTTTATTTATTATCCATGTATTATTTGTGTATTGAAAGGCAGCAACCGTTTAAGACCAACAATGAAAGTTTGTGGGAAAAAACACAGTAAAACCTGGGATTAATAACATGACTTTATATATTCATATTGTTAGAGATTACACTGATCGGTAGCCCTTTTATTGGTTTTGGTTCTATATTTACAGATCCCAAAATGTCTCACTGTTCATGTGTCATGCATCAGTATATTTCTGTCAAGGAACAGACAGGAGAGATTTAGAGTAGTTTTTTCTGAACATGATAGTTTGTTTGTTTGTTTGTTTGATTGATTAGCTCTACATGACATTAAAAACAGTCATAAAGGCAAAACACATCAACTTTCAGGGGTGCCATCTTGGTGCACTTTTATGTCCCCACCAATGTCAAAATCAAACCTACACCCTTGCATGTGGACATGAACCAAGAAATGAAGGAGCATGTCTGATCACACAACATCTCAGACAACATGACGATGAGTTTATTGCACTCAAGTGGCTTCAACAGTCACTAGATCTCAATCCAATATGTTGCCTTGTATGCAAACATGAGGGTGTTTAGGTTTATGAGTGTTCAATAAAACTTTAAATCAACTTAACTTAAGAGTTTTTTCTACCACTGGACTAAATTATCTTTAATTGTTAAATCATGTTTCTTCCTGTTAAAGGTGCTATGAGGAGAATCTATTACCGGCGACACAAAGACTCTGCTACCCATGAGCACGCGTGGCGACTGTCGTAATGCTGCGTTCCAGTAACCTCGGAACTGGGAGTGACATCATCTCCGACTTATCGGTGTTCCAGTTGAAGTCGGAAAAAAACATGCTGATCTACCAGGCTATTGTTAGCTGTTGTTAGCACGCCCTGCGTTGTTGTATGAAGAATGTGATTATCACTATGGCAGCATTTTTGTAAATATAAGTCTAACAATACTATGTATACAGCTGATCTAGAGCGACACACCCCAGTCAGAAGTGCAAATAAATAAATTATTACAGGAGCTAAATAACTGTTCACACTGGGGGCATCCATCTTCCATTGTCAACTCGGGGGTGGCGAGGTTTCACCAAGTTACCAGTAGGAAATTCAGACTTCAGACTTCTGACTACAACTGACGTGCACCAAGCCAAAGCGTGTGTTTGTTGTGATGCTAATGAATGCAGCTCAGACCTTCCTCAGAACTCTGCATTGCTTTACAACTTCTTTATTCAACAACTTACAGGATGCAAAGCGAGGTAATGCATATCTCTTCTAGTAGCGTGTAGTTTTGATGTGTGACAACAAGCAATTTTTTAAAAACTTAGTATTCTAGTTTGTAGCGCCGGGTTATATATGGCTACTAACAGCCCGTGCTCTAAGAGTCGAATAATAATATAAAGTTTGCTCTAGTTGTCTTGTGTCCTGCTGTTCAAGTTGAGTATCCAGGCCAGTCCAGCCCTGTCCGACCCGACCACGAAGCTAAGGAATAGCATTTATAGATAACCTATTTTGATGCTATAAACTCATCTTAAAGTGTGTATTTCCATAGGCATATATCTAAAAGTGAGACTTTTTTAGAACTACTTAGAAACTCCTCACAGTCCCTTTAAAGGAGATTTACTTTCTTAATAACTTTCCTAATGTTTGACGGGGGTGTGCACATGCTGACGAATCATTCATTATTAATCTCCAAAAGGCAGCTTTTCTCCTCAGAGTCCAAACCAACATGTGTTTTCATACTGTCTTTATTCTCATCATCTCCTAAAAACTTGATCACAACATAGAAAACCACATTAATGTTCGTCTCTTTACATCGATGGTGTCACGTTCAAACTTATAAAAGCTGAACTTATTGTCCACTTACGACATTAATATTCTTCAATCTTGTATATTTATTTATAAATATATTCATCTACGACATTTGCTCCCAGGATCTTTTATGTATTGTTTTTACAATCAACTCTCAGATTCATTTGCACAATACATGCCATTAAACTTCATCCTCCAATGTCAGTTTTCTTTTACTTACAGAGGTTCATTAATTTGGAATTCATATTATCATTTAACAAAAACTTCTACACTTCTGTCCAATTTTAAGTTCAGACTAAAGTCATTTATAATACATCAAGATCCCAAAGCTTCTTTTTGTTCACATTCATAATTCATTTGCTTGTTGTTTGTTTGTTATGGAGTAGTGAGAGTGCCAAATTACAAAAATAAATCTATAAAAGAATAAATAAATAAATAATATAAGAATTCATAAAAGAAAAGGCTAATAAAGTAGAAATATAAAGACAAATAAGAAAAATTAGTAGAAGTGCTTAATAAATAAATAAGTAAGTAAATGAATAAATGAATAAATAAATAAAGTAGCTATATAAAGTGATATTAATCAAAAAATAAACCCTTAAAAGAAAAGGCTAATAAAAGTATAAATATAATTCTTATATATTGGATTCTTACATAATTTATTATTATTTATTATATATTATATTTATATTGTATAATTTATTTTTTTGATCATTTATTTATTTATTCTTTTATAGATTTATTTTTGTAATTTGGTACTCTCACCACTTCATAGTTTGTTGAATTATTTTGAGTTTATTTCATTTTATTTCTTTTTCTTCTTATATTTTTATTATTACTTCATGTGAATGTGGATTAGAAGAAGTGTTTTGGATATTTTTGACTTGAAAATAGACAAATACATTTCTTGCATTTTTATTTCTATGCCAATGTAACTGTTTCTAATCTATGGTTAAATATTTGTTTAAATTGGTTTTAACTGTACAGCAGGTTTATATATATTTATGATCACAAATGAATGTTGAAAACTTCTGTGGCACATTTTTGCTCATTTATATTCTGCTTATTGTCCCATCCAGATTTTGCGTGGCTCTCTGAATGATCAGTTTTCCTTCCTGATGTTTGGTTCTGCATTCGTGGAGCTCAGCCCTGTTTTCTCTACTGTTATGGCTCTCTTCCACTAGCACGCCTTGGCCCTACTCTACTCGGCCCTACTCGATTTGCAGCGTGTTTCCACTAGCCTGGTACCTCCTAAAACAAGCTAGTTTTAGTACCTACTCCGCTCTGGTTCCAAGCGAGCTGAGTCCATACTAAAAGATGACGTCACCGACTGCCGGCTACTGATTGGTCAGACAATGTCGTCATCGATGAGTCATGAGTGCGACGACCTAGCATGCTAGCGGTAGCTACCATTAGCTTACCCTCATACGTCTTTTCTTTGCAGCTGGATTGCTCTCGTCCTCGGCTTCATTCTGTTGTATAGCTTCCAAAACTCTCCTGTGCTTCTCAAGGGGTATTTCTTCTTACCACCTGCAGCCTTTTTCTGCTTTCTTTTTTTACTCGGTTTGTGACAAAAAGACACAGATTGTTGTGTCGAGCTCAAAATGACGTCATTGCAGTGCCGCTCAGCTGTTTACAGCAACACTGCACCCCGTTGGGCAGGCGACTGGGGCTAATGGAAAAACAGCACAAGGCGAGTCGAGTAGAGTAGGGCTAATGGAAAAGGACCATTAGTCTCTAAAGTGAGCAGCATCGTCATGGCGTGATTGTGCAGAACTACTGTAGCATCGTCATGGCAACAAACAAGGAAACAAAGGCGAGACCTACGTGTTCCTAAGACATTACAAGCAGTGAAACAACAAAGTTTCAACAGCTGAGGAGAGTTTGGGAAGTCAAGCAGCATCACGGAGCGGACGACAGCAACGTGTTCACCTCACGTTTAGGTTTGGGTCGACTTGATGGGAACTTCACCAGAGGTGGTCTGAAAAATTATGAGGCACGGCACGGGTTTCAGACAAAGTTTTTCACTCTATTTTATTCACAAGGCAGCGAGAATCCTGAGCTGTTTTCATTGTTTCTGTTTCCAAAACTGTCGCACTTCTACTGTCATTAGGGCTGGGTATTTCCAGCAACTTCACGATACGATACTTATCCCGATACTAAGGCCACGATACGATACGTATCCCGATACACGTAAATTGTGAACATTGACTATGCTGTAAGCAAAATTCTTGACAAGTTTAGTTTTTTCTTATAAGAAGAAAAAGAACAAGGATGAGTTTTAAGTGGTTCTACAACTTTAGAGACATAAATTCAGATCCTCAAAGATGGTAGACCTAAGTTCAAATTTAGAACATATGCTTCATTATGTAGCTCGTCTTCTACCTTGAACTGTACCACTGTTAACATTAGCCAAAGTGTATTTACAACAACTGTCAAAATATTTAGGCCGTATCGATTCTGTAGAATCCATATTGATACACGTATCCCAAAGGAGTGTGTGACGATATTTTGCCGGATCAATATTTTGAGCACAGGCCGAACTGTCATGCTGTTATTTTACCAACATATCCTGTTAGTCATCGGTTTTCTTCATCTTCTCTTGAATTTGTATTATTGTGACATGGAGCCTTATCTGACTTATCTGGTTAAATATAACAATAAATTAAAAACAAATAAAAGAAGAGCAAAGTCAAGCCAAATGGAGAAGATAGTGGAAAATAGGGCTGGGTTAAAAAAATCAATTTAATCAATTTTAATTGATTTCCCTTTAAATGGTTCATAATCGCTCCATAAAATCCAAAGATGGATCTTTTAACGTGGGTAGTTTTTTCTTCATTGGACGGTCCGAGAAGCAGCCTGTGTTATCAACCATGCTAGTCTCGCGTTTAGCTCTGCTTTCCACTGAACAAGATCTCTGAGACGTTACTGCAAGCGGTCAAAAAAACATGGCAGAAGCGATTAGCACTATAGCGGCACCACAGAAGAGTTTAAAAGTTGACGTTTGGACATATTTCCGATTTAACAAGCATGAAAGAAAAGACAAGTTGGACAAAAAACAAGTAACTTGCAGAATATGCATTAATGTATATCATTAATATGTGATTAATGTAACTGCTTTGGTTCAGTTCTTAATGTAAAACAGTTTTAATAATGTACCAGGTCAAAAAGTCATTTACAGCATTATTTTTACTGAGATAACCCAGACTGAACAAATATCAAATCGAATCGTGAATCGAATCGACTCAGAAAATCGGAATCGATACCCAGCCCTAGCGGAAAAGCCTCATTGGTTCCCAAGAGAGTCCTGGGAGTGGACGAGGCTTTTGCAGCTTTAAAATCCTAAAAGTTTGGTTTAGACTCTCAATCAGAATGTAACGAAGGTGCTTCTTTCTTTAAAGGTCTTCACATGTGTGTGAGCCACTATTTACAGATTTAAGACAAAACTGGGATTCATTTTGCACAACAATGTCTAATACTTGATTTCAATGGGACTATCCTGATTAAATAAAGGTCGAATAGTCTCCTTCTAAGTCCTTTCCTAACCACTTTTCCTTAAACCTGATGGAGAACGTCATGAGGTTAAGGAAAGGAGAAAGGAGACATCAGAAGGACTTAGGAAAGGAAAACTGGCGTGCAGAGAGAATCCGACTACACTTTCTCTACTCTACGTCATCATGTGACGGCGGATGTTACTGCTGTGGTGAAACTACAATTTTCTGAAGATGGACTACAAAAGGCTGATCTTAGAAGAGCTTGTGTATCATGACAATGTTGTTCCTTTAGACAATTTGAACATGAACAACCCAGTAAAAATGAGGTGTGCATAACCGATGTTGAAGTGAGGATTGAAATAAATCTGTCCTCTCATTATCAACATGAACACCAATCAGTGCATGAAAATAAATGAAACGAAGGAAAGAAAGACACAAACTGTTAAGACCATAATCTAATCCTGCTCTCTTAAGAGAATCAGACTGCTGGAAAGTTAAGGCAGGTTTTGGTAAACTTTAGAAAGGATGAACAGCAGCAATAACACGCTGTTTAGAAAAGCTGTTTCTGCAAAGAATTGTGGGACAGAATATTCTCCTCTCCTTTCCTAAAGGATGGTCTGGTGTATCCTATGCTAAAGGAGATAATAAAGGAAGCATTGGGCCTCCTTTCCTAAACACTTAGACTATTCCAACAGCTCTGATCACAAACTACTCCCGCTTCATTTCACTCCGTTAGGAACCTTCCTGAGCAAAAATGACTATTCTACTGCAGCCATAATCTTTCTCCCTGGACATACAGACCTGCAGCATTAAGGTAAATATGTCTCTGTACTTACAGAAAAACAGGCGAGGCCCTTATTCCCAAGACTTTAGCATGAGAGCCATGAGTTTGCATCCTAAAGCTCTGACTGGATGACATGCTCAAACACGCTTTAGTGGGCTTCAGGTTTGACTGATGCTCCAGCGTCATCCAGCTGCTACGTGAACAAAATCAGTGTGCACATACTCAAAAGTCAGACTCAAGGTACTATAAAGCTCCTCCTGCACCTCACAGAAGTAAACTGTGATACTAATATACAGTACTTAGAGTGATTGATTGATTTTATTTTTATTATTGTGTCATGCATATACAATATGCCCATCCCAACAGGCTTACAGGACACCATTATTTAATCATCAAGTTCAGAGATCACTGTAGACGTTTACAAAGAGGAAATAATAATCTCATAAAAATAATCTATCCTGACGTTTTTTTTAGGCTCTGGATACAAAGGAGGCCAACTTATAAATATTATAACTAAACAACCATTTTCAGGACTTAACGTATATTTCATTCATCAGAGGAGCTCTCAGCTCATCGTAAAAAGGACAATACAGAAGAAAATGTGCTTCGTAAACTCCACCTAATTCACATAATTCACAAAGTCTGTGTTCCTCCTGGATGTTTTTAAATCTGCCAACTTCAAGAGCAAGTGGAAGGATTCCTGTTCTCATCTGAGCGACTAAAGATCTTTGACTTCTTGTTAAATTGGCTGTTACATAAGATTCATGGCCATAATTGTGTTTAATGTGGATGTATGTTCTTAATTTTGCCTTGAACAAAATTTCATTGAGCCATTTTTGTTCAAACTTGGCAACAAGCTTCTCCCTAATTTTGTAACACTGTAAACATGATTGTTTCAGTAGACATGCTGTAATTCTGCTTCCTCATAGTGATAATTTCACTTTATTATATGTAAAAAACATAATATTCCTTTTACAGATTAGATTTTCAAGACTAATCTTTTGCAGGATGATGAAATGTGAACACAAAGTAAGTTCACATGTTTCATCACCTGCAGATCACTGCACATCAGTCTATCTCAGTCGCTCTTGCAGCTTCACACCTTGTTGTGATAAATGAAGCATCAACTCGGACATTTCAGCATTTTAAAGATTCAGCAGCCCCGCACGAGCTGACTCTGAACTGCGCAAAAGACAGTTTGATACCAGAAACAGTGTTGCTCTGTCTGTCAGCACGTTTTTAATTGGAGATGCTTTTTTAGATTCAGTAAAACGCATCACTGCCTCAGCTCTTCTCTCCTCCCCACCTTCTTTATTCCTTCTGCAGACGTGCACACCTGTTGCGCGCGCTGCTGCAGCTCCGTTACCTTGCGCAAAAAAGCGGGGAGCAGCTGATGACGTCAGCAGTGTGGCTTTAACTGACGCGCTCCTGCACTATTGGCACACGCGCTCTTTCCCACACATGAGCGGAGAGTGTTTCCGACCATCTGCGGAGCCTCTCCTGCTCTCGGGAGCTTTCTCCGCGGTCACGCTCCTCTGCCTCCTTCTGCTCCAGCTGCACGGATCGATCCGTTTGACCCGCAGACACATGTACTCTGACGTTTAGGGGGACGACCCGAGAACCTGATTTATCTTTAATTTGGCCCTCAGGGGCCGCCGTGAGACACGCACCGTGGACACACACAATCAAACACCGAGGCGTAACTTCGTCAGAGAAGCGCGGCGGTTTGATTTGAGCAATTAAGGAGGGAAAACGGCACAGTGATGAATTATGGATGGATGTAAACCAATCAGAGCAACAATTAGGCTTCTAAACATCTGCAGAACTGAGAGGGGGCAGGAATTACCCAGAAGCCACCGCTTTATGTATATGTATTTAAAGTGAGCCCATGCGTAAAGTCCAGGATCGGACCGCAGTTTCACAGCAAAACAGGAGCGAGCGCGGAGGATGGGAACAAGAAATCCTCAACTAAGAGTTTGACTCTAGAATGAATGAAACGCTGCTCTCATGTCTAAAGAACCTTTTCCCACGGGCTGACATGAGCACTGAATCAAAGTTCTCTGCTGCGAATGAGCTCAAAAATATGCGCACACCTTCAGCAATAAAGCAGCTGCTGCAAAAAAGAAACATCTACAGAAAAGACAGTTGGTTAAAAATGCCCCATAAACACCACAGAATAATTAAATGTGTTAAATTCAAATTAAAAATTGGATCAGTAGGTTAATAAAAGAAAAACAAGACTGATTGTTGTGAAAACTGAATCTAGATCCAGCAAGTTTTTAAATAAACAGATTCTAAAAAGCAGAATAAATGACTTTTTAAATAAAGTTTAGTTTCACTTGAGGATGAACTGGCATGTGGGCTCGGGATTAAGTCTCTTGGCTCTGACTGAATTCAATTAAAAGGCGAATAATTCTGCTCATTCACAGCTCACATGATGAATTATGGATGAATTATAAACCAATTAGTGGAACAATGAAGCTTTTTCTTCAGCCACTAAAGAGCAGAATTACTGCTTCAAATCACATCACCTCTGAGTCCTCAGTGCGTGAAACTCAAACCTTCCCCTGCAGATTCAACCACACAGACTGATGGATGTAGGGAGAAAGTATTCAGTGCATGATAGTTTATATCTGTGAATCTAAAAGGTGAAAACGATGTTCATCTCTTTAAAATATTATTTTAGAGCTGACAGGAGGAGAAGCTCTGGCTGAATCTTTTGGCTCTGTCTGAATTCAATTAAGGCGAATAATTCTGCTCATTAACAGCTCAGCTGATGAATTATGAATGAATTATAAACCAATTAGTGCAACAAAAATGCTTTTACAGATTCTGGAGACCTAAAGCGGGCAAAAAAACAAGGCTTAATGTGCGTCAATCCAAAGTGCGTAAACGCGTAAAACTGGATCCATGACTCTGCAGGTTTAACCACAAACCAATAAAGACCACACATTTAGATAATGCACTCAAAAACTGTTTGTACATTTAAATAAAGACCTTTTCAGCTGGCCTGAGCAGTGATTGAATTCATGTTTTCGTGTGTTTGCATAAACGATGAATTATGGATTAACTGTTAAAGCTCCGCAGAGTTTCCAGACTTCTGGAAGTTGATTAAATTATCCAAGAGCTTCCTCTTAATGAACATTCCTCTGTAGTTTGCTCATGCGCAGTGATCAACTGAAAATCTTGGATAGCTCTGCAGGTTTCATCCAAAAGAATAAGGAGGCAAAAGATCGAGTCTGAGAGCAACAAGTGGAGGAAAGAGATCAAGAAAAGACGATTTCATTTTAATGTGCAGAGGGTGCGCTCGAGCTTCCGTGACTTCAGTCAATTTGAGGAGTTAAGGATGAATTATGAAATCGCTCCAGCCTGATAAAGTGAGCAACATTACCCATAAACCACCGCTCATTCACATTTGATTCTCTTAAAGCTTAAGGCAAAACGGAAAACATGCAGAGGAGCAACCAAAACCAAACCAACAGAGTTTGACACAAAACTTTTAATCAAAAATCTGATTTTCTATGGACTTGCCGTGAGGTCACGTGCGCTCTGTTGGCTCTCATTAAGTCAATTAAGGTGAAACTTCTGCACAATTATCGTTAAAATCATGAATTAGGGATGAACAGTAAACAAACTGCTGCAAACCAAAGTTTCTTCGCTGCAGCAGAAAGTAAAAATGAGCATCGATTTGAAAAGTGAGTGCGCAAAGAGCCATCCTGATCACACTGCAGCTTCCACATGTCACAACTTTTGAAGAAACGAGAGATTAGAGCTTAAGATCCAAATTTAAAGGAGAGTATTTAAAAAAGTGTTTCCCTAAATTTAATCTCACAAGAACGAGCAGCAAACTTTAATGATAACTCTTAATGAATCAAACATAAACAGAGCAAAATAAATCAAGAGCAGCTTTTTGTGCATCAATGCGCAAAGAAGAGGTTCACAACACGTGGGTCGGGACCCAAAAAAGGCCGCTGAAGTGGGTGAAGGACAAACAGCAGCAGATCTCTCTGGTGTATGGAAGCCCTATGGACAAATGTTTGTTTTTATTTCTTCATTTTGTAAAGACTGTTTGAAATTCTGTTTCCAAAGGCGGAGACTCAATTATCCAAATGTTTTAGGATGCTATGAAGCTGTTTTTGTTCCAGGATGGTTTGGTGATTTCTTGTTGGATGTTTGCTTGATTTTAAGGGGACATAAAGGTGAGCATGGAGTGTGCATGCTTATCCTTTCCTGGCTTTGATTGTGTTTTTTTTAACATAACTGTCCTGTCTTTTTGTTCAGTTCCAGTTTGATTACTTCCCATAAAATAACCGAGTGCTTGAACATTTTTGGAACTTTGTGTGCTGCTTTCTCATTCAGAAGCTGGTGGTCAAACAACTAAGAGGAAACACGCATGAAATCGACATATAAATCTATTTTTTAAGATCAACAGGCTTCTAAAAGTGCTCCAAATGTCCCTCCTGAGAAATGAACTTTCTTTCGCACGTCCGCGGCGCTGACATGAGGACGCATGAGCTCCGAGCGCAGCCCTCATTCAAACAGCTCTGAATGAATTTTCTTGGCTCTGATTGAATTCTATTGAAATTGAAATGAGTTTGGCTTTTCTTCAGGAGGGTTTTAGAAAGTTGGGAAGAGGGAGGGGGGTGTCGTTTGGAGCCCCCCCTTCAGTGATTTAAGGCTCCGGCACCAAGCAGAGAAAAAACAACTGCGGTCACGGGATAATTGGCACCATAAATGCGATGTAGAAAATGAAGCAAAGTAATAAATAACCAGGACACACACACTTGTTAATGAGGCTCGGAGTGATGGTGATGATGCAAGGTGCTGCGAGCTTCCTCACCTCCAAAACAAACACAGACTTTAACGCCTTATTTACCATTTTTGGTCGAAAAACGAACTTTACGCGCCGTCTTGAATTTGCTGGACGGAGGCTCAGAAGCCGTGTGTGCGGGCATTTATGTGTTTACAAGACAGAAGAGAAGTTTAAGAGAGGACTTGTGGTGAGAAATCAAACTCAGAGGTGGACTGCTTCTCATTTAACCCGGAGAAAAAAACGCCACATTCTCAAAAAAGCGCAGCGCCTTTCTGGTCCTGCGCCTGTCAGAGCAGAAAGGCAGATCTTTGAGAAGTAAGCATGAAATACTTACCAGGGAGGACTCGGATCGTGGAGATCTGTGTTTTGGCATGCACGGAGAAGGGAGGAGAGAGCATGAGCTGAATCCACAGGGAGGAATGTCTCCAACTCCACAATGCAGCAAAAAATCTGCTGCGAGGCGCTGCCGTCTTTTTCAAACACTTATTCCACAACCAGCGGGAGAAAATCACATCAGTGAGACATAATCCAGCCCCGAGAGGCGGCGTGCTCCGGTGCCATGCAGACAAATCCCACTTTGGACGCGTTATCCTCCAAAAAGAATAATAAAAGGCAGCCGAGAAAAACCGCAGCGCTGAAACTTTCCTCCCCGTCACCAAGTTTGTTCCAGAGCGCAGGCAGAAGCCTCGGAGCTGTCAGGCTCGGAGGAGCTTTGCAGCCTCCACAGACGCAGAAAGAGGCGCAAACGCGAGCAGCAGGGAAGTTTTCCGATGTCCAGAGTGTTAAAATCCGTCCGTGTGCGTCCCCGCGCCGCGCGACCGTCTCTCTGCTCCCTCCGCTCCTCAGACGCTTTGTCAGATTGACTCAGTTTTTTCTGCTCCTTACGTCTCCCTCTCTGCCCTCCTCCTTCACTCCGGTGGGTGTCATTCCCCCCCGAAGCTCCCCCGATGTAATCCGAGACTCTTCCTGGCCGCAGTGCCTTTGGGCCCTGGATCCTCCGCCCCTCTCTGCAGCGCTGCCTGTCAGAGGGGCTGCAGGGAGGGCGCCCCCCAGCGGACAGTAGGGGAAGTATTTACCTGAAGCTGGAGAGAGAGAGAGAGAGAGAGAGCTGCAGTGCTGGAAAATGGGAAAGACTATGGAGTAGTGAGAGTGCCAAAATAAATAAATAAAGACTATGAAGTGAGAGTGCTAATAAATAATAAATCAAATAAATAAATAAATGACTAAATAAATAAATTATTTAAGAATCCATAAAAGAAAAGGCTAATAAAAGTAGAAATATAGAGACAAATAAAAAAAAGTAGAAAAGTGCTTAATAAATAAATAAATAAATAAATAAATAAATAAATAAATAAATAAATAAAGTAGCTATATAAAGTGATATTAATCAAAAAATAAACCCATAAAAGAAAAGGCTAATAAAAGTATAAATATAAAGACAAATAAATAAAAGTATTTAAATCACATTATAATGTCACTTTAAAAAATAAATAAGTAAATGAATAATAAACAAATAAATAAATTAAGTAGCTATATAAAGTGATATGAATCAAAAAAATAAACCCTTAAAAGGAAAGGCTAATAAAAGTAGAAATATGAAGACAATTAAAATAAGTAGAAAAGTGCTTAATAAATAATTAAACAAATAAATAAGTAAATGGATAAATAAATAAATAAAGTAGCTATATAAAGTGATATTAATCAAAAAATAAACCCTTAAAAGAAAAGGCTAATAAAAGTATAAATATAAAGACAAATAAATAAAAGTATTTAAATCACATTATAATGTCACTTTAAATGCGAAGGAAATACGTGCAGAAAAATATGCGCAGTAGGAATGTGGTTGGACGCAGGCGCAGAAGGAAAAAGGAAAACTTGACAGCAGAACTTTTCAGACTGGCTGAAATTACAGAACATCGAGGAAGAAGGACAAATATGTCGGGTTATGCTTTGTTTACATTCTCAAGATTTGGCCACACGAGCTCATCGATGTCAGTGTGGGTCAAAGGTCACATAGTACCAGCACTTTCCATTACGTCCTCTACCATCCCCAAAACATATTCTCCATCATAATTATGTTGTATTATTAGCGGTTTTCTACTTATTTTTTTATTTGTCTTATATTTATACTTTTATTAGCCTTTTTTTTGGGTTTATTTTTTGATTAATATCACTTTATATAGCTACTTCATTTATTTAATTATCTATTTATTTATTTATTTATTTATTCATACCTACTTTTTTTATTTGTCTTTATATTCTACTTTATATACTATATAAATTTACTTTTGATTAATATCTTATTTATTTAATTATCTATTTATTTATTTATTTATTTATTTACTTATTTTCTTTTTAAAGTGACATTATAATGTGATTTAAATATTTTTATTTATTTGTCTTTATATTTATACTTTTATTAGCCTTTTATCATAAGGGTTTACTTTTTGATTAATATCACTTTATATAGTTACTTTATTTATTTATTTATTTATTTATTTATTTATTTATTTATTTATTTATTATTAGCGCTTTTCTACTTATTTTTTTTATTTGTCTTATATTTCTACTTTTATTAGCCTTTTTTTCAAGGGTTTATTTTTTGATTAATATCACTTTACATAGCTACTTCATTTATTTAATTATCTATCTATCTATTCATTTATTTATTTATTTATTTATTTATTTATTAAGCACTTTTCTACTTTTTTATTTGACTTTATATTTCTACTTTTATTAGCCTTTTCTTTTATGGATTCTTGTATAATTTATTTATTTATTCATTTATTTATTCTTTTATAGATTTATTTTTGTATATTGGCACTCTCACTGCTCCATAATAGATAAGCAGAAAAAGATAAAAACTGTTGTAATTGGATGTAATGAACATCAAAAGTGACATAAAAGTGAAATATAACTTTTGATTCTTTTAACATTTCAGGGAACAGAGAAAAAATATAAACCAGATATTTTCATGGTGAGGGATTCAAAGGTTTAAAAAGTAAAAAGTTGATTACCTGATGACTTTAAATGCACAAGTATTTGGGACAAAATCAATTAGAAAGGGCATAAATGTTCTTAAAGTTAAGTATTTAAAATAATAATGAATGAGATAATAGTAAAAGCTTTTAGGTTTTTAAACCTTTAAATCCCACACAAAGAAAATATCAATAATTTTGTTTTGTTTGCTGTTTTTTTTTCTGTTTCCTAAAACACTGACAAAAAAAATTGATGTTATTTGTTTGACACATTCAATATTCCTGAATTAACTGAGCTCTGTCAAACGGTTACCCTGGAAGCTAAAGTCTTTATCTTCTCTCTTTCTCTGTGTTTTACTCTTTTTTTTATTCTTCTATTTGAGGTTCAGTCTTCTCTTAGCCTTTAATTTGATCGTATTGATCTTATCACTTTAGCTTGTTTGTTTTTATTGATTTCTTTATGCTATGTTCACAGATTGGTGTCTTTATTTAATTCTAATTCTGATTGTTTATTTTTGTTTCACCCTATGTTATACTCTTAATCTTTTCATAGATCATTTTAAAGCCCATTATTTTATTGTTCCCTTTCTTATAACCTCCATTGTTTTATTTTATTTTTTAAATTTATTTATTTTAATGTATTTTTTTTATGTTTGTATGTTTTTTAGCTTTTATTTTGGTCCTCATGGTCTCTTTTTACATAGCAGGGTTTGTGTTTTGGCCCTTTTCCATTAGCCCTACTCTACTCTACTCGGCTTGTGCTGCTTTTCCATTATCCCCAGTCGCCTGCTCAACGGATTGAGCGGCAATGCGGTGATGTCATTTTGAGCGCCACACAGCAATCTGTGGCTTTTTGTCACAAACTGAGTAAAAAAGGAAAGCAGAAGAAGGCTGCAGGTGGTAAGAAGAAATACCCCTTGAGAAGCACAGGAGAGTTTTGGAAGCTATACAACAGAATGAAGCCGAGGACGAGAGCAATCCAGCTGCAAAGAAAAGACGTATGAGGGTAAGCTAATGGTAGCTACAGTTAGCATGCTAGGTCGTCGCGCTCATGACTCATCGATGACGACATTGTCTGACCAATCAGTAGCCGGCAGTCGGTGGCGTCATCTTTTAGTATGGACTCAGCTCGCTTGGAACCAGAGCGGAGTAGGTACTAAAACTAGCTTGTTTTAGGAGGTACCAGGCTAGTGGAAACACGCTGCTAATCGAGTAGGGCCAAGGCATGCTAGTGGAAAAGGGCCATTAGTCTTAAATGTTCTTTGATTTTAATTCTCTTGTGCTGCCTGTTGTAAACCTCTGTTTTAAAAAGTGTTATACAAATTAAGTTTATTATTATTTTATTATTAAAGGGTTAAAGTCACATCCACCCTCGTCGTGCCCAGATTTGCACAGCCCTTCCTCATGATCAATCCTCTGCATCCTGGGGCTGTTTTGCGGGCTTGCTGCAGAGTTATGGGTAACAGTAGTTCCTCACTTTCTTACAGGCTAACAGATCCGTCCTCGGCCCCCCTCCTGCACCCCCCACTCCCCGATTCATGCTGTCTCCTCCATCGGTTCAGCTGTCCAAAAGCTCTGAAAGAAACACCAGGGAGGGTGGAAGCTTCTAATCTGCACACTTTTTATTTTTGTCTCACTTCCACTCCTGGAGCTGTCTCTCTCTCTCTCTGCTGTTGGAGGAAAGTTCTGCCATTGATGCTGAAAAGAGGCTCGGTGAGGAGGGGGCTGAATGGAGGGTCCACGTCTGTTTTTCTCGAGTGAAGCCATCAGATAACAGAGCGGCTGACAGGCTGCTTAGAAAGACGGAGCGAGAGGTGAGGAGGGAGAGTTTGACTCGTTTTTCAACAGCGGCACAGAATCCCCCTCCCCCCCTGCTGTTCCTCCCTCTCTCACCTCCCACTATAAGTCTATTTACAACCGCCCAATTTATTTTCTGCTGCCCACTTCTGAAAGAGGCCATCACACTCGGCCTTTGACGAGGGCTGGATGGACTCGATGGCCCGGCTCTGAGGTGTCCGTCACCTCCATCTTTCCCTCCGTCGTCTGCAGCAGAGGTGATGTTTGGAGGAAGAGTGAAGTATCTGATGTGAATGTTTTAAATAAAATAAGTGTCCTCCCCTGTGGTTAGGTAAATAGCTGAGGACTTAAAGGGATAGTTCAGTTTTTTTGAAGTGGTGTTGTATGAGCTCCATATGATCACTACGGACATTAGATACAGTAGAAAGTTCTCTCCTCTCCCTCAGTAAGACACAGTCTGTAACCGTCGGCAGTGGCGGGATTAAGAAATTTGGGGCCCAAGGCAAAGGCAGGTATGGGGCCCTCTGAAATGAGAAGACAACACACAAAACACAGTATAAGGCTCTTACCCAGTGGTGAAATGTAAGTTTATTTACTCAATTGCTAACGTAGAAATTTGAGGAAGTCATGCAACGTCAGTTTTGTCTGCTCCGCTGTGTCTCAGAGGCAAATACTGAACTTTCTACTCCACTAATGTTCATTATTTATGTTGCTGGTTACATATTTCAAACCCTTCCTGCTCAGTGGAAACCATGTAAACCCCAAATTGATGATTTAATGCTAATATTTGTGATAAAC
Organism: Scarus forsteni; assembly: GCA_036419115.1. Taxonomy (NCBI): domain Eukaryota; kingdom Metazoa; phylum Chordata; class Actinopteri; order Labriformes; family Labridae; genus Scarus; species Scarus forsteni. Next base: position 389,617 of record JAZDUH010000042.1, read on the forward strand.
TGAAAGAGTCTTCCTTTGAGGGGTGACTTCTTAATAAGTCAAAACTCTTTAAAAAATCATCTTGGGCCAGATGGAAAATGACGAGGCTGAAAACAGGCTGCAAGTCACAGGAAAGACCAGTGATGCTACAAATATATGACAATACTTTAGCTGCCCAACAGTAAATGAATTCATTTAAAATGAGCTCAACCTTAAACATCTACAGCAGTAAATGATAACACACATTAAAACAATATTAATACAAATCTACAACACTGACAGGGACCATTTTAATGCAGAGAGAGTTGTTGTTAATAACTTCCTTAAACCAACACTATGTAGTTTTTCAAACATAATATAGTCCTTCAATATTCATTGTGATGGTCCACCACTTTACAATGAGTTGAATGACACCTCTTTCGTGCTCTGAAGTGGTCTGTATTGCTTTCACTAGCGCTATGTAACTTCGAGGTGGATGGTGGGAACCCTGCCACACTAAAAAACTACAAGTTTGGACTGCTTTACGGCATACGTCACTTCCCCCGATTCCTGATTTGTTTAAAACATGGAAGTGTCGGCGAAAGCCAAACGCTGAGCTGTAGTCATGGCGGAGGCAGCAAAGAACGTAAGAAAAAGAAAGGTTTATTTTGAGGATACAAAACAAAGAAAGCGAGAGAAAAACAAGCTGAATGCTCGGCTCATGGGTAGTTGAGTTCTCGTTCCGGTCAAGCGAGAATCTTCCGTGGTGCTGCTTTAAGTTAAATAGTTTCTATTGTTTTGAATGCATGACTTAAAACATTAAGGACTAAAAACACCTACCAAAATTACCTATAAAACCTATGGGTGATTTTAGAAAGACCCCCCAAAGCCTGAAGATTTCTTACAAATTCCACACAAAAAACCCCCGCCGAAATAACTGATTTCTCATCCTCTGTAGCAAATGGAAACAAAATTCAAAGATTTCCCGTCTTCAATGGGATAAAGAAATACTTATCAATATGGGGGGGGGACACCCAGACGAAAGTTTTGAGACTCACTAGCTGTTCATCTCCACACGACGGACCCTCCGCAACAGGTGTTGACTGCATCGTTTCACTTGCTGTTGGTTGTGGGTTGCTGCTGCTAGCCGCTGCCGCTGCCGCAGAGACGAACGTCGTCACTTTCGTTACTTTGAGAGCAGCTTTCTGTTTCCTCCTTCTTTCTCCTCTTTTCAGCACCAAGCTTCTTTTCACCTTCTTTTCTTTTCTTTACTCTTCTCTTCTCGTCTCTTCGCGCCATTTGTTTTGTTTTGCTGCTGTCTTCCAGGATCCTTTCTGCACATGCTCAGTAAGATGGACTGATCCAATGTAGTGGAGACTGAAGGGGGGGGCCCCGAGACACACATAATACAATAAGCATTCTGCTGGCATTTTAGCAAAAGGATTTTAATCAAAAACATAATTAATGTGCACAAATAAGTAATAACTGTATTAACCATAAGTTTATGAAGAGTTTTATGGGGTCCCCAGAATGTGTGACATTTTGAATTTGTGATGTAGTTTTTGCAATTTCATGCCTGTCCACAACTCTATTCATTCACTTTTTCCCACTTTTGGACCATTTTAACCTTTTTTTTAAACCCTGTTTTTACAACTTTATGTCTATTTTGCCCCCATTCATCTTTTTTGGCCACTGTCAGAACCATTTTTGGAATTTAACATGGTTTTTGAAATTTAATTTCAAATTTAATTCCCAATAATCAATTTTCCTAAGCCACTTTTGAATTATTTTGCCAATTTTTTCCTTTTTTTTTTTTTTGCAATTTCATGGTGTGACTTTTATCAAGTATTCTGTTTTGACTGTTAGTGGTGTGAGGAAGAGACAATGCAGGAAATTGAAAAAGGGATGATTATGACAGCGCAGATGAAGTTCTATTCACTTTGGAGTCAAGAGGATACCTGTATGAACCGACAGAAGAAGAGCTGCTGAAGATGGAGACGAACAGACCGAGAGCAAAACAGAGGAAACATCCACGAACACTGGACATCAAGAAAGAGACGGAAATAAACAGTGATGCAAATGTAAGAACTAAACAGGTGATATGGACGGCGGTATCACTCGTCAAATATATCTTCCTGCTCTTCTGAATCCTGCAGTTTTCTGGACATTGTTCAGTTTCCCAAACCAAAAGGACCTGATGTCAGTTTCTTGCTTGGTTTGTTATGAACTTCTCTTATTTGCAAACAAGTCTGTGTCTGCGAAGCTTCTTCATCATCTGCATCTACACATCAACACATCGAGAAACTACAAGAGCAGAGAGGAGGCTCAGCTCTGATCCTAAATTTGATCATCATCACCGACAGACACCATCAGGCGTTTGTGTGTGTCGGTGTTTGTGTCTCCGATTAAAGACGTGCTCAGGCTCAGACTGGCCCATCATTAGCTGACCTCCTGCTGAGATGGAAATCAACATTCTGCTGAGGTTTGATCATCAACATCTCTGTTCCCCCCTTTTGTCCATGGAGCAGCTAATTGCTCGGTTTGAAGCCCTCCTCTCTGAGTGTGGATCTCCTCTCTTGGATGTTCGACCTTCGCTCTGCAGAGTGATGTGTAGGAGAGTTAGAGCATTTATATTCTGATGAGGGAGAGCGAACATGAAATGTGGCAGAAGAAGGCATGAATCTGAAGACTTTCTTAAACTTTGTGAGGCTTTTCAATTGATCCTGTAGATCCAAATGACTAATGCAAATTAGATATGTCACCAAAAAGCAGACAATTGGACTCGAGTCGACTTGAGCCGCATTTTTACCACTGTGTTACATCGCCTTTCCTTTTAACAACACTCAGTAAACGTTTGGGAACTGAGGAGACCAATTTTGAAGGTTTTCTGGTGGAATTCTTTCCCATTCTTGCTTGATGTACAGCTTAAGTTGTTCAACAGTCCGGGGTCTCCATTTTTGTATTTTATGTTCCCAATTAGCCTGTTCACCTGTGGGATGTTCCAAATAAGTGTTTGATGAGCATTCCTCAACTTTCTCAGTCTTTTTTGCCACTTGTTCCAGCTTTTTTGAAACATGTTGCAGGCATCAAATTCCAAATGAGCTAATATTTGCAAAAAATAACAAAGTTTACCAGTTTGAACGTTAAGTATCTTGTCTTTGCTGTGTATTCAATTGAATATAAGTTGAAAAGGATTTGCAAATCATTGAATTCTGTATTTATTTATGATTTACACAACGTGCCAACTTCACTGGTTTTGGGTTTTGTACATTAAAATAAATAGATAAAAAATAAAATAAAGGAATGAAGGTTATAAGAAAGATAGAGAACAATAAAATAATGGGCTTTGAAATTATCTATGAAAAGATTTAGAGTATAACATAAGGTGAAACAAAAATAAACAATCAGAATTAAAAGTAAATAAAGACACCAATCTGTGAGCATAGCATAAAGAAATCAATAAAAACAAACAAGCTAAAGTGATAAGATCAATACGATCAAATTAAAGGCTAAAAAAAGACTGAACCGCAAATAGAAGACTAAAAAAAAAGAGTAAAACACAGAGAAAGAGAGAAGATAAAGACTTAAGCTCCCTGCTCAACTGTTTCACAGATATCACTAAATTCAGAAATATTTTATGTATCAAAAAAACACATCATTGTTTGTTTTTGTCAGTGTTTTAGGAAACAGAAAAAAACAGCAAACAAAACAAAATAACTGATATCTCCTTTGTGTGGGATTTAAAGGTTTGAATACCTAAAAGCTTTTACTATTATCTCATTCATTATTATTTTAAATACTTAACTTTAATGACATAATATAGTATTCATCAGAAACATTTTTTGGTGTGTTTGTCAAACTCAGTATCATCTATTAAAGTTATTTTTAGCGCTATTTTATTAGCATACATTTATGCATTTTCTAATTAAAATATTTGAGCATTTTAAGTCATCAGGTAATCAACTTTTAACTTTTTTTTGACACTTGTGCAGCTTTTTTGAAACATGTTGCAGGCATCAAATTCCAAATGAGCTGATATTTGCAAAAAATAACAAAGTTTACCAGTTCAAACATTAAGTATCTTGTCTTTGCTGTGTATTCAATTAAATATAAGTTGAAAAGAATTTGCAAATCATTGTATTCTGTTTTTATTTAGGATTTACACAACGTGACAACTTCGCTGGTTTTGGGTTTTGTAGAAACCCTTATGTGTGGACCCTGTTTTAGTGACGTTCCAGCTCCCTGCAGAGTCTCGTCCTGTTCCTACTTTAGATTTAACATCCCTGTAAAGTTTGTGTCACACCTCCAAAGAGCTGCATCACTAAACCCAAACTGCAGCCCTCTGCTGTCATCACGGCTCTTCTCCTCAAACCCTGTTATATCAGCAGTAACAGGCCGTGTTTGTGGTGAGTGCGTTTATTGGAGTCAATCAGCCATTATATGGTGTTTTTACAGACACAATCCCCTCCCTCACAGCCTTCCCTCCCTCTCAATCTCCCAATACTACAGAAGCCTGGAGGAGACGTTGTGCGAGCACAAAACGCACTTGTTCTCGGTGAAACACAGCTCTTTCTTCTGCCTTCAGGGCGCTGCTGTTAATCATGAATGGCAGTGATATGTTATTGTAGCTTCACTCCACCAAAAATCCCAGAGAAGGCCCTCCTTCTTCTCCTGATATATCACCCGCACATATAATTAAAACAACAAACGTGGCTGACTCATATCCTGTGCAAAAATATGAAACAAATGCGTGGAGCTGTGTGCGGCGGGGGGAGGGGGGAGAGTGGCAGGAAAAGTTAGGAGTCGACTCACGCTGCAGGCTTTAATTCGAAACATGGACGGAGGATTTCTGCAGCCACGAGGAGAACCAACGAGGGCTTCAGAGACCAAGTTAATGCTCTAAAGTTCAGACATAAGCCTCATCTGCATTTACCCAGCATGCTTTAGCTCAAATATCTGTTTTCTCATCCTTCAGTTTTGGTTTGTTGCTCGAGTTTAGACAAATGTGTTGATTACTTTTGTTTAGTGTTGCTTCCTCCTCATCAACATCCAGCTTGATTTTAAACCTCGGCAGTGTTACAGTAATGTAACTACTTTTTCAGAACAAAAGTAAAGTAACATGCTTAACGTAAGTACTTTTTCAGAACAAAAGTAAAGTGACATGCTACAACTGAAAATTTAAAAAGTAGCTCCTTTTTTAATGTGGCGCAACGTTACTTTTCCCACAGACAGGTCTAAAATTGGCGCTTTTTTAACTATATTTTAAGTATGCCCACCTCGCATAGTTAAAATTTGGAACTTAAAACAGTTTAAGAACAACATTTCTCAACCAGCTATTGCAAGGAATTTAGGGATTTCATCATCTACGGTCCGTAATATCATCAATGTTGTCATGCTTTTGGAAACTGTGGTCGTCGTGTCCTCCGGACCAAAGAGGAAAAGAACCATCTGGACTGTTATAGGAGCAAAGTTCAAAAGCCAGCATCTGTGATGGTATGGGGGTGTATTAGTGCCCAAGGCATGGGTAACTTACACATCTGTGAAGGCACCATTAATGCTGAAAGGTACATACAGGTTTTGGAGCAACATATGTTGCCATCCAAGCAACGTCTTTTTCATGGACGCCCCTGCTTATTTCAGCAAGACAATGCCAAGCCACATTCTGCACGTGTTACAACAGCGTGGCTTCGTAGTAAAAGAGTGCAGGTACTAGACTGGCCTGCCTGTAGTCCAGACCTGTCCCCCATTGAAAATGTGTGGCACATTATGAAGCGTAAAATACAACAACGGAGACCCCGGACTGTTGAACAACTTAAGCTGTACATCAAGCAAGAATGGGAAAGAATTCCACCTGAAAAGCTTCAAAAATTGGTCTCCTCAGTTCCCAAACGTTTACTGAGTGCTGTTAAAAGGAAAGGCGATGTAACACAGTGGTAAAAATGACCCTGTGACAACTTTTTTGAAATGTGTTGCTGCCATTAAATTCTAAGTTAATGATTATTTGCAAAAGAAAATAAAGTTTCTCAGTTTGAACATTAAGTATCTTGTCTTTGCTGTGTATTCAATTGAATATAAGTTAAAAAGGATTTGCAAATCATTGTATTCTGTTTTTATTTACGATTTACACAACGTGCCAACTTCACTGGTTTTGGGTTTTGCACATAAAGTGTGTGTGAGTGTGTTTGATAACCAGGAAACAAGGAAGTGGACAAACTGTCTACTGCAGTCGTGTTTTGTTTTATTATTTGGAGCTGGAAGATAATCAGGGGGATTCACACAGAGGCTGTGTCTGAAATGCCATACTAACGTCCTACTCATAAGTGTGACGTCTAAATGAGTATATAGAACGTTCACATTAGATAGTATGAAAAGATTGAGTGTTTTTATTTACAATTTACACAATGTGACAACTTCACTGGTTTTGGGTTTTGTAGATTTCTCTTTTTAAAAAGTAATATATCACATTAGGAAAGGAAATAGCTGGAGGTTGATTATTTTGGGCTTTTTTTGATCGACCTGGTTGTTTATTTCAGAAAAAAAAAGTGGAAACACTGGACAGGGTATGTGGCATGATTTAAAATAAAGAGCACAAAAGAAATAACTGTTATGTTCTCCGTAGTAGAACTTTTTGTAGGACTTCACATTTAGGAACAGATATGGGGTTCTGTCCAAAGTCAAGCAATGTAAAAGTAACTTTTTTAAGAAGTTACGAGTAACGAGCAAACACTACTTTTTAAAAGTAACTTCCCCAACACTGAACCTCAGTAATCTGATCAATAAGTCTGGTTGTCCCAAACATCTTGGAGAACTAACCTCAGGTCTCATGTGGATGTGGGTCAGGTCTTCTGGTCTCTTCACGTGATCCCAGAGACTCCTTGTTCTTCTGAAGACAGTTTGTAGAGATGTTCGCTGCTTGTTCGGGATCATTGTCCTGCAGCAGAATAAATTCAAACACTTAAAAAAACAAGCAGTGTGATACGACTGTGATAATGCTATGAACTGTGATCTACGCTGTTCTCACATTTTTATACTGAACTGGCAGCTGCAACACGTTAGCTAAGTGTTTACCACTGCTCTCTCTAACCCCCTCCTTCTTTATTTGGACATCTGTTTGAGTATAGGGGTGAAAACCTGTACATAAAGTTTAATTAAACATTCAAAGACAAAACAAACAGCTAAACAGCTCATGACAGTGCCTGCTTGACATCTAGGTTTCAGGTGAATCGTCCTTTTTCGCTTACAAAGGTTCCTAACGGAGCAAAATGATCTGAAGTAGTTCATGATCAGAGCTGTTTGAAAAGTCTAAATGTTTAGGAAAGGAGGCTCAATGCTTCCTTTATTAGCTCCTTTAGCATAGGATACACTGGAGCATCCTTTACAAAAGGAAAGGAGATTATTTTGTTCCACAATTCTCTGCGGCAACAGCATGATATCCGACTGCTGTTCATCCTTTCTAAAGTTTACCAAAACCTGCCTTAACTTTCCAGCAGTCTGATTCTCTGAAGAGAGCAGGATATGAGACATTTGATGTTGATTCTGTTTTAAACTTGGTTCAATATGAATCATTTTTACTCTATTAGATTGTGGTCTTAACAGTTTCTGCCTTTCTTTCCTTCAGTTCATTTGTTTTCATGCACTGATTGGTGTTCATGTTGATAATGAGAGGACAGATTTATTTACATCCTCACTTCAACATCGGTTATGCACACCTCATTTTTACCAGGTTGTTAATGTTCAAATTGTCCAAAGGAACAACATTGTCATGATACACCAGCTCTTCTAAGATGAGCCTTTTGTAGTTCATCTTCAGAAAACTGTAGTTTCACCGCAGCAGTAACATCCGCCGTCACATTCTCCTTTCTGTAACCTCATGATGTTCTCCATCAGGGTTAAGGAAAAGTGGTTAGGAAAGGGCTTATTCGACCGTAGCCCTTGTCTACCAGAAACAAACAAACAAAGAACACACCTGGAGGAAATGAAAGGCTGGCAAAGAACAACACCCAAAAATGCGAGGATTGCAATGTGGAAGCACTTTGGGCTTCTCTGTGTGTCGATTATGTGCAACACAACAAACAACAACTAAACTCAAAACAACAATACTCACATGAATAGTGTTAACTGCTTGATTTCTTGACCATGTTGCCTTGCTTTGCAGCTTTCATTTGCATTTCATCTGAAAACTGCTTCTCTCTTATTGTTGTAATGTTACTGTACACTAGGGCTGGGTATTTCCAGCAACCCCACGATACAATACGTAAACCGATACACATACATTGTGAACACTGCCTGCACTTTTAACAGAATTCCCAGCAACTTTTGTTTTTATTACATGAAGAAAAAGAACAAGCTTTAGTTTTAAATTATTCTTCAACTTAAGAACTTTAGTTCAGGTCCCCAAAGATAGAAAACTTAAGTCTAAATTTGGAACATGTGTTTTATCATATAGCTTTGCTTCTACTTTGAACTGTGCCATTTTTAACATTACCAAAAGTGTATTTACAACAACTGTCCAAACATTGAGGCTGTATCGATTCTGTAGAATCCGTATCGATACACGTATCCCCAAGAAGTGCATGACGATATTTTGCCGTATCGATACTTTGAGCACAGGCCTGCTGTACACACTTTTTTTCTTTTCTTATTACTTTTATTATTTATATTATTTCAAAAGCTTCCTGTGGACAAGTGTTGCCAATTAGGACATGTTCTAAAACAGTCAAACAACACATCTGGTTTGTCCAATGTGAATGTGATGTCCACATCAAACAAACAATAAATAAATGAATAAATAAAATGACAAATATGTGGGCCACTTAATATGAAAGGACATGTTGCCCATTGATGTGGCCTGTGGAGAGGTAAATGTTAAAGTGATCTAGTGAAAATTCACGTTAAAGGTGCTATGAGGAGAATCTATTACCGGCGACATAAAGACTCTGCTACCCATGAGCACGCGTGGGGACTGTCGTCATGCTGTGTTCCAGTAACCTCGAAACTGGGAGTGACATCATCTCTGACTTATCCGCGTTCCAGTTAAAGTTGGAAAAAAACATGCCGATCTACCAGGCTATTGTTAGCTGTTGTTAGCACACCCTGTGTTGTTGCATGAAGAATGTGATTATCACTATGGCAGCATTTTTGTAAATATAAGTCTAACAATACTATGTATACAGCTGATCTAGAGCGACACACCCCAGTCAGAAGTGCAAATAAATTGATTATTACAGGAGCTAAATAACTGTTCACACTGGGGGCATCCATCTTCCATTGTCAACTCGGGGGTGGCGAGGTTTCACCGAGTTCCCAGTAGGAAATTCAGACTTTGGGGGACGTTCCAGTTGCAGTTTCCTACTCGGAACTCGGAAATTCCTACTTCTGGCTACAACTGGAATGCACCAAAAGACGTGACCCAATCCAAAGTGTGTGTTTGTTGTGATGCTAATGAATGCAGCTCAGACCTTCCTCAGAACTCTGCATTGCTTTACAACTTCTTTTTTCAACAACTTACAGGATGCAAAGCCACGAGGTAATGTATCTCTTTCTAGTTACGTAGTGGTAGTTTTTGATGTGTGACAACAAGCAATTTTTGGAAAACTTAGTATTGTAGTTTTGTGGCCGGCTATATATCCCTACTTACAGCCCGGTGCTCTAAGACGTGTCTGAATAATATAAATTTGCTCTAGTTTTAATTGTCTTGTTCCTGAAGTTGAGTATCCAGGCCAATCCAGCCCTGTCCGACCAGACCGTGAAGCAAAGGAATAGCATTTGTAGATAACCTATTTTGATGCTATAAAACGAAAACCAAATCAGCTTTGACTTTTAGTAAAAGTGGCAGCCCCAGTGCCAGAACTCGGTAGATCCCTTAAAAAAACCAAACCAGCTGAGTCAAGCAGAGTGGAAAAGTCCTATATTACTAACTCTGAAGATGAAACAGAGAGGGGATCAACTTCTTCCCACCACTGTGCCTCTGCAGTGTTCAGGGCAAAGCTGGAGCACTAAAATGAGCAAATATCTTGGCTTTAACGGCGCTGTGAAAAAGCCTGTGGGCCGTGACTTCCACACTTTTACTGTGACAAACTAGTAAAAAAAACTTTACTTTCCAAGAGTCTGTTTTTCAGTATCTGGAGTAAAAGAGGCTGCACTTTTACCGCCTCCAGGAATCTGCTGCTGCAGAGAAAAGTGTTTGAGATGGTGAAGTTTGTCCTGGTGAAGCTCTTTCTCTCATTACGTCTGCTCTTTAGGCTCTTTACGCTCTTAAAGCTGACCCCCCCCCCTCAGTCCCTCTGCTCTCAGCTCAGGATCCATCACGCCATAAGTCAGCGGGCCGTCCTCCTCGCTGTCACTGATACGCTGTAATAACCTCATCCAGACCGCCGGGCCTCGCCGTCCTCTCCTCCCCCTCAGCAGGTAACAGAGCGAGGGAGGGAGGCGGGGAGGACGGAGGGTCAATCATCCAGATTCCTCACATGTTTCAGCCTCAGAGCTGCAGAGTGTTTCAAATAGCTGAGATGCCTTCGCGTGGAGCTGCAGTGAGCTCAGCTGAAAGAGGAGCAGGAGGTTAAAAATGGGACTTTGGTCTTTGTGCTGCATTTGGGGGCTTCTGTTTATGAAGCTGGACAGTACAGATGATATGACCGAGACTTGCTGCTGCAGCATTACAGTGACCGGCCGGAGACAAACTGTTAATCTGCAGCAGACAAGAACAGAAGTGTCTCCAACTGTAAACTGAGACAAACTGTCAGAATATATCAGAATTAGGGCCCAACCGATACATCGGCCGATTGTAGCCCTTTTCAAAGTATTCAACATCGGCCAGAGTTTTGCCAATGTAACCCCGATATATTCTTAATTTCTCATAAAACAGTAAACGCTGTTCGGTGTCCAAGCCGCGCAGAATGACGACGTGAAAGATGGCGACGCACATTGGTGGCGGCTCTTATTAGCTCTCTGCTGGTTGCTGTGTGTATAGATGACTCGCCCACACACTCACACGGAGTTGTTCTTTTAAGCCTGAAGGTCTGACATGACGAGCAACTTTCTGCAGTGCACAATGTCCCGCTGCTGCTGGACACAGAGATTACCATCATAGATTATAGCCAGAAAATTCTAACTTTTTGGAGCTGAAATGTTTGTTTCACTTTCTGCTAAAATCCATAAAAATCAAAATGTCCATAAAATTCAACATATAGTTTTTTTGTATCTCATTTGATGCATTAGGTGTTTTTGGCAACTGATAATCCATTTGAGGACATTTTTATCATTTATCTGATTGTATTCAGATGTTTTTTGTAATTTGTTGATCATATTGAGTAGATAGAGGTATTATAAAAGTATGTATCAAATATGATACAATTGGCTTTATATGGTTAAGGTTCCTAATGCTATGGCCACACCGGACGCGAATTGGCGTATTACACGCACGTAGTGCCTGTGATGCGCCGCGCGTAACGCCCGCGGCTGGACGCCGGACCATTTTGACAAGCTGAGGGGCAACGCGCGTCACTGCGCAGGCGGAGTAGAGAGCCAGAGCCAGTTGGACTCAGTGATGACCCGTGCAGGCAAATCCAGCTGGAAACGAATATTTACAGAACTTACCTTCAAAACCTGTCTCCTCAGAGACTTTCACCCAAGCCTGCTCCTTTTTGTTCCGGTCTCTGTAGAGTACACACATCGAATCGTATAGCAAACAGCGCAGATCAACCTCTCCTCCATCTTTCAGAGGGGTTTGAGCAGGAGCAGGTGGCCGGAGCGTCACATGTCATCAAATCAATGACGTCAGGGGGGAATGTCATCGCTGATTCGCTGCCGCAGCACAGCGTCACGTGAATTTGCGTCGAAAGTTCAATATTTTCAACTTGAGCGTAGAGGCGTTTAACTCGCCAAACGCGTCCAACGCGCCGCCCCAGGCGAATCTGCATCCAAACACTTCTTTGCATTGACTTTGTATGTAATTTCGCCGCGCGTCCTGGCGAATTCCCGTCCGGTGTGGCCGTAGCATAAGAGCACAGTGGCCTCCATAACCCTTAAATGGAAGAAGTTTGGGACAACAGGAACTCTTCCTAGAGCCAAACTGAGCCATCGGGGGAGAAGAGCCTTGGTGGGAGAGGTAAAGAAGAACCCAAAGATCACTGTAGCTGGACTCCAGAGATCCAGAGGGGAGATGGAGAAAGTTCATGTAGGTCAACCATCACTGCAGCCTCCACCAGTCAGGGCTTTATGGCAGAGTGGGCCGACAGAAGCCTCTCCTCAGTGCAGGACACATGAAAGCCTGCATAGAGTTCACCAAAAAACACATGAAGGACTCCCAGACTATGAGAAATAAGATTCTCTGGTCTGATGAGACCAAGATGGACCTTTTGGCCTTAATTCTCAGAGGTATGTGTTGAGGAGACCAGGCCCTGCTCATCACCTGCCCAGTATAACCCCACAGTGAAGCCTGGTGGAGCAGCATCATACTGTGGGGGGGTTTCAGCTGCAGGGACAGGACCATTGGATGACATTAAAGGAAAGATGAATGGGCCAAATACAGAGATATGCTGGACCAAAACCTTTTCCAGAGTGCTCAGGATCTCAGACTGGGCCGAGGGTTCACCTTCCAATAAGACAATGACCCTGAGCACACAGCTAAAATAATGAAGGAGCCAGAGCCCTGACTTAAACCCAACTGAGCATCTCTGGAGAGACCTGAAAATGGCCGTCCACTATGTTCACCATCCAACCTGACAGAACTGGAGAGGATCTGCAGGAGGACTGGCAGAGGATCCCCAAATCCAGGTGTGACAAACTTGTTCATCACTCCCAAGAAGACTCATGGCTGTATGAGCTCAAAAGGCTCGTACTCAGTACTGAGCAAACTGTCTGAATACTTAAGACCATGTGATATTTCAGTTTTTCTTTTTTAATTAATCTTCAAAAATTTCTACAATTCTGTTGTTTTTTGTCAATATGGGCTGCTCTGTGTACATTAATGAGGAAAAAAAACGTAAATGATTTTAGGAAATGGCTGCAATATAACAAAATGTGAAAAATTTAAGGCGGTCTGAATACTTTCCATACCCACTGTAGTTACTCCTTTGGGAGCAGGTAGGTCTATAGAAATGTGTTTTCAGTGTTTGAGCCCTCTGAGTGCCTGGAACTGATTGTTGGTATTACCTATTATGGTACCTTTAGGAAGACCACTTTCTGTTCTTATTCTGTTAGCTGTCGTCGATAAGTGTACAATTTGTCAAGTTTGGTATTCTGGCACGCATACGTACATCTTGAAACGCCAATTTCTGATTTGGTAGATAATAGTATGTGTATTTTCTCCTTTTATTATTATTACTATTATTATTATTATTATTATTGTTATTATTATTTACTTTATTTCAATTTTACTTTTACTATTATTATTAGTAGTAGTATAATTATTAACATTATTCTCTTGTCTTATTTATCTATTTATCCTTGCGGTTATTTTAAGTATCAGTATGTGTTATTATTCTATTATCACTATATATAACTATGACAATAAGGATAAAAAAATATTACCGTAATCTTTTTTATCATAACCTTGATTACTCAACTCTTTTTACTTTATTATTTTATTTTGTTAGTTTTTTCTTTTTTTATTATTATTATTACTTTTAATATATTTTTTTAATTTATTTATTATTACTGTTTAAAAAATGTTTTTACTATTTCTTTTCCACTTATTTACTTTCAGGTTTTTTTTGTATATGTATGTATGTATTTTTCTACTTTTTTCGGGGGGGGGGGGTTCTATGTAAGTATATATGTATTTGTATGCTTATAGATACGCATACCTATATTTTACATTATGACTGCACTTACTGCTCTTATGTTGTCCATTGTGACAAACTTCATAACTTATGTCGATGACATGATTTGCCAATGTCAAGATGCACACATTCATCGTGATGAATGGAAAAACGCTGTTAAGTGCCAAAAATTCAATAAAAAATAGTGTTTGAAAAAGAAAATCTGCAAAACTGAAGGACAGACAGCACCTAAATTCTCCCTCATTTCCACTTGTCTTTATCTGCAGATTCATAGATATATGGATGATGCCACTTCGAGTTCAATGCAAGGACGTAGAGTCAGCGGACACAACCTGCAGCCACTGAAGACGACTTGATTTATTCAGGGCAGATTAACCTTTAGGCAAACACAGGCAGCTGCCTGGGGCCCCGAGGTGTCCAGGGGCCCCCAAACATCTCATAAAAATGAATAAATACAGTTTTTTTGCGGTTCAAAGCAGTTATTAATATTTAAGTCTGAATTTACATGCTGTTGTATGAAGTAGAGAAGATCAACATCCATATTTTATCATCATTTTGTCAGTAGACCTCATACATTTGATGGCATTGGTTTTATTTTCAATCATAATATCCTGAAAAATACTTTAACCCTTTAACTGCTCGCTAGACTGTTTGGCAGAGGTCAATAAATGCAGGAATATTTCATTTGTTAAAAGAACATAACACATCATTGTTTGTTTCTCTCAGTGATTTAGGACACAGAAATAAATTCAAACAAACCAAAAGTATGAATATTTTCTTTGTGTAGAATTTTAAAAGCTACAAGTTATCATTATTATAATCATTATTTTAAAAAAAAAAACGTATCTAAAACATTTACAAATATGATTATATATATATATATATATATATATATACATATATATATAATCTATTATTCATTAAAAAAACTTTTGTATTTTGTTTTGTGTTTTTCAAACTCACTATCATCTGTTATAAGTTGTGTTTGCTACTATATTTACATATATTTCTGCCTGTTCTAATTTATTTTGTCCCAATTTTTTGTGCAATTATATGTCATTACCTAATTAACCATTAGCTTTTAAAACCTTTAACTCCCACACCAAGACAATTTCTGGTTATTGGTTTGTTTTTAGTTTTCTTTGTTCCCTTGAGTGATCACAAAATCAAACGAGGATTTGATTATTTCTGTTTTTTAAAACATTAAATATCCCTGAATTTACTGATGACGTCTACCAAACCATTGAGCTGGTAGATAAAGGGTTAAACATAACTTTTCAAACTATATGACACTTAGTATAAAAAGCATAAGACCCCTGCACAGGATAGTTTTATTAAAAAAAATATTATTTATGTCCCTTTAGAGGCTCTGTAATCATAAACATTAATATTCAAAATCTTATTTTGATCATAAATATTATTCCCTGGATGGGGAGACATATAAACATGGTTATTTAACTAGCAACTTGAGCTTTAAGATAGCTAACAGATTTCAAAAGCAGGACAAGGGGCCTAATCAACAAACTCACTTTCTGTCAAAACAGAACTAAATCACAGAATTTGAAGTAATGCATTTAGTTTTGTTATGTTATCCGGGACAAGATTAAAATAATAAAAAAACTTTAATTAGCACAGTACAGGGATATGAAGGGCCCCAATGACTGGGTTTGCCTTGGGCCATCATATGACTAAATACGCCCCTGGATTTATTCACAGTAACAAACAGGGATGGGGTTTCCATCGGCCACATCCATCAGTCATTCTGTCAAAAACTGTTTGGGAAATCATTTTTGTGTTTCCTTCATTTTTTTTTGGAAATGATTGGTGGGCCGCATGAGTGAGGTGAAGGGCCGCATGTGGCCCCCGGTTAGCCATTTGCCCACCCCTGTTCTAATAAGAACTTTTAGCTTTTTGAAACTTGTTTTTTTTTTTTTTTGCATCGTGAAGAAAAAAAATGACTCTTTTTTTTTTTACATATTAGATATTCCTGAATTTATTGACCTCTGCCAAACAGTTGAGCTGGGAGTTAAAGGGTTAAGTCAGCACCCCCCAACTCGAGGTTGTTGTCACCCCCTGCTCCTGATTCTTGTTTTTTTGCCTCATGTTTTTTTTCCAGTTTAATCCAATAAAAGTGTCCAACAGGCCTGATCCTCCCGTATTCCAAGCACTTTTATTTCTGGTCGTTTTGCCCTGCTCTCCGTGTTCGTGCACGCTCTTTCTTTGAAGCATTTGGCGAGGTGCAGCTCCCATGGATCCTGCACTGCTGATAAAAGTCTGCTCCCCCTCCCACCTGGCTGGCACCGCCGCTCCTCATAAAATATTACCCAGAGGCCTTTTCAGGGAGAAACTGGGAGATACTTTGAGTGGAACTGACAACTTTATGCCTCCATATAAACCAAGAACGAACACAGACTTTTACTGACGTCCAACAACGAGCAGAATCCTCCCTCCTCTTTCTGCTCTTTACCTTCCTCCACAGATCAACGCTCACACGGACATCGCAGCTGATTTGGTTCACAGAAGGGTCGTTCTGGGAAACATTCAGGACTTCACTCTCTGCTGACACAGACCTTTGTTTTCTCTGTGAGCTAACGGTCCTTAAAGAGTTAATTACAACGGCTCAATATTCAACTTTAGTCAGCTAATGACTCGGCTCTGACTCGAGCGAGGGAACAGTGTCGACCGCAGAGCCACGAGGTCGGTCCATGTCAGGATCCAAAGTCTGACACCAGGAGAGGATCCAGCGAATGTTTAAAGATTTGTTTTTTGTTCTGTGGGAGTCAGAAAAAAAACTTAGAAGTTCTATGGAAGCCTGGAGGGACATAAGGGAGAAAAAATGTTACAGCAAAAAAATGAAAAAGGTTCAGACATCTGCGAGAAGTCTAACTGGTGTTAGATTAACTGGTGACAGTCCAGGCAGATGTGAAGGGGGCGTGGCTTTGAAGGACCCTTTTGTTTACTATCCAAACGTCTCCCAAATCCATATTATACACAACAATTAGCTCTTTACACTCATTTACTTACTTGGTGGTGGAAGTGACTTCACAACATTTAGCATGACAACAAAAGATTTTAAAGAATTACAGACTTGTTTGACGGCGTAAATATACCAAAGGTAATATATAGGTAACTATCTTAGATGCCTGATAAAAATGTCAAACTTTCGACAGTGTCAGCTTGTGATAGCCCCGAAACCTGCATTTTACCGTCACTTCGGCGTAGCAACAAACAATTCGTTAAAGAGAAGTTGGTTTTTTATGTGGAGGAAAAGTAATGTGGACAACTAGATACATGTTCCCCTTACTCATTTCTGTATAAAGTTATTTTTAATTTACACATGCACACATATTCACCTTACTCATTTCTTTGTATATAAGTTATGAAAGCTTTTCAGCAGTATATGGTTGACCATCTGTATATATTTATGTGTGTGTGTCTGATATGAGTGTGCACCATTCTGTAATCTGTTATTTTTATTTTGAATCAATAATAACACTTTTACGAAGCACAGGTATCCTGTAGTTTGTGTCCAATCGTAGTGGGATGGTTGTTAAAAACTGAGTGTTGCACAGTAGTGCCCCACCAAGAATATTTTTCACCAGCCACCACTGATTAAAACAGTGCATATATTTTGCAAACTATAGGCGCTAAACTCACTCAAGTCCAGCCACTGAGCTGAAAATGGAAAAATTAGAGCAGAGACTGAGAGCCAGACCTTCTCGTCCAACATCAGAGTGTGAGCTCACAAATGCTCTTCTGGAAGAATGGTCAAAAATTCCCATAAACACTCCTAAACCTTGTGGACAGCCTTCCCAGAAGAGTTGAAGCTGTTATAGCTGCAAAGGGTGGACCCACGTCAGATTGAACCCTATGGATTAGGAATGGGATGGCACTGAAGTTCATATGAGAGTCAAGGCAGGTGAGCAAATACTTTTGGAAATATAGTGTATGTCAATATATTCATTTTTTTATCGCTTGACCACATTTGTATGGGAGAATTGTCCTTTTGTCTTCATTTAACACAATCAAAATAAAGTATACAATCAATTAAACCTTTAAAGGTGCTACGAGGAGAATCTATTACCGGCAACATTAAGGGGCCGTTTACATGGAAACTCCTGACTTGAAGCCGCAAAGATTCTCCCTTTCCGTTTTCGAATTCTTCTGCGTTTACATGACAACGCTCGGAGACGAGTTAATCCCCTGTAAATCCACTGTAGTGTGCATGCCGGTTCAGTAGATGGCGGTGTAGGTCTGCAGAGATTCAGCGCTGCTACAACACACGAACGAAGAAGAAAACCTTTCACAAACAACAATGGCGGACAGACGCACAGAGAAGCAGGAGTTTCTTTTTTGGACAACAAATCAGTTCGGACAACAAATCTGTCTGGATAGTTTTGTCTGGATAACAAACCGAGCACGGTAAGAGGCTCACACGTTACTCGGCGGACGGAGGAAGCTGCTGTTGTTCCTGGTATGCGCGCGCAGCCTCCATGTGAAAGAGTACTGCGCATGCGGTGACGTCAGCGTTTCCCCCTGAAACCCCTGCCTCATGTAAACCCCTGCTCTGTGTTTACACAAGGCCGGATAGAGGAGCGGAATCAAATCTTTCCGCTCTGGGGAGCGGTGTCAAAAGTTTCCGTCTTCACTGGAAACGCAACGTGGTCTCATCTAAACGGAAGGCCAAAACGCAACGAAATGTTTGCGGAATCGATCGTTTTCGGCGTCATGTAAACGGCCCCTAAGACTCTGCTACCCATGAGCACGCGCGGCGACTGTCATAAAGCTGCTTTCCAGTAACCTCGGAACTGGGAGTGACATCATCTCCGACTTATCGGCATTCCAGTTGAAGTCAGAAAAAAACATGCCGATCTACCAGGCTATTGTTAGCTGTTCACACTGGGGGCATCCATCTTCCATTGTCAACTCGGGGGTGGTGAGGTTTCACCGAGTTCCCAGTAGGAACTTCAGACTTTGGGGGACGTTCCAGTTGCAGTTTCCTACTCGGGACTCGGAAATTCCTACTTCTGACTACAACTGGAACGCACCAAAAGACGTGACCCAAGCCAATGCGTGTGTTTGTTGTGATGCTAATGAATGCAGCTCGGACCTTCCTCAGAACTCTGCATTGCTTTACAACTTCTTTTTTCAACAACTTACAGGATGCAAAGCCACGAGGCAATGTAGCTCTTTCTAGTTACGTAGCGGTAGTTTTTGATGTGTGACAACAAGCAATTTTTGGAAAACTTAGTATCGTAGTATACATATATCTACTAAAGTAGAATTAAAGTACAGAAGTTTCCTCCTTTTCAGGCAGCTGTAAATGAGTGTAAATGTGAATTCAGAGCCCGTCACAGCTCACAGCTCTGATAATATCGAGGCCTCGCACACCTCATCCATCCATTCTCTCGCTGTTTTGACTTTTTAAACAAATAAAATAAGATAATCTAATCCGCCCACAGCTGAGGACGATGATCTGACGGCTTGAACAGAGAGCTGTTGAAGCTGCTGGCTCCTCCTGCTCTATGTTCTCTGACAAAGTTAGACATTAGCGCTGATGGCAGCATTCCTGTGTCCGAGCCGCAGGAAGCAGCCAGGTTAAACATTACACCGTGTTCTGGGGAAAAATGCTTCCCTGAAGTCTCGGAGCAGAGTGTCCGATCATACGGGACAGGTGTGTGCGTGGTGCTGCTTTAATGTGCTGCTCTCTCCAGGAGGCCGTGATGATGTCCTGCTGCTGGGAAATACACCCAACGGCCACTTTATTAGGTACATCTTTCAAGGGGTGTGAATCACCGCCATCAGCAGGATCAGATAAGATATCGATTATCTGGATACAAATTAGGGCTGAACGATTTGAGAAAATAATCTAATTGCGATTTTTATCCCCAATATTGCGATTTACTCTGCAATTGTTTTAATGTTCCTCATCTTATGTATTCTTAAACAAACATAAGTAGATCTTTTTATAGTAAAACCAATATGACATTAAATTAATCTAAGGATAAAAGATTTGAGAAAAAGTGGAGAAGTGAAGAACAGAAGCAAAATAGGTATGAAATTGTAAAAACTGGGTAAAAATGGTATGAAAGCGGAAAAAGGTTAATAAATAGGTGCAAATAGGTATGAAATTGCAAAAAATTGGGAAAAATTGGCAAAATAATCCAAAAGTAATTTGGGAAAATTGATTATGGCAGCAAAATTGGGAATTAAATTTGAAATTAAATTTCAAAAACCATGTAAAAATTCTAAAAATGGTTCTGACAATGGCCTAAAAATATGAATGGTGCCAAAATAGGCATAAAGTTGTAAAAACAGGTTTAAAAAAGGTAAAAGTGGGGAAAAAGTGTATGAATAGAGGTAAAAAATAGGCATAAAATTGCAAAAAACTACATCACAATGCCAAATAGTCAACACATTTTGGGCTAAAAATATGAATGAAAAGGAAAACAAACAGCAGTCCTCAGAGCTGCAGTTTAGACCTATAAATGTCTGAACTGTGAACTATAATATTTAGCCTATAACAGTGCATATACTTCAATTCTTCAAGTATGATCAAATTCTGTCAACTCAACAGTAGATGTAAAAATCAAATATTGTCTTTTTATGCAGACTTACACAAACATACAGTTGCTGCCTGTCTCCAGTTCAAAGTAGTTGGTAGTTGTACTCACCGCAGTATACGGTGAACTGTAGCGGTATATTTTGCACACGGTTGTTGTTTTGTCCACAATCTTCTCACCGTTCTCTCGTCTTTTACATGGGAAGCCAAAATAGGCCGACACAACTGATTTATTTGACGAAGGAGCGTCAGCTAACTCCTCGACCTCGTCTTCCTCCATTCTGAAGCGAGAGTTTTGCTACGGTAGGCAAGGAGGGTAAAAAATCACCAGTCGTGCGCGTGCACCTACGCATTTTTTATTTCGTGCTTTTATTTTGTGCGTCTTTGAATTTTTTTCGTCATTTTTTTTATTTCGCGAAATTTTGTGCCACGAAATTTCTTTACACCCCTACTACGGTGATACATTTCCTTGTGCTGTAGTTTTTGTTTTATTGTCTGTATGTTTCTGACCGTTTGTCAAAGGCTTCCATAAACTTCTGTTTTAAAAAGTGCCACATAAATAAAAGCTGTGTTCGAAATCGCTCACTATCACGGATATAGTGCACTATAAAGTGTGTTCGCCATTTCGTAGTGTTGTTCGAATTCTCGGCAGTTAATTTCATTCACTATATAGTGCACTACTAAATACCCACAATGCACAGCAAAAGTGAGTGTACATTTGATGTACCCTATATTGTACTCCTGTATACCACAATGCAATGCAGTTGTGGTTTTCCACAGAAGAAGAAGAGAAGGAAGGCTGTTAGGCGCTGCTTTCATTCACAAATGTAAAAAAAAGTTAGGATATCTTTAAAACGTTCATAGCATAGCTCTTTAATGTCTTTAGCGGCTGTAAACAGCTTCAAAATTTGCTACTTATCCTCCCGAGTGCCCGGTTTGTGTACGTGAATTTTGGCGCGTCCACTTCCGTCACAGGAATATCCGGCTCATCAACTGACGCTACAACGTTTAGAAAATGTCAGTGTAGTGTCCGAAATGTCGTTTGGTCATTCCCTATGCCGTCCACTATTTCATTTACACTACATAGGGGATAGTGAGTGAGTGAATGAGTGGACAGTTTCAAACACAGCTAGAGTTATGCAGTTGGTCCACGTTGCCCAGCCTCATGAAGTTTTGTGGTGGCCATGTGGCATCTAAACACCGTTTGGCGGTTATTTTCTCCGCAGATGTTCCTCCTGACCGTGATCTTTAGGAGCTTTTTGTCACACATGGTGATAAAGTGAAGTCTAAAGAGGGCTGAAGAAACAAACCGGGCCATTCAGGCTCTCCTCAAACGTGCCCACCTCGGAGACGTTCCCAGCATGCACTGCTCTGTGTGATTAAAGATGGAGGGAGGCCCCGGGGCGTAAATCAGCAGGTCAGTGAATGGGCTGTCTGACGTTTGACCCCCGGGGCGGAGAAAAGCCTCTGCTCTCTGTCATGATGTCATCAGCCAGTCATTACGGCCGAGCCATCAACACCTCCACGGCCCCGCCCCCTCCCTCACCAACGCCACGCCGCGATTGGACAAGCCCGGGGCCTCGGCACCTAAATCACCGAGCAGGGCGGCAGTTATAGACTTGACCTTGGTGCTGCCCCCCCCCCCCGCACACACACACACACACATATTTAAGCGTGTTTATTGTTTCTGCAGCAGCAGGAGGACAAGATGGAGGGCGTTCTGGGGGCCGTAAACAAAATGTTTTATTTGCTGCAGTTAGTCACGTTTAAATAGAGCAGCCTGAGAGCAGCTCATAATGGCTGTGCAGCGGTATGTTAAACATCCGGGGAAGTCATTCACGCTTTTAGAAGGACCAGGTTATAAAAGGGGATCAACAGGCTGACTAATCCTGGGTTTGAATGTGAGGAGAATCAACTTTTATTTCTCAAAAAAGAGATAAAAAAAAAGAAATTAGTGTTGTTGTGAACATTTGTTTCAAAAAATTTAAGGAAAAACCGAAATAGACTGAAACTTTAACCAAACTTAAAGATGCTACGAGGAGTTTCTAAGTAATTAAAAAAAGTCCCACTTTTAGATATATGCCTGATCTACGGAAGAGGATTAGGGCCACTGAGAAAAAAAATTCTCTAAAGAAAAAAAAGTCCAAATTTTGAGAAAAAAGTCAGAATTCTGAGATTACAGTCACAATTCTGACAACAACAGCAGCTTGTGATTGGATGATTGTTTAGCTCATCACACTCATCACAGACCAATCCATATCAAGCAACACTGCTATAACGTGGCATATGTAGCGGCTAAATGTAGCAGCTAATGGATAACTGTTAGCCATTTGCCATAGCGGCTAACAGCTGTTAGCTGGTAGCTTAACTACCTTAAGACTATCGTTTCACATTAAATTGTACCACACAGATGTATCATTTAACACTTACCGTAAAATACCAAATAAACGCCCGATCCCAAATAGACGCCCCTTCCAAATAAACGCTGTGTGTAATTTATTCACATTCTCCTCCCTCTGTATGTCAACAAATGCATGTTGGCTCTGTTTCATGACAGTGCAGTTACATTCAACTTCCACAGAGGGCACCAGAGAGCAGAAAGACAGAATCTTACAGGCTAGGGCTCTGAAAATTCAATGAAGAAGACGTTGCCACTGCCGCTGTTTGATATTTGTCCTTAACTAACGCCAGGGAGGCCGATCACGTCAGTTAGCGGTACGTTGCTGCTTATCTCCATGGCCCTGGTGCAGCGAAAAAAAAAAAGTACACCTTAACTTAAATAGCAGTCATTCCTGATCATTATTAAGAGTGTTTAGAGAGAGCTGAGTTGAAAGAAGAAGACAAGAGTGTAACAATGGTACTGTAATCTTGCCTTGAAAATGTAAAGGTGATATTCATACTGGTGTAAAAAAATAATTTGATTATATTTACCACAATTTTTCACCTTTTGCTAAGTAAAATTTTTGTGCAAAAGGAATTAAACGCCTGTCCCAAATAGTCGCCTGGTCCCAAATAAACACCTGGTCTGCTCAGTAATTGAAGCAAATAAACGCCTCGGCTACTATTTGGTATTTTACGGTTTATGTGACATGAACCTTGTCAAAGACAATCTATATGAAGTAAACTGATGAGAAGAGCAGATTTCACCAAGTGTAACTGAGTAACCATGATGACCACAGGCTAACTGACCTTAGCCGCCATTATTTGTACAACAGGAAGTTGTACAAGCAAGTTGTACAGGCAGCTCCCGCCTCTCTTCCCTGACTGGGCTGTTAAGCATATAGCCGAGTGAAACCAACTGACAATGGAGGCTGGCAAGACGGCGATACATGATTTTAGAATCAGGCAGGTCTGTCTGCTCTGTAAGATGGGTACTCATCTGCTTTTGTCATTAAATGTTCAGCACTTGTTGCTACATTTATGTAAGAACAGCGCTTTGTAATAAAGTTTGATTGACTGATTAATTAATGTTTCTCTAAAACGAGACAGTGATGCCATCAGACAGGTTCTATGTCCTTTGATGTTTTTTGGAACAAGGTATTTTTTTATTGTTTTTTGTTTTCAATAACACAGAGCAAAAAAACAACAACGCTGAATTAACAGCCAGACAGTATTACAGGTAAAATTAAAAAAAAAAAAAAAAAAAAAAACAATAATAGTAGTAATAATAATAATAATAATAATAATAATAATAAATTTGGTAGATATTTGTCCATGATTTTATTGTCTGGTTGTGAATGGATATGATTGGTTTTAAAGTTGTTTACGAGGCTTGGGACCAGAAAGTGAGGCATTATGACAGATTTAAAACATCACAGTGTGTTTGTAGGGTTTGGCGGTGTTTAATGAAAGATACGTTCTGAAACAGTTTATGTTAGTTTAGCTTTTATTCAAACTTAATTCACTTGTTTTCATGATTACAGTCTGTCCAGTGTAACAGCAGAGCACAGAACATGTGAGTCTGTGCTTGTGTTAAGTGATTAACGTAATTAAAAGTCTTTTAGGATGTGATGATAACTCAGGAGCATATAATACTCTGATGGAAGAGGACAGCGCCTCGGTGCTCCAGTCTACTTTAACATTTGCTGTTTGTTTCAGGGAGCAAGACTGAAAAGTTCTTATTATCTAAACACCCATCCTGTCACCTGACACAGTCCAAATTCAGCTTAATCTTTACTTTGTGGATCAAAATGTTTCAAACTGCAGGACTGACCATCAGAGCTCTTCGTGTGGTTGGATTGGGTTTGCTCTTCCTCTGCTCTCTCATCCCCTCTCCAGGATCAGGAAGGACAAAATGATCTGAGAAGAAACAGGACCACCAACTGCTTTGAGCTAAACTTTACTGTCCTCAGTCAACAACAGGTTGGATGTCAGAACGAAGACCACAGCTACAGCGGGTGACAGGAGGAGACGTTACTCAACATCTGACTGCAGTGTGATAAAAAACCAAACCAATGGAAAATAAAACAGTGCGGACACGTCCCCTCCAACCAAGTCCACCAGAAGGATGTAAGAGAGTCTCTGGTTTACATACTTTCTTAGAGATCAGCCTACAAATCATAAGCAAAATTATGGCCCGAGCAGAAATCCCCGGTTAAAAATGAAGCTTCTGGGTTTAACGGAGGTTCATTTCAGTTCATTTTTCTTTTTTTGCATTTCAGGGCTTCAGTAAGAGTATAAAAAGGGGTTTGAGCTGATCCAGGTTTGGTCTGGACAGAGTTTATAACATGATGCAGATTGAGCTCAAATACAGTCACCAAACAGCAAACGTGACTACGACTACCTCCAACTCTTTTTACCTCCGCCAACGAGGCTATGTTTTCACCAGGGTCTGTCTGTTTGTTAGCAAGATTACGCCAAAACTACTGGATGGATTTACATGTTAAATCTACAAGAGATGTGGTTTGGTCCGAGGAAGAAGAGAATCCATTTTGGTGCTGATCCAATCCAGATTGGTGTCACAAGAAACTCTGAAGTTTATAACAGCACATCCCATTCATTTATGGCATTATGGGAATAATGCAAACTGATGTCAGCATTTATCAAGCCTATGGCCGTTTCCAATTCGCCTACTATACCAGCAGTGCGTACTGATTCGACCAAAATGTATTATGCAGTATACAGTGAGCGAAAAAAAAGTGAAGTTGCAGTATGCAAAAAATACCAGGATGACGTACTGATTCAGGAAACATTCACAGTATGCATCGGACCAGTCTGCTTCACCTACTGTTACCCACAATGCAAAGTGGCTAAAGCAAAGCTTAAACAGCCGGAGCAGCACACGAAAATAAATATACGAGCCTCTATTTGTTATCTTTACCTTTTCAACATGTAACAGAGTGGAATAAGTTGTAAAAAGGTCAATTTTTTGTTTTCCGTTAACGGTTCGTAACGGCCGGACGGTGGTGTTATGTCAGTTTTAGACCTGAGGCATTATTATTATTTTATTTTATTACTATTATTTTTTGTTCTTTTAAGTGGCCCTAATACACCTTTGTACATCATCACACAAAAATATATAAAATAATTCCTCTCTGAAATAATACGTATTCTCTACCATTGACTGTTTTATATAAAATGCCGCTTCTAGCAATATCTGCAGATTAATAACTGAAATGTCAACATGTACTCATGATTTGTTTGTTTTGTACAATTAAAATTAAGTTTGGGAAATAAATCAGCTGTAGCTACTTCAGCTTTGCTCAAAATGGAAAAGAGCGTAGCTACAAAATAAACCAAACAGAACAGTCAGACTACATTAGAGTGTAGGAGGCAGTATGCAGTGCCTACTACATACTACTATCATACTCAGTATGTAGTAGGCGAATTCGAAAACGGCCTATGTCACTACATTTCCCAAAAGCTTCCTGGAAACACTCTCATCAAGCATGCCAAAACCAATTTTTGAAGTGATAAAGAAGAACGGTGGAGCTACTCATGACTGAGTCCTACTGAGAAACATTTTTGTTCTGGTTTGGAGAGTTTTTTCTAATTTTTTGAGCGATGGTCTTAAACTTTTGATCAGCTGATAAACAGCCTATTTCAGTTTACTTGTTGTTTTCAATAAATTACTTTTTCAAAGTGCTTTTTGTCACACTCCCCCTTCTTGCTTTTGCATATTGTAGCTCTATTTAAAACCTCATTAAGGTCCAAATGTGCAAAATGCATATTCTAGCAATTTTTCAACTGGTCTTAAGATTTTGATCAGATCTGTATTTCTGTCTCAATCCATAGAAAGTGCCTGACTATTGATACAAAATGTCATATCTTGATATTCATGCCAGATATCTCGATATCGAACAATATGATATGATTATGGGCTCCGTGAAAACTAAGCATTGTTTTGGAAAATAAAAACATAATACAGAAGAATGTGGAAAGTGGGGCTTTATTTATATGAAATGTATATTGTTGCTTTTTGGATATTAATATCTTGAATGTTCATATCTCGATATAGCTAACAATATATCCTTTAGCCCTTATAGATACAGTATATTAAAGTCCGTAAAGCTACAATAGATAGTGAAGGATTAACAGATGTGGACGACTTTTAAGATTTCAACTCTCATTTAGCACGTCAGGCTTTAATAAAGAGCATTACTTTTTCCTCTTAGACCAGACAGATGAGCACAATGATGCTAGCTCTGCATAGCTGCACTATAACAGGGAACATGATGCTCCTCATACAAAACACACTTTAAGTCATTAAAATCAAAATTATTAAAACCTAAAGGGCCAGATTTAGGCTGTCAAAGAGTCAGACTCACCCCCCAGGCCGTGTTGAAGGTGTCCCGTCTTCTTTGAGCAGTCCTGTCTGTAATCTAAAGTAAAGTCAATATTTGTCTCCACATTTCAGGCCGACTGAGGTAAAGCACATGTTTTCTTAAGGGACGACGAGGTGAGCCGAGGTTAACTATTCTGACCGTGAACGACAATCTGAGGCCTCATTTGAGCTGAATGGTCTCCTGAGGAGTCACCTCCTCACCGGGACCCTGACCTTTGACCCCCACAGGCTGCTCCTGCAATGCATCCACTTAGACAGAAAGACAGACAGAGCAGAGGAAGAGACAAAGACAGATGATCCTGAACAATCTGAGAATAGCTGATGAAGAATATCACTCTGAGGTGGATCTGCTAAATGTTTAAAGTACAAACATTAAGCCGTTTCTCCTTCATGCAAGTCAAATATGAGACTTTTTTTTCTCTTTTGTTCAAATTTAAAGTATGTAACTTTTAATGTTGCTGTCAGGAAGTTACAAAAAACCTAATTCGTGAATGTATATATTGAAAATATAACTGTATCTTTTGAAGCAGGGGCGGCCTTGAGCTCACAAATTCCAAACATTGAAGTAAATAATGGATCATGAAGCTTTTGCTACTGAAGCAAGAATTAAGAGTCATACTGTGACATCATTTTTAGACTTTAAAGTCACCAACATTCTTGTGCAGTTTGTTCTTGTTTTGTGTCTCACCTGATTAGACTCATGTTAAACTTATGTGCAGGCACAAGTGTCAATTCATTACTCATGTCCCTTAAATTAAAAAACAAAATACACTAAGGTTGTATTTGTTTGAGTAACATATATATTTATGGTCCGCCACAGGAGGGTATAGTGTGGGATCGGCTTTTTTTTCTCCTCCTCTTTCCCTGATGTCCCCCCTTTCCTATCTAAGAAAACTGAGCTCTGTCTTTGTACGTTCTTGGACGGGTTGAACTGTAAAGAGAAATTTAGTAACTCTGTACTTGTGACATATGCAGTGACAATAAAGTCTGATTGATTGATTGATTGATCAGATAAGCCAAGGGCAATGAATTGGTGGTGTTGGCTCTGATTTGAATCTATAACAAAGTTCAAAATACACCTAACAGCATAAGTTCAGTTGACCACAATTAAGTTAAATCAAATCCCCCCACAATACTTGTTAATTTATCTCTGCACTGGTTTTTGCACAGTACTTGTTAATTTCTTATCTGCACTGTTTTTTGCACTGGACTTGTTAATTTTTTTTATCTGCACTGGTTTTTGCACAGTGTTTGTTATTTTTTAATCTGCACTGGTTTTTGCACAGTACAGGTTTTTGCACTGGACTTGTTAATTTTCTTTATCTGCACTAGTTTTGGCACAGTACATGTGCAATAAAAAAGTTTTTATTCACCTTGATTATCGTTCAATTCTTGTCTGGGAGGGGTTTTATTTACTATTTTTTTTTATCTACTATTTCTATTTGCAAAATTGCTTCATGTCATGTTCGTCTTGTAACCTGGATGCTTTGAATTTCCCTTGGGATCAATAAAGTATCTATCTATCTATCTATCTATCTATCTATCTATCTATCTATCTATCTATCTATCTATCTATCTATCTATCTATCTATCTATCTATCGACGGAGGATTAGGGCCACGTTGAAAGCTAAAAAAAAGAAGGTTACGAGAATAAAGTCATCTCAAACTAGGAAACATCTCCTTGGCTATATTTAGAAAGATATCCACAGATTCGGACTTTGCGGCTCAATAACTCATCAACAACAGAACATAGCTCCAAACCAGACCCCTCTTTTTGATCACTGTAATGAAGACTGTGAGCTATAAACTCATTTTCCTCCAAAAGAGCCGTCAATACGCTGAAGCTGATGGCTCAGAGGCTTAGGGACCATCAGCAAGTTACCATATCGGAGGAATAGTGCAAGAAAATTGAATAACTTCCCCATACTGAGAAGTAAAGTTTTCAAAATCACAGCAAATACAAAGGATCTTGTGTTATTCATACTAGGGGTCATATTTTCTTTTAGACTTATGAATTAAAATATTTTACAGGACTTTCTGATTGAAAATAAATCAAATGCCATCAAAGTAATAAGACCAACCAAGTCATAACAAAACATGAATGGTGATCTCCTCTTCTTTAAACTACAGCTCTTATTTCAGCAAGAATGTTTTGATTTGATTGTAATGATGTTTTGTTTATTTAATTGTGTTAATTAATATGCATGGATAATAATTAATGCAATGATTTTATTGTTGGTAACTGTAGTGACACTGAAGCAACACTAATGATCAAACATCTCTTCAATTGTGTTTGATGGCATTTGATTTATTTTCAATTAGAAAGTCCTGTAAAATATTTGTATTCATAAGTCTAAAAGAAAATATGACCCGTAGTATGAATAACACAAGATCCTCTGTATTTGCTGTGATTTTGAAGACTTTACTTCTCAGTATGGGGAAGTTATTCAATTTTCTTTCACACTCTTCCTCCGATATGGTAATTTGCCGATGGTCCCTAAGCCTCTGAGCCATCAGCTTCAGTGTATTGACGGCTCTTTTGGAGGAAAATGAGTTTATAGCTCACAGTCTTCATTACAGTGATCAAAAAGGGGGGTCTGGTTTGGAACTACGTTCTTTTGTAGATGAGTTATTGAGCCGCAAAGTCAGAATCTGTGAATATCTTTCTAAATATAGCCAAGGAGATGTTTCCTAGTTTGAGATGGCTTTATTCTTGTAACTTTTCGACTTTATTCTCATAATTTATGAGATTATTCTCGTAACTTTACGACTTTATTCTCGTAACCTTCTTTTTTTTTAAGCTTTCAACGTGGCCCTAATCCTCCGTCATACTATCTATCTATAATCTATAATCTTCTGATACTTTTAAGACAGACCTCTTGGTTTCTTTGCTGAACTAAAACTGAATAAACAAACTAAATCTAAGATGTCTGTGTAAGTTCCTTCACTGTGAGCTTCTGTCTCCATATATTTGTTGGCGTCGTCTGTTTCTCCTCTCTGATTGGACGATGATAGATGAAGTATTTTCGACAGGACCCACACGCCGCTAAGTGCTCTGAGAGGAAGTGCAGCCCTCAGCCTGATTAATTTATTTGTACAGAGCAGATTTTTCTATGATGGTGAGAGAGGCGTACATTAGCCGGCACATGTTCAGTCTGTTTACATGTGAGGCTCTGGAAGAATAATCTTTGTAGAAGTGAAACTCTGAAAAGGCCTTTTGTCTATCCAGGAGCCCAAAGAGGAACTTTTTTATTTCACCGTCCTGGTAAGAGGTTTGAGTCTGAGGCTCTGATGTGTCTGCAGGCGAGAGGGCGGAGACAGACGAGCTGTACGACGCTGCTTCTTTCAGAGCGTAGGATGTGTAAGTGCAGAACAATGAGGAAGACGACGATGTAAATCTGTCAGTGGAGGGGGGGCATGCTGCAACATGAAGCCTGCAAGTCCACAGCACGGCTCTGAGAGGGAGGCATGGAGGCCCAAACAAGAAAAGAGAGACGAATTATCAAAGTTTGGGTTAAAGAGTTGGTTTGTAAGAGCTGTGGTTTGTTTATGAGGACACTGGAGGTGGATCGATGATCTGGTCGTCGAGCTGATTTAGAAATAAACAGTTCAGTTCATATTTGATTATTTTGAAAAAGACCAATATTTGTAATTCATTCTAATTGGCCATACTGAGGAGAATACATCTATCATCAGCCCCATATCTTTCATGCTACCTGGAGAAACAAATTATAATATCTCCTCCTCTATATTTTTATCCACGCTGAATGAGAAAAAACAATGTGATGATTATTATTCATTATTGT
This sequence comes from Scarus forsteni, assembly GCA_036419115.1. Lineage (NCBI taxonomy): Eukaryota > Metazoa > Chordata > Actinopteri > Labriformes > Labridae > Scarus > Scarus forsteni. The sequence continues at coordinate 420,509 of JAZDUH010000042.1, forward strand.
TAGTCATATTTTCTTTTAGACTTATGAATTAAAATATTTTACAGGACTTTCTGATTGAAAATAAATCAAATGCCATCAAAGTAATAAGACCAACCAAGTCATAACAAAACATGAATGGTGATCTCCTCTTCTTTAAACTACAGCTCTTACTTCAGCAAGAAAGTTTTGATTTGATTGTAATGATGTTTTGTTTATTTAATTGTGTTAATTAATATGCATGGATAATAATAACTGCAATGATTTTATTGTCGGTAACTGTAGTGACACTAAAGCAACACTAATGATCAAACATATCTTCAATTGTGTTTGATGGCATTTCTTTTATTTTCAATCAGAAAGTCCTGTAAAATATTTGTATTCATAAGTCTAAAAGAAAATATGACCCGTAGTATGAATAACACAAGATCCTCTGTATTTGCTGTGATTTTGAAGACTTTACTTCAGTATGGGGAAGTTATTCAATCTTTCACACTCTTCCTGCGATAAAATTTGCTGACTAAGCCTCTGAGCCATCAGCTTATATTGAAATAGGAAAACGAGTTTATAAATTTCATTACAGTGATCAAAAGGGGGTCTGGTTTGGAGCTATGTTCTGTTGTTGATGAGTTATTGAGCAAGTCAGAATCTGTGAATATCTTTTCTAAATATAGCCAAGGAGATGTTTCGCCAGATACTTTATTCTTGTAATACTTTTATTCTCGTAATTTATGAGATTATTCTCAACTACGACTTTATTCTCGTAACTTTTTTTTTTCTTTCAACTCCTAATCCTCCGTCATACTATCTATCTATAATCTATAATCTTCTGATACTTTTAAGACAGACCTCTTGGTTTCTTTGCTGAACTAAAACTGAATAAACAAACTAAATCTAAGATGTCTGTGTAAGTTCCTTCACTGTGAGCTTCTGTCTCCATATATTTGTTGGCGTCCTGTCTCCTCTCTGATTGGATGATGATAGATGAAGTATTTTCGACAGGACCCACACGCCGCTAAGTGCTCTGAGAGGAAGTGCAGCCTCAGCCTGATTAATTTATTTGTACAGAGCAGATTTTTCATGATGGTGAGAGATGGCTGATTAGCCGGCACATGTTCAGTCTGTTTACATGTGAGGCTCTGGAAGAATAATCTTTGTAGAAGTGAAACTCTGAAAAGGCCTTTTGTCTATCCAGGAGCCCAAAGAGGAACTTTTTATTTCACCGTCCTGGTAAGAGGTTTGAGTCTGAGGCTCTGATGTGTCTGCAGGCGAGGGCGGAGACAGACGAGTTGTACGACGCTCTTTCAGGCTGGATGTGTAAGTGCAGAACAATGAGGAAGACGACGATGTAAATCTGTCAGTGGAGGGGGGGCATGCTGCAACATGAAGCCTGCAAGTCCACAGCACGGCTCTGAGAGGGAGGCATGGAGGCCCAAACAAGAAAAGAGAGACGAATTATCAAAGTTTGGGTTAAAGAGTTGGTTTGTAAGAGCTGTGGTTTGTTTATGAGGACACTGGAGGTGGATCGATGATCTGGTCGTCGAGCTGATTTAGAAATAAACAGTTCAGTTCAGTCATGACCGTCATTTAACCCCAATACAAAGTTACTAAGGAGCATGAACAGGTCTATCTGTGCCCGATTGACCTTGATACAGTTTAAAGTTGTATTTCAATGTCATTATTCAAAAACAAGGCGGCACAGATTTTCCCAAACATAGTAGATGTTTGTGGCAGATGTGGAGGCTCACCCTGTAATCTTACACATGTGTTTTTCTCTTGCTTATACTTCCCTGTTTGGTTCTGCTTAACAGACTCTATTGGCCCTTTTCCATTAGCCCTACTCTACTCTACTCGCCTTGTGCTGCTTTTCCATTAGCCACAGTCGCCTGCCCAACGGGGTGAGTGGCACTGTGGTGACGTCATTTTGAGCGCCACACAACAATCCGTGGCGTTTTGTCACAAACCGAGTAAAAGGAAAGCAGAAGAAGCTGCAGGTGGTAAGAAGAAATACCCCGAGAAGCACAAGAGTTGTTGAAGCTATAAACAGAATGAATATTCAGAGCAATCCAGCTGCAAAGAACATATGCTAATGGTAGCTACCGCTAGCATGCTCGGTAAGTGGCTCATGATTTCATCGATTGCGACACTGTCTGACCAATCAGTAGCGCATTGACGATACTTGATATAAAGTTTTACAAAAAGTCATTACATTTTGTTAAAATTCACATTTTAGTCATTTTCACTCATTGCTGTTATCCAAACACATTCCCCCCTTTAAAATTCTGGAACATTCCACCAGTGACATGTTCTGCAGGAAGTGACATCATTTAGGTCTTCTGCAAGTCATGGGATGACCAAAAGTAAGTTATCTCTTTTATCTGTCCTTAAATTTAATGATATATTAGCTGTCTTAGAGATGGTCGATCTAAAAACTCAGTCCTGTTGAATGAGTAAGTTATCTAAATGTTCTATATGAAAGCGAATGTATTAATGATCAAGTGAATTTTCACCTTAGACGCTCGAAGTTTAGACGCTGGTACAAATATATGAAAAACGCCAGCATTCGCTTGAATCCGCCATTATCATTTCATCCTATCATTTCATTGTTAACATGGCTCTGATTACCACCATCGCTGCTCTGTACCTGCTGTGGAGAAGTCAGCTGTGGCCAGGCGCTGACGCCAGTACTGGATGCATGCTACCCTACAGAGGGTGTGAGCTCGCTGAGTTCCAGCTCAGGAGCTGTGGACGGCTGGTTCCAGCGGTACTTCAGGCTGACTGTTCTCTCAGTTTGAATTACCTGCTCAGGTTGGTGCCAGGATCTCCGCCTGGATACCAACTACAGGCACTTCATTCCAGCCGCGACGCTTAATTCCATCTGATTCCAGTTTAGCAGTTTGGTTAGCAGTTTGTCAGATTAGCAAGATTCTGAATCCCAGAATGCTGCGCCAGTGAATCATCAGTGACAAAAGCAGCACAGTTTGTTGCAGCAGAGGAGGCGTGTTCAGACTGATGTGAGAGCTTTTTAAACTGGAGATACAACGCTGAACGCTGACGCTGCTGACAAATCAATTAGATTTACAATTGACTTTGTTGCAATTTCAATATCGACGGTGCAATATTTTAACCCAAAATGTGTTGAACATTTTGGCATTGTTGATATAGTAAAATATTCAGTTAAATCTTAAGAATATGCTCCATTTTTAACCCAGTTTTACAACTTTATAGTCTATCTTGCTCCCATTCATCTTTTTAATTTGGCCACTGTCAGACTCATGTTTGGAATTTTTTACATTGCTGTTTTGAAATTTAATCCCATTTTTGCTGCTATAATCAAAAAAGTTTTTTTTGCCTTTTTTTTTTCATGTAATTTCATACCATTTTTGCACCTATTAACTTTTTTCTAAAGGAAAACATTGTTTGGTTTTTACCCAGTGTTTACATTTCATACCTATTTTGCTTCTGTTCTTCACTTCTCCACTTTTTCTAACAGCCTTAGATTAATTTAATGTCATATTGGTTTTAATAAGTTAAATAAGAGCCTGAGATTGCTACTCATGTTTGAATGAGTAAATGTATATTACTAAATTCATATGAAACGAATGAAAAATGAAGTTTACAATATTGAAGAGTTACAACAAATTTCACTTTCTTTTCTCAAATCGTTCAGCCCTTGTTAGTCAACAGTATAACAAACATGATGGAAAACTTATTCTTAAAAAAAAATGTCTCCAGAAACTTATGATGTCAAAATGGGGACACGGACCAAGAAAGGTCTGGATCCACTGAAGTAGATTGTTTTAACTACTACAGCCAAAAGTTTCACTAGAAGTACTAAGAGGCCTAATGTAAATAAAGTAGGAGGGATTTCAAACAAAATCCAGCACCAATTACAGAAAACACTGATTCATGGCAGGACAGATTATTTTTGGATTTACGGGCTGACGTGTGAATCATCAGTGACAAAAGCAGCACAGTTTGTTGCAGCAGAGGAGGCGTGTTCAGACTGATGTGAGAGCTTTTTCAGTAGATTGAAAAAATGAGCATCAATATAATTAATCTAATTAAACACTTTTTTAATCTGACTTTAAAGATTTCTGTAAAAAGCCTCAACTTGACGTATTTTCATTAAAATTCATTAGATTATTGGCATTGTCAAAAGATTGTTTCTTGCAATTTCCTGCCTAAAAACACAACCCAGTTTTACAACTTTATAGGTTTATCTTGCTCCCATTCATCTTTTTTTTTGGCCACTGTCAGACCATGTTTGGAAGTGACATGGTTTTTGAAATTTAATCCCAACAGCTGCTATAAAAGTGATCTCTGTGGATGCAGAAAGATCTGTAGTTTGATCAGAAATTACCTCGATTTCTCCTTTAAAAGAGCAGAAAAGAATGTCACTTCAAGCTTTCTCATGGGAACTCAGGATTTTGCTCTTCTCCATAAGCTGCATTCAATTTCATACCTATTTTGCTTCTGTTCTTCACTTCTCCACTTTTTCTCAAATCTTTTATCCTTAGATTAATTTAATGTCATATTGGTTTTACTATAAAAAGATCTACCGCTTATGTTTGTTTAAGAATACATAAGATGAGGAACATTAAAACAATCGCAGAGTAAATCGCAATATTGGGGAAAAAATTGCAATTAAATTATTTTCTCAAATCGTTCAGCCCTTGTTAGTCAACAGTATAACAAACATGATGGAAAACTTATTCTTAAAAAAAAATGTCTCCAGAAACTTATGATGTCAAAATGGGGACACGGACCAAGAAAGGTCTGGATCCACTGAAGTAGATTGTTCTAACTACTACAGGATATCAAATCTGCCCTCCTCAGAAGTACTATGAGGCCTAATGTAAACTTGGTGGATTTAGTCTTTGACAGATTCATCACATGTGGCAGATGACACATCTGTGTGGTATCATTTAATTGTTACACTAGTAAAACAGTCGAAGCATTGAAGCTTCACCAAAACGCAGTTCATAATCTCCAAATCTGAGTACTAGTGAGGCTGAAGTTAGTGCTGTCAGTAGATTAAAAAAGTGAGCATCAATATAATTAATCTAATTAAACACTTTTTTAATCTCACTTTAAAAATTAATGTAAAAAGCCTCAACTTGACGTATTCATTGAAATTCATTAGATTATTGTGGCAGATCAAAAGATTGCTCTCCACCCCCCAAAAACTGAAGCACAAGAAGCCCAATAGCATCAAAAACTGTTATCTATAAATGCTATTCCCAATCAGGGACAGAGGCGGAGCTACATATGTGAACAAGACAACAGGAAGTGACTGCATGTTTGAATACAACAGCGGGCTGTAAGTGATCTCTGTGGCTGCAAAACTATGATACTAAGTTTGATCCAAAATTATCGATTTCTTGTTTAACACAACAGAAAAAACACTAAGCTGTAACTAGAACTCAGAGATACATTTGCTTTGCATCCTGTAAGTTGTTGAAAAAAGAAGTTGTAAAGCAAAAATGCAGAGTTCTGAGGAAGGTCCGAGCTGCATTCATTAGCATCACATAACACACACTTTGGCTTGTGGTGCATTCCAGTTGTACCGGTTGTTGTAGGACCATTTCTGAGTTTCGAGTACCATATATGCAACTGAGTGACGCCCCCAGGTGAATTTCCTGCTGGGAACTCGGGGAAACCTCACCACCCCGAGTTGACAATGGAAGATGGATGCCCCCAGTGTGAACAGTTATTTAGCTCCTGTAATAATCCATTTATTTGCACTTCTGACTGGGGTGTGTCGCCTAGATCAGCTGTATGACATAGTATTGTTAGACTTATATTTACGATATCAAATCTGCCCTCCTCAGAAGTTTACCGGGAGAACTTGGTGGTTTAGTCTTTGACAGATTCATGTCACATGTGGCAGATGACACATCTGTGTGGTATCATTTAATGTAAGATAAGAGGACAGTCTAAGGATTGAAGTACTCATAGCCTGAGCTAACGGCTAACAACAGGGTCGAGCTGCTATATCAAACTGTTGCTTGATGTGATTGGTCTGTAAAGAGTGTGACAGGTGGACTGATCGTCCAATCACCAGCTGCTCTGGAATTTTAAGGTTCAGCCCTCTGAAAATAACAAAACATGGAAATGAGATTAAGTTAATTAAAAAACATAACATGTTAATCACAACTGTAATTAATTAATCACAATTTATCACGATAATTTGGCACCCCTAGCAGAACTATGGTTGATATTTTAGTATCTGATGTGCATGGTTTAAAATAAAATAGGTGTTTTTGAGGGTGTGTTCATGAGCGGACTGAAGGTGACCTTTTCCCACTCAGAGTGCAGATGACCTGATAAGGTGCTCAGGTGTCCACCAGAGGCTTCACACACACGACCTTCATGTTTGTTGGTCAACCACTATTGTTGGGTAAATAACTGAATGTTTAACACAAATACATAGAGTGATAAACCCTGTGGCAAAGGTAAAGGTCCTCCACTTTAGGCTATCATGGGGTGTGCCCTTCAGTTTACATGTTATACATCTAAGATGCTCTTATCCAATCAGAGTCCATGCTACATGCATGTCTTCAACAGTCTGGGGTCTCCGTTCTTGTATTTTACGCTTCATAATGCGCCACACATTTTCAGTGGGGGACAGGTCTGGACTACAGGCAGGCCAGTCTAGTACCTGCACTCTTTTACTACGAAGCCACGCTGTTGTAACACGTGCAGAATGTGGCTTGGCATTGTCTTGCTGAAATAAGCAGGGGCGTCCATGAAAAAGACGTTGCTTGGATGGCAACATATGTTGCTCCAAAACCTGTATGTACCTTTCAGCATTAATGGTGCCTTCACAGATGTGTAAGTTACCCATGCCTTGGGCATTAATACACCCCCATACCATCACAGATGCTGGCTTTTGAACTTTGTGCCTATAACAGTCCGGATGGTTCTTTTCCTCTTTGGTCCGGAGGACACGACGACCACAGTTTCCAAAAACAATTTGAAATGTGGACTGGTCAGACCACAGAACACTTTTCCACTTTGCATCAGTCCATCTTAGATGAGCTCGGGCCCAGTGAAGCCGGCGGTGTTTCTGGGTGTTGTTGATAAATGGCTTTGGCTTTGCATAGTAGAGTTTTAACTTGCACTTACAGATGTAGACGAACTGTAGTTACTGACAGTGGTTTTCTGAAGTGTTCCTGAGCCCATGTGGTGATATCCTTTACACAGTGATGCCGGTTTTTGATGCAGTACCGCCTGAGGGATCGAAGGTCACGGGCATTCAATGTTGGTTTTGGGCCTTGCTGCTTCCGTGCAGTAATTTCTCCAGATTCTCTGAACCTTTTGATGATATTACGGACCGTAGATGATGAAATCCCTAAATTCCTTGCAATAGCTGGTTGAGAAATGTTGTTCTTAAACTGTTGGACAGTTTGCTCACACATTTGTTCACAAAGTGGTGACCCTCACCCCATCCTTGTTTGTGAATGACTGAGCATTTCAGGGAAGCTGCTTTTATACCCAATCATGGCACCCACCTGTTCCCAATTAGCCTGTTCACCTGTGGGATGTTCCAAATAAGTGTTTGATGAGCATTCCTCAACTTTCTCAGTCTTTTTTGACACTTGTGCCAGCTTTTTTGAAACATGTTGCAGGCATCAAATTCCAAATGAGCTAATATTTGCAAAAAATAAAGTTTACCAGTTTGAACGTTAAGTATCTTGTCTTTGCTGTGTATTCAATTGAATATAAGTTGAAAAGGATTTGCAAATCATTGTATTCTGTTTTTATTTATGATTTACACAACGTGCCAACTTCACTGGTTTGGGGTTGTAATACTGTGGTTCTTAAATGTTTGGTGACCTCTGCTCTAAAATCTCCTAAAAACTATCAAAACATTTTTCGACATGTTAAATTGTCTAAATGAGGAGGGTCCTCATTCTGGTCTTTGCCCAGGGCCTCTGCGGCGGGGGTTAAAGTTTCACCTCCCTGCTCCAGTGAAACGCTCGATTGGTGAGGAGTGAGGAGTTTTTTCTTCTCCTCGGAGAGATGAAGTGGTAAAAAGACAGAAAGGAGCCGAGGTAAGAAGACCAGCAAGAGAGGAAATAAAGAAAAGAGCGAAGCACAGAGAGATGAGCTGAATATTCATCACCTCTCAGAGCTCTGATGGTGGAAGTGATCGGTGGTGTTTATCCAGCATTACTCAGAAGAGCTGAATCAATCAGGGAGTAAACATTAACCCGGGCCGGGGCCGGCGTGGGGGTAAAAACTGTTTCAGGGAAAACGGAGTCAGCCTCTGAATGACAAACAGGCAGCTTTAAGAGGAAGTCCACATGCAGTTCACGTGCTTTACTATACTTCCTTTTTATTATTATGACCTCCTCTGGGAGGTTATGTTATTGCCAGTGTTTGTTTTTTTGTTATTTAGTTTCTCTGTTAGCAACATAACTCAAAAAGTTTTGGAAAGACTTGGGACAAGGAACAAATGATTGGATTTTGGGACTGATCTGGATCATCATCTGGATCTGCCATGATGAAAAATGCAATTTTTGTGAATAACTACTAAACTAAAATAGATGTCATGATCAATCAATCAATCAAACTTTATTTCTATAGCACTTTTCAGACAAAAAATGTAGCACAAAGTGCTTTACAAACAGGCAGATAAATTAAAATAAAGGATTTATGACCCAAACCCACTCCACCCAGACCTTGAACCCACCCACACCCCAATCCATAAACAATGTTGATGAAAAGCATCATAAATAAAAGAAAAAAAAAGAGAAAACACTGGAGGTTAGGTTAAAAGTGTAAAATTAAATATATCATAAAAAAATTAAATAAAATCATTTTTAAAAATAAAAAATAAAAAATAAGAGAAAAACTAGAAAAAAAGGAAAAATAGCAAAGATAAAAAAATAAAATAAGATCAAATAAAAGAGTGGGCTGTAAGTAGAATAAATAAAAACACTAAAAGGTAATTCAGGTAAAAGCTCGACTAAAAAGGTAGGTTTTGTTTTTAAAGACAGTTGCTAATGGTATGTTTTCACGGTCAATGAATCTAAATATTTAAATGAAATAAAGGTAGGACTAATATTTATGGTCAAAATCGCAATATGGGTGAGGACTATGGTGCTTTTCTAGTTTTATTACTATTTTATGTTATGTATTTTTTTCTCTTTTACTCGTCCTCTATCTCTTTTCTTTTTTCCATTTTCCTGCTGTGATGTCGTCACTAACTATTAACTGTTATAAATTTATCTATGTATCTGTAAATAACAGAGATGGAGACTCAAGTTAAAGACTCGTACTCGAGTTGCACTCAAGTCGCATTTTTGGAGACTCCAGACTCGACTCGAACTCGACCCTGAAAGACTCGAGAATTGACACGACTCGAGATCAAAGACTCTTGCGCAATCTTTATTTCATGGTGGGTTTTTAAGTGTGCTTCGCCTCGCCTCACATCCCTCCCTCTTCACGGCCGCGTCCAGACCTCGTAAATTCACTGTCGTTAAGAAAGCACCAGACAGGAAGTCACCGTGTGGAGTATCCAGAAGTTTCAAAATAAACACAATGCACGGACTCATGCACGTAAATTTCCGCAATTGTTTGTCATTACGTCAAAACCGGAGTGTCCCAGAGACAACACGACACCATGGACGAAGAAAAGTGAATCGTAGAGGTACAGAAATATATAACACTGTGTACATGACACCAAACATCTTTTCTACAAGGATATAGGTGGGTAGAAGGAATTTGGGGTTCCATCCCAGCTTCACTACCCTTTATACTGACCGACTGCTACACAAAGTTCAATAGCACGGCTACTACTACTTACTACTTTATTTTATTGTATTGTTAAATGCCAAATAGTTTCTTTTTGGCTGCTCATGGCAGGTTTGTTTTGCACCTGACTATGGCGTACATGTGCACTGCAGAAACTTTTCCAGAAAGAAAAAAAAAGTCTGAATAAAAATTTGGATATAGGCCTACTGTATTTTTGCCGGAGGCTACATCATATTTATATGTGTGTGTGTGTGTGTGTGTGTGTGTGTGAAGACTCGTGACTCGACTCAGACTCTAAAACGGAGACTCCTGGGCATCTCTGATAAACACTGCCTGGCCAAAAATGAAGCTCATACTCTAATATTTCGTTGTCCCGCCTTTAGCTTTGATCACAGTCTCATTCTCTGTCTCATTGTTTCTTTAAGCTTCTCCAATGTCTCAGATTTGTCCCAGATCACAGCACTGCCCCCACAGGCTTGGACAGTAGGCACTAGGCATGATGGGTGCATCTCTTCACCTGCCTCTCTTCTTACCCTGATGCTCCCATCACTCTGGAACAGGGTCAATCTGGACTCATCAGACCACATGACCTTCTTCCAGTCCTCCACAGTCCAATCTTTATGCTCCCTAGCAAACTGAAGCCTTTTTTCTGCTTAGCCTTACTGATTAGTGGTTTTCTTAAGGCTACACAGCTGTTCAGTCCCAATCCCTTGAGTTCCCTTCACATTGTGTGTGTGGAAATGCTCTTACTTTCACTATTAAACACACCCCTGAGTTCTACTGTTGTTTTTCTATTATTTGATTTGGCCAAACATTTAAGTGATTCATCGAAACCTGTAAAGGTGTGAACTAAAAACGTTGCTTGTCTTATAAAAAAGAAAGCATAAGCACTAGACTGACCTGCTGTGGTCCACACCTGTCTCCTATTGTTGTGACTGATGCATCTTTTGTCCGATCATGCCACTCACCTGTTTCCAGTTCAACTGTTCTGGTCTTACGAGCTTTCCTTAAAGGTGTAGTCAGCGATCTTCTAATCTCCTAATCTAATGTAGTATTTGTCAAATTCACTGTATTTCTCCTCTCCATCCACAAGATGTCACCACTGACAGCATGTTGAAAAAAAAAGTCCGGTTTCAATACACAGCCTTGGCTCTGAATTTCAGCAGGTAAATACTGTGGCTCGGGCCGAGTTACCAAAACAGAGTACACCCCCCCACATCCAGGGGGCGATCATACTCATGTGCAGATCAGACAGAGGGGGGAGGGGGAGTAGTAGGTTGCGTAGCTTGCGCAGTTAGCGTAAGAGAGAGATACAATAGGTGCAGTAGCAATGGCTGAAAAACAGCCAAAAAGAAAAAGGTCAGAGGAGTGAAAAGTGAAAAAGAAGGACTATGACCAAGAAAGAGTGAAGACCCGGGTCAACACTGGTGTTGTTTTCTGACTGTGGAGGGAACTCTGCGAATTGAAATATTTGAAAACGGACACAGATGTGTCCGTCTGTCTGCTGGATAGGTTAGAAACATTAGCTTTGTGGTGCTTCACATAACAGTAACAGCCGTCAGACATTCATCTTATTGTCTAATCTGACAGAATGTTCTGTTGTTGTGATGTTATCAATAATGACAGTCAGACCCTTTAACTCCCAGCTCAACTGCTTGGCAGAAGTCAGTACATTCAGGAATATTTTTAATGTCTTAAAAAACACGACATGTTTGTTTCTGTCAATTTCTTAAAAAACTGCAAACAAACCAAAAGAACTGATATTTTCTTTGTGTAGGATTTTAAGGTGTAAAAGCTAAAAACTATTATTTGTACCATCATTTTTATTTTAAATACTTTACTTATCCATCCACTGATATTATGATTTATATATGGTATATTCCAAAATTCATCAAAAACATTTTTGTCAAACTCAGTATCATCTATTTTAATTAGTGCTGTCAGGCGATTAAAAAAAAAAAAACCATTTAATTACAGGATTTATAATTAATAAATCTAATTAATCACATTTTAATGTCACAACTGCTTAAAGCACTCAAATAAAGATTTGAATTCTAGGATATTATAAAATTGTAGAGCAGGACTAATCAAATGAATAAACTAAGAAGTGAAGATTTGTAAATCCACATTTTTATTGGTGACTAAATAAAACCAAAGTCAGGGCAACTTGTCCAGAAAATTCTAAGCTCAATCAGGCAACTCAAATTACACTTTAAGTGTGTTTCATAAATCAAATTCAAAGTAAGAAAAAGGTCGAGGACATCCAGCAAAACAATTAGGCCTGATGCATTATTAAAGAATGAAGTACAAATATAGATAAATAAATTCAAAAATAAAATCAGACTAAGTCTTAAATATGCCATTCCTGTTGTCACCTGGGCTTTGTTTGGTTTGACTAGAGACGCATGTGTGAAGTGACACGTGCCACTGCCATGTACGGGTCCTCCAGCTGGACAATATCAAAATGTTTGTGTGCTATGATTAATCTGTGGTTAATTTCTATAACGCATTAAATTGAGTTGTAATTATACTCAACAAAAATATAAACGCAACACTTTTGTTTTTGCTCCCATTTTTCATGAGATGGACTCAAAGATCTAAAATTCATTCCAGATAAACAATATTACCATTTCTTTCAAATGTTGTTCACAAATCTGTCTAAATGTTTGATAGTGAGCACTTCTGCTTTGCTGAGATAATCCATCCCACCTCACAGGTGTGCCACATCAAGATGCTCATCAGACACCATGATTAGTGCACAGGTGTACCTTATACTGTCCACAATAAAAGGCCACCCTGAAATGTGCAGTTTTGTCTCACAGCAAAATGCCACAGATGTCGCAAGCATCGAGGGAGCGTGCAATTGGCACGCTGACAGCAGGAATGTCAACCAGATCTGTTGCTCGTGCATTGAATGTTCATTTCTCCACCATAAGCCGTCTCCAAAGGCGTTTCAGAGAATATGGCAGTACATCCAACAGGCCTCACAACCGCAGACCACAGAACAAGAACACAGGTGCATTTTATTGATGGCATTTTGAATGCACAGAGATACCGTGATGAGATCCTGAGGCCCATTGTTGTGCCATACATCCATGAACATCACCTCATGTTTCAGCAAGATAATGCACGGCCCCATGTTGCAAGGATCTGTACACAATTCTTAGAAGCTGAAAATTTCCCAGTTCTTGCATGGCCAGCATACTCACCGGACATGTCACCCATTGAGCATGTTTGGGATGTGCTTGACCGGTGTATACGACAGCGTGTACCAGTTCCCACTAATATCTAGCAACTTCGCACAGCCATTGAAGAGGAGTGGACCAACATTCCACAGGCCACAATTGACAATCTGATAAACTCTATGTGAAGAAGATGTGTTGCACTGCATGAGGCAAATGGTGGTCACACCAGATACTGACTGGTTCTGAGTCCCCAGACCCCCAATAAAGTTAAAAAATGCACATTTCAGGGTGGCCTTTTATTGTGGACAGTATAAGGCACACCTGTGCACTAATCATGGTGTCTGATGAGCATCTTGATGTGGCACACCTGTGAGGTGGGATGGATTATCTCAGCAAAGCAGAAGTGCTCACTATCACACATTTAGACAGATTTGTGAACAATGTTTGAGAGAAATGGTAATATTGTGTATCTGGAATGAATTTTAGATCTTTAAGTTCATCTCATGAAAAATGGGAGCAAAAACAAAAGTGTTGCGTTTATATTTTTGTTGAGTGTAATTAATCTAATTAATACACTAAAGTGACAGCCCTAGTTTTAAGTCATTTTTAGTTGGGACTTTATTTGCAAACATTTCTGCAATTTGATTTTTATCCCAAATATTTGTGCATTTTTGTGTCATCACAATCAACGGTTAGCTTTTTAAACCTTTAAACCCCACACCAAGAAAATATCTGTTTTTTGGTCTGTGTTTCAGTTTTCTCTGTTCCCTGAGGTGTTAACAGGATCAAAAAATGGTTTGATTTGTTCTGTTCTGTTTTAAAACGCTAAATATCCCTGAATTTATTGATTTACTGACCTCTGCCAACAGTTAAAGGGTTAAAATTAGTGAATATTTGCAGAGAAGCAATCAAGTTTGTCAGTTTATAAATGTTAAATATCTCGACTTTGTCATGTGTTTAATTGAATTTAGGTGGAAAAGGACTTGCATGTCATTGTGTTCTGTATTTATTTATGGTTTAACCAACACCCTAGCTTCATTTTGGACGGGTTTGTAAATTGTAGAGACGTTTAAAGTCTGGGTAAGGCTAATATAGCTCATCAAGAACCACCTCCAATAGGAGTCATGAAATATCTCAGGGTTAATTTCCATGTGTCCTCCCACCAGAACCGAGATGCTGTTGTTCTGTGTGCAGAAAACAAATATTTTTCCATTCTATCTGAGATTTGTAAAATCAAGTTCATCTTGCCATCTTACTTTTCCTCTCAGTTGCTCTTTGTTATTGTAGCTTTTAGGATTCCATATAGAGCTGACATGATGTTTGACTCTACAACAATTTTAATTTTTAACCAGAAATTGTGTCAAGACATGTAGATCTGTGAGTTTTTTCTTCTTTATATCTGTATTTTCTATATAGCTTTTTATTTGTAGGTATCTAAAGAAGTGGGATAGCAGCAGGTCATATTTCTTTTGTAACATTTTAAATTGCGTAAGTCCTTTGTTATCTATTGACCCTTTTCCATTAGCCCTACTCTACTCTACTCGCCTTGTGCTGCTTTTCCATTAGCCCCAGTCACCTGCCCAACTGAGTCCAGTGTCACTGTAAACAGCTGAGCGGCTCTGCGGTGACGTCATTTTGAGCACGACACAACAATCTGTGGCTTTTTGTCACAATCCGAGTAAAAAAGGAAAGCAGAAGAAGGCTGCAGGTGGTAAGAAGAAATACCCCTTGAGAAGCACAGGAGAGCGTTTGAAGCTATACAACAGAATGAAGCCGAGGACGAGAGCAATCCAGCTGCAAAGAAAAGACGTATGAGGGTAAGCTAATGGTAGCTAACGCTAGCATGCTAGGTCGTCGTGCTCATGACTCGGTGACGTCATCTTTTAGTATCAACTCAGCTCGCTTGGAACCAGAGCGGAGTGGGTACTAAAACTAGCTTGTTTTAGGAGGTACCAGGGTAGTGGAAACACGCTGCAAATCGAGTAGAGCCGAGTAGAGCAGGGCCAAGGCGTGCTAGTGGAAAAGGGCAATATTAATTGGCCAAAAATTGACAGGACTTTCTGATTCCAGGTTTTAAAGCTACCATCATCTTTGTAAGGAATGAATTTTGGATCTCTTATTTCTCTCAATAACAGCGTGTCAGTATGAATATTTGTTTGTTCCAGACTCTAAGAGTGTTTTGGAACCATCTGTTGTCTATTTTTAATTGTAGCATTGAATCAAGAAATGGCAAAGTTGAATATAAGTGGGAAAGGATCTGCAAGTCATTGTGTCCTGTTTTTATTTATGGCTTACACTACGCCCAATAATAAAATAAACTGTACGGTCTGCACCCAAAAAAACCTTACAGTCTGCAACCCAAAAACAACCAGACTGGACAGTTTATTTGTTTTTGGTTGTAGACTGTACAGTTGTTTTTGGTTGCAGACCGTACAGTTTATTTGTTTTAGGGTTGCAGACTGGACAGTTGTTTTTGTTCGCAGACCATACAGTTTATTTGTTTTTGGGTTGGTTGTAGACTGTACGGTTGTTTTTGGCTGCAGACTGTACGGTTGTTTTGTTTTTGGGTTGCAGACTGTATGGTTGTTTTTGGGTTGGTTGTAGACTGTATGGTTGTTGTTGGGTTGCAGACTGTACGGTTGTTTTTGGGTTGTTTGTAGACTGTATGGTTGTTGTTGGGTTGCAGACTGTACGGTTGTTTTTGGTTGTAGACTGTATGGTTGTTGTTGGGTTGCAGACTGTACGGTTGTTTTTGGGTTGTTTGTAGACTGTATGGTTGTTGCTGGGTTGCAGACTGTATGGTTGTTTTTGGGTTGTAGACGTTATGGTTGTTTTTGGGTTGTAGACTTTATGGTTGTTTTTTGGTTGTAGACTTTATGGTTGTTTCTGTACGGTTGTTTTTGGTTGTAGACTGTACGGTTGTTTTTGGTTGCAGACTGTACGGTTGTTTTTGGTTGTAGACTGTACGGTTGTTTTGGGGTTGTAGACGTTTTGGTTGTTTTTTGGTTGCAGACTGTACGGTTGTTTTTGGTTGCAGACTGTACGGTTGTTGTTGGGTTGTAGATGTTATGGTTGTTTTTGGGTTGTAGACTTTATGGTTGTTTTTTGGTTGTAGACTTTATGGTTGTTTCTGTACGGTTGTTTTTGGTTGTAGACTGTACGGTTGTTGTTGGGTTGCCGAGCGGGCGTGGGCCCCACTGCCCCCCTTTATCCAGGCCCTGTGATTTGGGGAGGGGGTGTCTTCTCTGAATGGGCCCGAGCTGAGAAAGCTGTGTGCACACAGCCTCCGTGGCTAATCTGCTAATGTATTCCAGAGGTCAGGAGGGTTTGCACCAAATCAATGGAGGGATTTACACAGCTTTGCCCTGGAATGTGCTCCATCCGCACTCTGCTGCGTGGAAAACATCCACCGCCGCTCGGCCAGGACGCTCGATTTTACGCAGCATTTAACCACAAAAAAAGGAAGAGACGGTCTGAAAGGGGAGAGGAGAGGGGAGCAGCACAGCTCTCCATTACCCATGATTCTCCTTAGCTGGATGCAGAGGTCAGCGGGTGGATGATGGTGCACCTGCCTCCGTGTGGAGAAGAGTTTGGTTATAAGTTTACTGACCAAATGCGAGAGGGGGCATCAGGGCATCAGCTAATTCATCACCCTGAGCTCTGGATCACACAGGTGGTGTGATGGACACTAATGCTGCAGGCAAACTAAAATGTGTTAGTGTACGTAAAATAGGTTCAACTTATTTTTGGCTGTCTCAAAACTTTGAACATGTTCATTTACAATTGTTTAAAAAGAGAATCCTGTTTAAAGTACAAATCTGTTTTTTCTTTTCTTTTAATTACACACAGTTTAAACATTTATAATATAATAATGACAAATACTTGCTAGACTGTTTTACTTTTATTTCTAATAAAAGAAGGGTAAAAAAAATCTACTCAAAGGACATTTCTTGACACAATTATTGACAAAAAAGACAAAAGAACTGTTATGATTATAATATTAAAGGGGTTAAATGATTTAAAGACTGTGTTAAAGTACGTTTTGAACATTTTGAGCACACTGCAACAATACTGTAATAATAATGATAACTGATCATTTTGGTCACAATAACCGTGATACAAAATTTTCATATTATTACATCCCTAGGCTGTTGCAGTATTTCCAACACATAACGCCACGTCGTATGCTCTTGTTTGAGAATCTCCTCTGAATCTAAAGATCTGGTCCCCTTGGTCCTCGTGGCTCTGGTGAAGTTGGGACATTGTTTGAAACATGAATAAACCATGTGTCCTCTCTGGAGAGGGGGGCACAAAGGTCCTGTTAGACCTCATACCCTGTGACAGTGATGACTGTCCCCCTGACCCAGAGCCCCACCCCTCACCCCAACGAGACCTCGACATCCTAACTCAACACTGGCACAATAACGGGTCAGGGACCACTCCGTGATCTGAGTGGGAGTTAAGAAGAGCTTACAGCAAGAGTTCACCCTCACTGTGAGGAGAAACTGACATCAGGTCCTTTAGGTTAGGGAAACTGAACAATGCCCACAAAACTCCAGGATTCAGAAGAGCAGGAAAGTCAATACTTGATAAAAGTCACACAAGGCTACAACTGGCGTATGAAGCTGCTAGCTTGTTCTGTTTACATCAGCTGAGAGTGAGGCGGAGTGATTAAGTGGCTGCGTGGAAGAATAAGTGACGTGAGTCGGTTAGTTCCTGATAAACTTTGTATTTCCGAAAGGTTAATGCACTTAAAAACACCTATATGTAGCGTCCTTTTAAACTGTGGTATTATTTTTTTTGTAAGTTCTTGTAGGTGGAGAAAACACCCTTAGTTCCGGGTACGATACTTCCCTGTTTGGTTCTGCTTTACAGACTCTAATGGCCCTTTTCATCGGCTCTACTCTACTCGCCTTGTGCTGCTTTTCCATTAGCCCCAGTCGCCTGCCCAGTGGGGTGCAGTGTCGCTGTAAACAGCTAAGCGGCACTGCGGTGGCGTCATTTTGAGCGTGACACAACAATCTGTGTCTTTTTGTCTCAAAGCGAGTAAAAAAGGAAAGCAGAATTTGCTACTACTCGATTTGCAGCGTGTTTCCACTAGCCTGATACCTCCTAAACAAGCTAGTTTTAGTACCTACTCCGCTCTGGTTCCAAGTGAGCTTAGTCGATACTAAAAGATGACGTCACCGACTGCTGGCTACTGATTGGTCAGACAATGTCGTCATCGATGAGCCATGAGCACGGCGACCTAGCATGCTAGCAGTAGCTACCCTTAGCTTACCCTCATCCGTCTTTTCTTTGCAGCTGGATTGCTCTCGTCCTCGGCTTCATTCTGTTGTATAGCTTCCAAAACTCTCCTGTGCTTCTCAAGGGGTATTTCTTCTTACCACCTGCAGCCTTCTTCTGCTTTCCTTTTTTACTCGGTTTGTGACAAAAAGACACAGATTGTTGTGTCGCGCTCAAAATGACGTCACAGCAGAGCCGCTCAGCTGTTTACAGCGACACTGCACCCTGTTGGGCAGGCGACTGGGGCTAATGGAAAAGCAGCACAAGGCGAGTAGAGCAGAGCAGGGCTGATGGAGAAGGGCCATAACCATACCATCACAGATGCTGTCTTTTGACCGCTACTCTGATAACTGTCCTTTTCCTCCACGTCCATGATGTCCAAAAACAGTCTGAAATGAGGGCAGATGGAAATAAAACCCTGCAAATGCTGGTTTACACGAGTCCTGACTTTGTTTTAAGCAGCAATTAGCAGCTACGAGCATGTTTCTGCAAGAATTGTACAAGGTAACTCCACTCCAAAAAGCCTGAATGCTGGACTTGAAGCTTCAAATTGGCAGCAAAGAGATGTGTGGAGAAACAATCCTTTTACTCTGTCAGATGTCACAGGCTGAATGCAGGGTAAAAAAAACATTTAAATGGATCAAAGTGAATCTATTTGAAAAGTTAAGAGCCGTGAGCTCAGGTTTCAGATAATAAATCAATATGAACTCTCCCTGAATTGAATATTTTGGTAGATGTGGTCACTCCAGGCAGTGTTTCAGGCAGAGGATCGATGTCTGGGATTTGAATCTGCGGTCTCTTCATGGCGCCATAAAACAAACCAAATAAGGACGTGGGCCAGAAATCCCTCTCTCGCCTTAGAGGCCGGAGTCTCGGAGCCGAGCGCAGATCCGAGCAGAGATGCACTGATCCCAGAAATCTGGAGTGGCATGCAGCCTGGCCCACGCTCGGAGCTGCTGGGGTCGGCCCGTGTGCGTGAGTGCGGGGGCTTAAAGGTGCTCTGCAGGTTTACTGCCGTGTCTGCAGACGCATAACGGAGGATTCACTGACCTGGGCTCCATACCAACACTCATCCAGAACAATACAGACACAATGAAGAAGACTTTTCAGCTCCAGAGCGGAGAGCAGGGGGATCACTGCAGATTAACCCTTTCACTTCCAAACTTAGAATATGCATCTGCAGCAACTTTCATTGTTGTTAAAGGTGCAGTGTGTAGAAATTTACATTTTAGCAACATCTAGTGTTCAGATTTTGGAATGAGCCTGTCTGTTTCTAAAACATCACATCACTAAGAGACGGTGAAGACCAGAAAGGATCGTGAACAGGGCATCATTTACAACAGTTACCAGGTGAGGGTTCGTCATTCTTATTTGTAACTATTATCTTGATAGATTATAAGTCAGTTAAGGTGATAATTATAGGTTTTGTAAACTTTTGTAGACTTGTATTCAAAAATCAAATTTTGCTTTTTTGTCCCTTAAACCCACCCGTAGACAACATGGAGGATCGTCATATCAGCCTCCACAGAGGGGAGACCCACGGTACATAGATATAAAAAGATTTTTCTAACTTAATAAAATGAAAACCAAAGTTTTATGAGGATGATTGTACAGCTATTTTGATGGACTTCACATACAAATAGAAACTTTATATCCTATATTCACCATGTCTGTTCAACAAAATGCTACCAACTTCTACACACTACACCTTTAAAATTGTTTTCCTTCCTCTTCATTTGGCAACATTTCAGGTTCTAATGTTCAAATTACCCAATTGGGAAGCAGATATGGTGGTCAACTAGGGCTGCAACGAACGATTATTTTCATAATCGGGCGATTATTTAAACGGTTAATCGGGCGATTATTTAATCAATTAATCGGATAATGACACACTTTTGCAATTTCCTTTACAATTTAGCTTAAAGTTTTTTTTAGATATTTTCTAAACAACAATAAAGACAATAAAAATCATTTTTCCTTCAGTAATAATAATTAATTATAGCTTTTCTTTTTCTTGACTCACTGTGCTAAACTGTCGGTACATTAATAGTGTAGCAGTTCTACTGTTTATGTGTTCAATGTGGATGTTAATGCTTCCTGAAAATTGATGGTCAGCGAAGAGACCAGGAAGGTGGGGCGAGCAGATCAGAGTTCAGAAGGGGAGAGATAGTGTGTGGGTTCGAGCCGTTAGCAGGAGGTCTAGAGATTATTACTCACTGTTTTGTTTGTGAATTGAAATTGTAGCTGGTGTGGTCACGGCCCACAGTGACTGTTAAATAAAAGCAGGTATATTCACAAGTCGGAGTCACCTTTATTTTTACGTTTGACGGACGTTACAACAGACTTGTTTGCATGTTGTTTAAATAAATGCTCACAAACTTACTATTTTTTCTTGAAACAAAGCAGACAAAGTAGTAGCAGTCTTGTCTATAAAGTATTCAATAAAATAAGGTGCTGCTGAATGTAACAAACAAAAATAATCTTTATACCGAGGCGAGTCTTCGTCCGTCTCCAACACGCCGACGTGCTTTCTCAGCTCAGCTCTTTCATAGAGGTCAGAGGTCGTGCTCCCATGTCAGATGAAGTCAGCCTCAAAATGTTTGCACGTGATCGTTTGCTTTGCTTTGGTGAGCGTGAAATGCTCCCAGCTTTTGGAGGTTTTTGTCGTTCGTGGACGCCGCCATTGTGAATCCTTCTGCATGTTGTTATGTGCAGTGACGGTCGCTCCTCTCACAGTAGCTTACAGCAAGAGAGCGGGCTCATCTCCTCCTAACTAACCAACTGTAAGCTACAATGAATTCACCAA
Source organism: Scarus forsteni (assembly GCA_036419115.1). NCBI lineage: Eukaryota > Metazoa > Chordata > Actinopteri > Labriformes > Labridae > Scarus > Scarus forsteni. The sequence goes on from JAZDUH010000042.1 coordinate 441,527, forward strand.
AACACCCGCAATTCGTTGCTGATAAAAAATCGATTATTAAATTAGTTGACAACGAATTTAATTATCGATTTTTATCAATTTAATCGATTAGTTGTTGCAGCCCTGTGGTCAACCAGCTGGTTGGCTTGCCTGTTAAGAATTATCCTGGGTATGAATGGATTTTTTCTATTTCTGCAAAAAAAAAAAGTTTGTTCTTTTGTTTGAGAACATCACAGAGAGTTAAATTTAGATATTGGGCCGATGTTTGCACTTACTATTAGGTTTTAGAGGAGCGATGATTCACTTTTTTCTAGTTTTCAAACATTTATATCATGTACAGCAGCGCCACTCACTGGATACAAATTGGTGTTACAAACATTTTCAAGAGAGGTGAATTAGGCCCCATACACACGAAGACAAAACGCTTAACAGTTTCAAAAACAATGGTCATAAAGACAAAGGCGTCTCAGAAAACGTTTGCGTCTACATGAATGCACTCGATACGCATGAAGATGCTGTAAAACACATGCCAGACCTCTAGGGGCGCTGTAACGATATGACGGAAACAAGCGGAAACAGACGAAAAAACAGTGGGCATGTGCACTTGCGGCAAAAGTTGTAAACAGAGATTGTGATAAAGTGATCATAAAGTGTTGAATGTGTCCTCGATAATTGTTTGTTCAACTCGGTGGTGATTGAGAAGAAGGAGATTTTGCTGCAACAGGAATAGTAGGGTCACTAGCTTCATTAGCACATATGCTACACCGTACGCCGCCATTGTTGTTGTTGTTGCTGCGTGTGGCCCATGCGTGTCAATGAAGATATGAAACTGTGACGTGAGCGTATCTGAAAAGTTGCAGAGAGCCAGTAATCACAGAGCTGCGTATACGGCATTTCAAAATCTTTCCACTCTGGAACCTGGTTTCAAAAATGATCGTTTACAGACCCCCAAAAACGCCGTCTTCGTATGGATGATACACAGATTCGGCAAAAAAACATGTGCGTTTAGACCTCGGTTTGTCTTCGGGTGGATGTGGCCGCAGAAAAAACTGTATTGTATTGCATTGTATTTAAAATTTTAAATACAATGGTAAGGCAGCAGAAGTCAACCACACGGTTACAATGCCAGTCAAAGGGTTAAAAAGACCAACACTTGGGCCAGCGGATGGGTTTGAACTGCAGGAACAGGCAAGTTTAACTTTTAACATTACAGGTGAGCAGTGCTCTGCATGACGAAGAGGAGGATTACCCCACACAACATCACACTTACACTGGATTTGGTGGAAAAAGAACGTTGTGTCTCTGTTCTGGAGACAGAAAGTCAAGAAAACGACTGAAAACTAGAGCAGGAGGCAGAGAGAGAGGGGAGATGACATGCATGAAAGGAGCCACAGACTGGACATGACCCCAGACCACCCACTGTGAGGTCTGCAGCCTCCACAGAAACACATCGCTTGAGGCACAGCTGTAACAAAAACGCCTTCAGTAGGAGAAAAAAAGAAGCAGGGAGCATTTTTGGGCTATTTCTGAAAGCTGATGTTTTCCTCTTCTGTTTTAATAATATTTACATCCACATAAAATTGCAAAAAACACTTTTTTTCCACTTTGATGAGAGCAGAAGCTGTTTTATTCCCATACATTTCTTTCATTTTTTCCAACTGGTGTTACAGTTTAACTTGTGTCTGAGCTAACTGGTGACAGCAGGCTTTTCCAGTAAATATTTCCTTGTTTATATTTAATTAAAGCCATGTCTGATAATCTCAAATCCTGTCATTAAAGAGTTTTGTGGGTTCTCCTGTAAAGCTTGACACTGATTCAGGGGCCGTTTACATGACGCCGAAAACGGTCAATTCTGCAAACATTTCGTTGCGTTTTGGCCTTCCGTTTAGATGAGACCACGTTGCGTTTCCACTGAAAACGCAAACTTTTGAAACCGCTCCCCAGAGCGGAAAGATTTGAATCCGCTCCTCCATCCGGCCTCGTGTAAACACAGAAACAGAAGCGTTGCCAAGCGTCGCAATACCACCGTCTATCCACCCATCCACCTATCCATCCAACCACCATCTATCAATCCATCTATCTATCCATCCAGGAAGGCTGCACGCGCATACCAGGAACAACAGCAGCTTTGGACGTCCGCCGAGTAACGTGTGAGCGTCTTACCGTGCTCGGTTTGTTATCCAGAAAAAAACTATCCAGACAGATTTGTTGTCCGAACTGATTTGTTGTCCAAAAAAGAAACTCCTGCTTCTCTGTGCGTCTATTCCCCATTGTTGTTTGTGAAAGGTTTTCTTCTTCGTTCGTGTGTTGTAGCAGCGCTGCATCTCTGCAGACCTACACCGCCATCTACTGAACCGGCATGCACACTACAGCGGATTTACAGGGGATTAACTTGTCTCCGAGCGTTGTCATCTAAACGCAGAAGAATTCGAAAACGGAAAGGAAGAATCTTTGCGTCTTCAAGTCAGGAGTTTCCATGTAAACGGCCCCTCAAATTGGATAACAAAGCAACTCTGATGTTAAACCCAGTTTTTATTACCTTAGGATGATTCAAGATTAAATCAGTTTTATCTTTTACTGACTGAGCGAGTGATTCATGCTTTTATACGGTAGAGTATTAGATTACGTTTAAGATGGAGAAAATAATTAAGGGAAGTCGAGACTGAAGTCGAAATGATGAGAGTAAAGTTGCAATACAATTTTTATAGATAAAAGTCAAAATGATGACTTTAAAGATGCTATGAGGAGTTTCTAAGTAATTACAAAAAAGTCTCCCTTTTAGATATATGCCTGATGGAAATACACACTTTAAGATGAGTTTTATAGCATCAAAATAGGTTATCTATAAATTAGGGCTGTCACTTTAGTGCATTAATTAGATTAATTAATTACACCACAAATTAATGCGTTATAAAAATTAATCACAAGATTAATCATAGCACACAAACATTTTGATATTGTCCAGCTGGAGGATTTAATTATCTATATTTGTACTACATTCTTTAATAATCCATCAGGCCTAATTGTTTTGCTGGATGTCCTCGACCTTTTTCTTATTTTGAATTTGATTTATGAAACACACTTAAAGTGTAATTTGAGTTGCCTGATTGAGCTTAGAATTTTCTGGACAAGTTGCCCTGACTTTGGTTTTATTTAGTCACCAATAAAAATGTGGATTTACAAATCTTCACTTCTTAGTGTATTCATTTGATTAGTCCTGCACTACAATTTTATAATATCCTAGAATTCAAATTCTTTATTTGGGTACTTTAAGCAGATATGAGATTAAAATGCAGTTAATTAGATTAATTAATTATAAATTAGGGAATTAATTTGATTTTTTTTTAATCATCTGACAGCACTACTCTTAATTAATGTTTTTTGAAGACGTGTTCGTGGATCCTCATCAAGTTCCACTAAACTACTGCTGTGATGGACAGATGTATAACTCCCACAAAAAAACATAAAAAGTTACCATGACTTTTAACTTGTTGAATGTAAAAATTTAAATAAAAAAATCAAAGTCTTTGAGATTTAATAATTCATGCATGAAAGGGTTAAATAGGGTAATGCTACTGTAAAGACATTTACAGTAAATTACTGGCATCTTATTGCCAGTAATTTACTGTTAAATTTACAACAACCCTTTAACAGTGTTTATTTATCTATTAATCCAAAAATCAACAAACTGGGCAGCGCGGTGGTGCACGAGCCTCACAGTGAGAAGGTTGCTAGTTCAATCCCTGTTGGTTGGGGCCTTTCTGCATGGACATGAATGGTTGTCCGTCTCTCTATGTGGCCCTGTGATTGGCTGGTGTACCCTGCCTCTTGCCCAGTGACAGCTGAGATAGGCTCCGCCCTCTGGTCCCTATGGTTCATAATGTGACTGAAGTCCATGAGGTGTTAACTCTTTCCAAAGGTTTTCGTCCCCTTAAAGGGTTCGGGCCTCGCTCTGGTCTTCGCCCTTGTAGTCTTAGACCGAGGGGATTTTTCAGAAAATATCCCCTCCACTGGTTAGTAAGCCACAAATTTTCCTCTGGCGGGCGGTCTTTGCTGAATGTGCAGGAACAGAGCGCTGGGTCGGGGGGGCGAGAGCCTTCTGCTGCCATGAAAATGAAAGGCAGATTCTGTGGATGTGATTTTAACGTCAGTGCGAAAAAAAAGGAAAAGATGAAAAATGGAGAGAAATAAACATCACGGGGCTGGCGGGGCCTCTTGTTTCGTTTGGCGGATTGAGGCACAGAACCATTACAGGCCAGTCATTACCCAGGAATCCAGAGAGAGGAAAGAAAAACCAGCCTCTGCTTCCTCTGCTCGGCTCTGTAGGTCGCTTTAAGACTTCTGCTGCTGCCCCACTTCATCTGCAGCACGGCCTCAGCTCGAGAAAACTCTGATCTGTGAGGCTCTGAAAACCAAAACACGCCTGAGGAAGCCGTCAGGATTTAACAGGAAGATCCATCTGTCCATCAATCCATCCATGCATCAATCCATCCATGCATCCATCCATCCATGCATCCATCCCTTTAAGACCTCTGCTGCAGCCCCACTTCTTTACCTGCAGCACGGCCTCGGCTCGAGAAAAGTCTGATCTGTGAGGCTCTGAAAACTAAACACAGGCCTGAGAAAACCGTCAGGCTTTAACAGGAAGATCCATGCATCCATCCATCCATCCATCCATCCACCCATTGATGCATCCATCCCTTTAAGACTTCTGCTGCTGCCCCACTTCTTCATCTGCAGCACGGCCTCGGCTCGAGAAAAGTCTGATCTGTGAGGCGCTAAAAACCAAAACACACCTGAGGAAACTGTCAGGCTTTAACAGGAAGATCCATCCATCTGTCCATCCATCCATCCATCATCCATCATCCCTTTAAGACTTCTGCTGCTGCCCCACTTCTTCATCTGCTGCAGAGCCTCGGCTCCAGAAAACTCTGATCTGTGAGGCTCCGAAAACTAAACACAGGCCTGAGAAAACCGTCAGGCTTTAACAGGAAGGTCCATCTGTCCATCCATCCATGCATCCATACCTATAAGACCTCTGCTGCTGCCCCACTCCTTTACCTGCAGCACGGCCTCGGCTCGAGAAAACTCTGATCTGTGAGGCTCTAAAACCAAAACACGCCTGAGGAAACCGTCAGGCTTTAACAGAAAGGTCCATCTGTCCATCCATCCACCCATCCACCCATCCATCCATCCATCCATCCATCCCTTTAAGACTTCTGCTGCTGCCCCACTTCTTCATCTGCAGCACGGCCTCAGCTCGAGAAAACTCTGATCTGTGAGGCTCTAAAAACTTAACACGCCTGAGGAAACCGTCAGGCTTTAACAGGAAGGTCCATCTGTCCATCCATCCACCCATCACCCATTCATCCATCAATGCATCCATCCCTTTAAGACTTCTGCTGCTGCTCCACTTCTTCATCTGCAGCACGGCCTCAGCTCGAGAAAACTCTGATCTGTGAGGCTCTAAAAACTTAACACGCCTGAGGAAACCGTCAGGCTTTAACAGGAAGGTCCATCTGTCCATCCATCCACCCATCACCCATTCATCCATCAATGCATCCATCCCTTTAAGACTTCTGCTGCTGCTCCACTTCTTCATCTGCAGCACGGCCTCAGCTCAAGAAAACTCTGATCTGTGAGGCTCTAAAAGACCAAAACACGCCTGAGGAAACCGTCAGGATTTAACAGGAAGATCCATCTGTCCATCAATCCAATCCATCCATCCATCCATCCATCCATCCATCCATCCATCCACCCATCTATCTATCCTTCCGTCCAAACCAATTTATCCTCTCCAGGCTGCAGTCTATCACAGCCGATTTTGAAATGTAACTTTATTTAACCAAAAGATCCATGCATCCATCCATCCACTCACCCATCAATCAACCCATCCATCCATCCATCCATCCATCCATCCACTCACCCATCAATCAACCCATCCATCCATCCATCCATCCACCTATCCATCCATCCACCGTCTATCAATCCATCTATCTATCCATCCATCCACCCATTCATTCATCCATCCATCAATCCATGTATCCATCCATCCATCTTCCTGTCCATCTATCCATCCATCCATCCATCCATCCATCCATCCATCCATCCACTCACCCATCCATCCATCCATCCATCCATCCATCCATCCACCTATCCATCCATCCACCATCTATCAATCCATCTATCTATCCATCCATTCACCCATTCATTCATCCATCCATCAATCCATCTATCTATCCATCCATTCACCCATTCATTCATCCATCCATCAATCCATCTATCTATCCATCCATCCACCCATTCATTCATCCAACCATCAATCCATGTATCCATCCATCCATCTTCCTGTCCATCTATCCATCCATCCATCCATCCATTCATTCATCCATCCATCCATGCTTCCATCCATCCATCCATCACTTTAGGACTTCTCTTGCTGCCCCACTTCTTCATCTGCAGCACGGCCTCAGCTCGAGAAAACTCTGATCTGTGAGGCTCTGAAAACTAAACACACCTGAGGAAACTGTCACGATTAAACAGAAAGATCCATCCATCCATCCATCCATCCATCCATCCATCCTTTCATTTTTATTTGAATGACAAAAAAAGAGAATTTTTTACATTTAAAGTTGAAAGAAAATGAAAAAAAAAGTCTTTTAACCCTTTACCAGCTCGACTGTTTGGCAGAAATCATTAATAAATTCAAGGATAGTTAATGTTTTTTTTTTTTTTTTTTTTAAATGAAACAAATCAACTAATTGTTTGATTGCATTAACATGTCAGGGAGCAGAGAAAACTACAAAGAGACATAAAAACATTCTCTTGGTGTGGAACTTAAAGATTTAAAAGCTAATGGTTGATAACCTGATGACATAAAAATGCACAAATATTTGGGACAATATGAGAAAAGGCAGGAATGTTTGGAAATAAAATAGCAACCAAAATAACTAAAAATAGATGATACTGATCATCTGATAATAACAGATTTTATAAATATAAATCAAAGAAGTAAATGGTATTTAAAATAATAATGATGGTACTAATAATAACTTTAATCTTTTGAAACTTTGAAAATATCAGTTCTTTAGGTGTGTTTGCAGTTTTTTTTTCTGTATCCTAAAAAAATGTCAAAAACAAGGATGTGTAACTTTTTTAACACATTAAATATTCCTGAATTTATTGACTTCTGCCAAACAGTACAGCTGGGAGTTAAAGGGTTAAATATGAATAAAATAAAATAAAATAAAAATAAATTCAGTGTTACCCAGTTCTGGTTTGGTCCCTTTACTTTTGATTCACCTTAAACTTATTTTTATTAATTTACAGGCCCCTAAAAGACCCCGACTCTCTGCAGAGAGACAGTCTCTGCCAGTTTGAGGTTAAATAAATCCCCTCTCTGATTCTGGTTTGGGACAGGACCATTAAAAGCACTTCTTGGACGAGGAGAGGATCATTTTGGTTTGGTATTTATGAGGCACTTTGTGTCTTTCTCTGTAATATGAAGAATAATATAACAGGCACTGCAGAGGAGGAAGTGTTCTGGTCACGTTGGTCGGATTATTATTATTTGTCTTCATGAAAACGTTCCTCTTGGTGGGAGCGAGGAGCCTCAGAGAGGAACCATGGGTCTGCGGCCTCGAGGTTTGGAGGAGCAGAAAGACGCTCCACGCCACACACGGAGAAAAGTCCAGAATCAGAAACGTCTGCTGCAGAGGAGCTGCCAGCTCCACCGCACAGGAAACAGGCCCAGGAGAAGCAGAATGTAGCTCAGGTTTAGAAAAACAGAGAAGAAATACGGTAAAAAGGAAAAAGATTCATTATTTAATTTAGTGAAAACAGAAGATTGTCAAACGAACGGGAGGTCAAACGGCTGAAGAAATGTTCTTTTAAAGATTCACATGAGGTTTGTCACTATCATTATCACTACATATTCTTTACTGTGCACTTGTTCTACCGTAAATACGCAACTGTGTAAGATAGGGGTGTGAAACAGGTGGCAGGGGGCCCACATGCGGCCCTTTACCTCACTCAACACGGCCCAGAATATTTCAGTAATAGAATATTTTAATGCTTCATTTATAACAAGTCTTAAAAGAACTTACTTGGCTATGATTGCATCTTTAAACTAGCTTAAAAACAAACAAAAAAAACATATTTTCTTGTTGTGGAACTTAAAGATTTAAAAGCTAATGGTTGATAACCTGATGACATAAAAATGCACAAATATTTGGGACAATATTAGAAAAGGCAGGAATGTTTGTAGATAAAATAGTTATCAAAATAACTAGTATAATAAAAAATAATAAAATCAAAGCAGAAATGGTATTTAAAATAAAAATGATGGTACTAATAATAACTTTAGGCCAGGTAACAGGCCCAGGAGAAGCAGACTTTAGCTCAGGTTTAGAAAAATAGAGAAGAAATACGGTTTAAAGGAAAAAGATTCATTATTTAATTTAGTGAAAACAGAAGATTGTCAAAGTCTTCTAACAAGTCTTAAAATAACTTACTTGGCTATGACTGCATCTTTAAACTAGCTTAAAAACAAACATAACATATTTTGTTGTTTCTTTCAATAATAATAATATGATAATAATAACTTTATTTATATAGAACCTTTTAAAAACAGAAGTTTACAAAGTTCTTTAACAGACAGAACAAAGGCAGAAAAAAGCAGAATAAAATCAACAATCAGGGTCGACTTAACTAAAGTAACAAAACGGGAGAAAATGTTATAAACTGGTTGGATTGACTCAGCTGGTAAAATGCATAATGACAAGGAGATAGTCAGACAGTAGGCAGATAATAGATTTACAGATACATCGATTAATTCAAGACTGTTAAAGGTTGACAACATCACATCAGGAAGATTGAAAATAAGAGGGCAGATAGAGGACTGGCAAAAAAAAAAAAAAAAAAGATAAATAAATAACATAATAATAATAAATAAATCAATACATAAAATGAAGTGAAATAAAATAATGATGATAGAAAGTGAGTATGTCAAAACAAGAAAAGAAAGTAAAAACAGGAATAAAATAATGAGAAACCATAAGACAGATAAAAGCAGTAGATAAAATAAGTAAGTTAAAAGAGTAAAAATAATAATTTTTAAAAAAAGAAGAAAATCATGCAAAAGCAAGTCTAAAAAAGTGGGTTTAAGATGTGATTAAAAGATGTCACAATGTTTAAAACACGTAGTTTTATTCAGAATTAGGTGTTTATATGGTCATTTTTTATTTTTTTAGAGGATTTAAGTTTTATTCTGAATAAAGTGGAATTAAAGTTCTCATGTAAACATGATAAATGGGTGTTTGAGGCCCTCTTGGTAATTAAAGTTGCCCGCTCCTGGTCCAGAGGAATAAAACTCAAATGCTGATTTTCAAAACTGAACTGAAGTGGATAAAAAAGGAATAAAGGGACTTAAAGGTCAAACAAGCGTCTTCAAAAACGTATTTTCCAGACTCAAACGTGGCTGCAGGAGCTGTGTGGCTCCTCTCCTGTGATGTCGGGCCTCGTGGGCCTCGTGGGCAGATTAAACTCTACATTCTTCCTTTTCAAAGAGTGGCAGCAGAAAGAGGCTGTTCATGAGCTCATGGAGGGGGGGACTTTTGTCCGTCATATTAATAAATGTCAGCACAGACTCATGGATGTCTGATGTGAGGGCTGGATGGGAGTGGGCGGGGCCATCGGTCTGCAGGGTGACGGTGCTGTCAATCAGGGCGGTGACGGACAGGAGGCCAGCGGGGCCTTCACGGTTAATGTGGGGGCCTTCAGACCGCTGACCCCCCGTCACCCCGAGCACAGGAAACCATCGACGCATGAATGGAGAGATCACGACGATGAGGAGGACAAGACCCCGACACGACAGAGGGCGAGGGGAGGGGCTGAAGCTCCGCCCACTTTAACATCATTAATATGAAGTCAAATCCTGGTTTGATGCTTCAACTAATGAATCTAAACTTCATTTAAGAGTATAAAGATCACTCCTGTTTGCTCTTTAAGTCTTCAGGAGGCTGCAAGACAACAACAGTGAAGCACTTTTAGCCAATTTACTGGACGACTTCTACAAACTTTAAACTTTTCTTAATATTCTGTGACCGTCAGGCAGTTTGTAAAAATCTTACAATGAAAAAACTCAGATCTATGTGAGAGGATTTGTCCAATTTCAAAACAAAGACGTCTCACTAGAATGATTCTTACCCACAATTTTCTAACGTCTGGATTAAGATCTGTGTAGAAGATATACTTAGTGATAAAAGATTAATTTAACTTAAGCAGATACCAACTTTCATTTAAGAGCCTCGCAGAGTCAAACTTTCCTCGTTTCATTGGCAGATATTTTCTCTTCATTACAAACAGTTCAGTGCCTTACTTTTGCCTTTTATTCCTTAAAGTAAGATATTTATCTGGACTGGTTAAGTAAATGTGGATTAGAAAAGTGTTTTGGATATTTTTGTCTTGAGCTTTTGCAACATGCATGCTTTATTCCCTACACCACATTCACATGACTTTACCATGCTGCAGAGAAAGCGGAGCATGGCTCAGCAGAGCGCAGCTCAGCTGGGTGAAACTGATATCAGCACCTGGCTTCTGTTTCAGCCCAGTTTTTGCTGTGCCCCTTTTTAAAATGAGCCACAACATGACATGCTGCAGCCACAGCGTGACATATCGGCTCTTGTTTGAGTGCCATATTTTTACAAAGCTGCACAGTGTGCCCGGCGCACCTGACGCCCTGCATCTCTAACCATTCATGGTACTGCTTTAGTGTTTCCACACAGAGTTTCATATTAGCCGCGTTATTCACTACAACAGACACTTTATTTTCTGCTGGAACTTTGAAGGCATCGGCAACTTCATATAATCGCACAGCGATGTTTTTTCCTGTGCGCGCCTTTTCTATTTGTTTTGTCTCTAGCACAAGACTTTTTCCTTTCCAGTCTTCATCAATGAAATCGGCAGTCACTGTCATATAGGACTCTATTTGAAGAGACGTACACATCTGTTATCTTTATCTATTAACTCGGAAACTTTCTCTTTGTACTCCCTCGTATTTTGCCGTTTGTGCATGCGTAATTGTCTGGCGCGCTGGCACTGAATATCCAGGTTTCAATTTTTTTCTTGGCCTTTCACGACACCAATGGGCCTCATACCCTCAGAAATAAAATTGACAATTCTTTTGGATGTTGACGATTTTGGATGTTAATATGAGGCATAAAATCCAGCGTGGACTGGGTGAGGGATGCCGCTGTTGCAGCGGGCGGGTGCACATGCAGCTATAAAATGAATAAACGATTATAAGACTAGAATATTGAAATGTTCTTAATATAATAATAATATTATAATATTACAGTATTAAGATGATATGCCATGTTTGTAGTCGAGCTGTGACATGCAAGCTGTTGTTTGCAAATTTTGCATTCCACTTTTTTACCGCCATCTATTTTGGTAAAATTCAGCCACACTGCCTCTCACATGCTAGAGGACTCAAATGAACAATAAATACAATAAAGTGGTGTTCTGAGACAGGCTGTTACCTGTGAAACGGGGTTGCTCAGAAAACACCCCCATTTCACTTGATACGTTTCTCCTGATGAAAAAAAAAAAATTGACACATTTGGTCGACCAATCAGAATTTTGGTCGACTGAGCACGTATCGACCAAATAGTCGACTAGGACTTTACAGCCCTATGAAACAGTACTGCACATGCACCACATGCTCTCTCTGTAAAAGCTGATTCCTGTTTACACGAAAAATGGATATGAAAACGTTTTCAACAGTTTGCAGATTCAGGCACTCCAGGCACTGTTCTCCTGTTAACGTAAGGTGAAAACTCTCCATCTGTCGTTTCTTTGTCATGTAAACAGAGCTTTGGAGTCACCAAATAACCTAGCAAGCATGTTTTTGATCAGTGGGAGGAAACCAGAGCACCTGGAGAGAACCCACACAGGCACAGGGAGGCACGTGCAGCTCTCTACTGACTCCTCAGGAGCATGTTTGGCAGCAGCAGCTCGGCCGGTTTTGGTAAACAGATCATGTAGCATTGCAGCAGTGAGGTGTGCAGGCAGAGATGGAGAGGAGGGAGGAGAGCACAACAGAGGAAGAGCTGTTTGGTTTAAGAGACACGATGATGCTGAAGAACGAGTCCTGACTGAAACATCAAATCACCTCAAGACAAATGAAACTTTACTCCAATCTGCAGCGAGCGTCATCTGCTCAGAGATGTTTGTTCTGTTTTTACCTTCGTCCACGTGTGGGAGTCGGCCTGAGACTGAAGAGCAACACAATCTGATGTGTGTGTGTCTCCCTTTTAGATATATGCCTGATGGAAATACACACTTTAAGATGAGTTTTATAGCATCAAAATAGGTTATCTATAAATGCTATTCCTTAGCTTCACAGTCGGGTCGGACAGGGCTGGACTGGCCTGGATACTCAACTTCAGGAACAAGACAATTAAACTAGAGCAAATTTATATTATTCAGACACGTCTTAGAGCACCGGGCTGTAAGTAGCCATATATAGCTGGCTAAAAAACTACGATACTAAGTTTTCCAAAAATTGCTTGTTGTCACACATCAAAAACTACCGCTACGTAACTAGAAAGAGAAACATTACCTCGTGGCTTTGCATCCTGTAAGTTGTTGAAAAAAGAAGTTGTAAAGCAATGCAGAGTTCTGAGGAAGGTCCGAGCTGCATTCATTAGCATCACAACAAACACACGCTTTGGATTGGGTCTTTTGGTGTGTTCCAGTTGTAGTTTAGAAGTCAGCACAGCCACAAAAAAACATGTCTGGAGTGACACCGGACTGTCTTGGAGGAGTAGCCCGAGCAGACCATGATGAAACTAATGAGTTTTTGGACGATTAATGCAGTTTTAGGAGCGGCGCTGTATGCCCCGTGTGCTACCATTATACGGATGTCCGCCGCTCGATTTTGGATCTAAATATCTCCTGAAGCACTTTTTGGATCAGGAAAGCCTTCTGGGTGAGTATATTGTTCTACTTCATTCTATAAACAATGTGAAAGCTGCAGAAACCAAACTTATCCTTTAAGTCCTGAGTTGAGTCCTGAGTCGTGAGTTTGGTTGAACAGAGATTCACGTCTTCATAAATAATGCACAGATTCCAGCGCTCTGCCCTCGCTGCATGGCTGATAAAATTCTATGATCATGAAGAAGCCATAAACCTGTAAATGTAATTTAATCACCAACAGGACTCCGAGCTCCACCTCCTGAAGTTTATGCAGCTCAGCAGCATCACCTCCCCCGTCTCTCCCCCGTCTCCCCCCCATTAAAGAATCCTGCACACATGCAGCAATTCCTGATTAGCCACACATTCGAGAAATGTCAGACATGTTTCATGCAGCGTGTCTCGGCCCAACGGCAGCAGTCAGGTGTCTGAGGAAGACTGAAGGCTGCAGGCCGAGGTGACAGGCTGTGTGTGACTGGTTTATAACAGTCAGTCAATCAATCAATCAATCAATCAGTCAATCAGTTTCCAGATGTCTGCTTTTGTATGACTGAATAACCGACAGTCTGTTTCTGATTAGTGCTGAGACTAAAATGTCTCCATAGTCTTTGCTTAAAGGGGTCTGCAGGAGTTTTCGTTCCTGTTTGTAAACACAACATCCAACTGAAGCCCCTCCCCCTGAACTCCTCGTTCAGGGTGAAACAGACGTCACCACACGACTCTTCATCGTCTACAGAGTAACACGTGAGCGTCTTACCGTGCTCGCTTTGTTATCAAGACTAAACTATCCACTCAGATTTGTTGTCCAGACTTGAGCGTCCTCGGCAATAAAGTCGATGTACAGCCGCAATGGGCGGGGCTAACCCTCCGGCGATGCGTTGGCCGTGTTCAAGGAGATCACTTTGCTCGTTGCCAAAGATGAAAATTTGATCTTTTCTGTGCGGCAACAGCCAAAGTGTGCATGTGATTGTACCTGTGACGGACAGTAGCTGTGTTTGAAATCGCTCACTATCATGGATATAGTGCATTATATAGTGTGTTCGCCATTTCGTAGTGTTGTTCGAATTCTCAGCAGTAAATTTCATCCACTATATAGTGCACTAGAAAATACCCACAATGCATAGCAAAAGTGAGTGTACATACGATGTACCCTATTTTGTAATCCCGCATACCACAATGCAATGTGGTTGATTTTTTCCATAGAAGAAGAAGAGAAAGAAGGGTGTTAGGTGCTGCTTTCATTCACAAATGTAAAAAAACGTTAAAGTATCTTTAACACATTTGTAGCGTAGCTCTTTAAAGTCTTTTAGCGGCTGAAAACAGCTTCAAAGTTTGCTACTTATCCTCACGAGTGCCCAGATTATTTACGTGAATTTTGGCGCGTCCACTTCCGTCACAGGATTATCCGGCTCATCAGCTAACGCTATGACGTTTAGAAAATTTCAGTGTAGTGTCCGAAATGTCGTTTGGTCATTCCCGATGTAGTCCACTATTTCATTTACACTACAGAGGGGATAGTGAGTGAGTGAATGAGTGGACGATTTCGAACACAGCTAGTTTTATCTAGCCCTCTTGAAAATGAGATGTAGCATCTCAAGAGGCTACCCTCTAATAAATCAGACGACAGGTTGATGGTACATGAACCTGTCCCTAATTTTAGTTCTTATTCTAGTCCACTTGTCTCCTCTTACCTTCCTGCTTTTGCCCTCACACCCGACACAGCATGGTGTGGATTTGCTGTTCATCATGAGACTGGGATCCACATTCAAGATTTCCTGCTGCTTAACAGAAGGTTTTTTCTTGAGCCATGATGGAGGGATTCATGATTGGCTATATGGATTCATGTTGGTGTTGGATGTATATATTTGTATATATATGTATATGTGTATTATATATGTATATATGTATCTATGCATATATGTGTATCCATAAAATGAAGAGCTTTATGCTCTATTGTAAAGTGTCTTGAGATAACACTTGTTATGAATTGGCGCTATACAAATAAAGATTGATTGATTGATTGATTATCTGGACTACAGAGTAACAGTCCATGTCCCTGTGGAAACATCAGTCAGTGAGGACATTAGTTCCTCCTGACGGACTGCAGAAAACTGACAGACGATGCTGCTGCAGTCCATCCGCTGCAGTGTTTTGTGGTTGGTAGGTGAGTAGGGGTGTGCCAATCTGATATTGATATCAGATATCGGTCTTATATTAGCAAAAAAAAAAACTATCGCATCATATCGGCCTGCATCTAAAATCTCTGATATAATCACTCTGATTCAAGCAGTCCATTCTGATTTATTTTTTATTTATTTAATGCAGTTGTTGAATATGCTTATGTTTGAATTAAACACAGTGGTTATTATGCAGTTTAAAAATATATGTTTTTGTATTTATTGGATTTACTGAGGTTACTTTTCAGGGTTGTCTCATTTAATTTTATTTATTTTATTTAAAGCTATGGTCTACGATTTGGAAGCTTGGTACATCTTAATAACACCGTTTATAAGGACGTTATGGTCCTATGGTCCAATCTACACAATATAAAGACCAAAAAGAATGAAAAAAATCAGTATATCCGCTGCAAAGCAGCATAATAGTTGACCGAAACGTCGGTTCGGATTGGTCCGTGAGTCCGTCCAATCCTCTGTCTCCCCTGCTCTGCACCGTCTCACCCATGGTCCCGCCTCCTCCCCACTACCTCTCTCATGTACCGGTGATCAGCGAGCAGCACAGCTACTGAAGCATCACGGAGCCAGGAGGCTGCTTCTGTTACCCTCCACATCGAAGAGAAGGAAACGTAAAAGTTTCGAGGAAAAGGCTGAAGTAAGGAAGAAATACGAGCAATACAGGTCCCGACGGAGACTCAACATTGGAGAATCGTACGGTGGAAAAAGCTGCAGAATAATTTGGGGCTGTTGAACACTGCGCCAGCCGGTGGCAGCACGGGCCACCGGCTGGGGAACGACCCCGCAGCACCGGCTGCAGCACTGGGCGCCGGCTGGCGAACGGCCGCAGCACTGGCCGCCAGCCGACCTTCAGCACCGCCGTTCCGCCCCTGGTTGAACAGGTAATAGCTTTGTTTACTACAGTGGGAGATATCTGCTGAATAACTCTGGTTAGTCTGTGCCTATACTGGCTAATGACTGAACGTTGTTGGTCGGAGCGGGTAGGCTCTGTCAATAGATTTTAGCATAAGTTAGCCACGCATCGTTAGCATTGTAAACTGAGCTGGTGAGGACACGCCGAGAAAGATAAATCCTCACCCACAATCGGCTCTGCTCTGGCAACGCCAGATCCGCTTCCCCGCTGTGTGTTACAAGGGGGATGACTGTCGTGTTTCTTACTTTCAGTTGAACTGAGTTGTTTTTGGTTGTTGTTGCTGCTGATATTTTATGCCAGCCGTCTTCTTGCTTTATCAGAGGAGGCGTGTTGTCAGGAGGCGACACGAGCTGGGGGGCGGGATCTTGGAACACGGAGGGGAGGGGTGAGTGAAGGGGGGGCATGCTGCATTTTTCAAATCTGTCTTAACAGCCAAACTGGTTTTCAGATCATAGACCCTAGCTTTAATTGTACTATATTCTTATGTTTCAGGTTAAATCTGTTGAACCCATTGGTTAATAACAAATGGGTCAGTTTTTCTCATACCTACTATTGCTGACTACTGTTCTCTATTTGAGTAATCTCACCTGATCAAGCCTTTTCTTACAGTCCATACTACAAAATAAGGAATCAAAGTCTGAATGATTCATGCTGATATTGTGACAATATTGGTTTGGCCAATAATCAAGGCTGCAATATCGGTATCATATCACAGGAGAAAAAGTTGTATGGGGACACCCCTATAGGTGAGTGAAGAGGATACAGTTGGAATGTCAGCTTATACATCCTGTTATATGATATATGATATGATCGCGGTGAAACTCGACAAACTGACTTTGTGACCTAAACTGTTATTTAGGTTGCAAAGTCGGTGTGAATGCAGTGCAGTCTAGTGAGTGGCATGATTATGATCGCAGAGTTGTGTTCGGTATGAGTGCAGCTTTACTGTGAACTTTCACGACACCAGGAAAATGGACCAGAGTCCGTTTGGCTGGATGTGAACACCAACGCAGACACTTTCATAGAATAAAAAGCAGGCTGCAGCATGAGCTGAATGTTGTGCCTGATGGAAATGAAACAAAAGCGTTTTAGACGTTTAACCACGAGGAGCTTTTTTTTTTTTTTTTTTTCTGCAGCAGGAGAAACTCCATAAATGTCACTGTGAGGAAACACAGTGTATTTGAGACCGTAAATATCTACCTTTTTACAATCTTAATTATACAGACATTTTTCTGTTCTCCTCCACGGGCCAGCTCCCCCTCAGACCCAGCAGGTTACCGTGACGATGCCAAGACCCCCCCCTCCACTGCTGCACAACAACAGCCGCATTCAACAGGCGGAGATTGAGAGCCCTGAAAATATTGGCTGCTCTGCTTTAAGAGAGGGGGAGGTGTGGGGCTGATTCTCACCTCTACCTGCTCGAAACTTCTGGAAAATATGTTTAAGACCGAGGAGGAGGGAGAAGTTTCCACAGAGGAGTCTGAAGGTGAGGACGCTGCAGGAGGAGGTGTGAAGTCCACAGAGGACAAGCAACACAGAGAGCTTCATGCTGTTCACACTGAAACACATCAGTATATGACGCCCCAACTCATCTACACTAATGACGATCTAAAGTCAAACTGATCCCCTGCAGATGTTTTCATCCTAACATGCTAACAAGGCAGTATTTAAAAACCTGCGCTACTCCCTGATTGACAATCACAGTCAGAAGACTAGTCATAATCTCAGTTAAATTCCAAAATCAGTTCACAATGCTCGCTTGACCAAGGACTTCTTCAGGGAGAATAACATCACTCTTTTGGACCATCCCGCATGTTCCCCTGATTTAAATCCCATAGAGAACATTTGGGGATGGAGGTCAAGGGAAGCTTATAAAAATGGCCGTCAGTTCCAGACAGTTGATGACCTTCGTGAAGCCATCTTCACCATTTGGAGCAATGTTCCCAAAAGCTTCCTGGAAACACTCACATCAAGCATGTCCAAATGAATTTTTGAAGTGATTAACAAGAACAGTGGAGCTACTCATTACTGAGTCCTACTGATAAACATTTTTGTTCTGGTTTGGAGAGTTTTTTGTCATTTTTTGAGCGATGGTCTTAAACTTTTGATCAGCTGATAAACAGTCTATTTCAGTTTACTTGTTGTTTTCAATAAATTACTTTTTCAAAGTGCTTTTTGTCACACTCCCCCTTCTTGCTTTTGCATATTGTAGCTCTATTAAAAACCTCATTAAGGTCCAAATGTGCAAAATGCATATTCTAGCAATTTTTCAGCTGGTCTTAAGATTTTGATCGGGTTTGTATTTCCTCAAATCAATAAAGCAAAAGAAAGAGGCCTGTTTCACAATGTCTTAAACACTCACGATAACTCTGAGCCCCCCCCCCCCCCCCCCCATTTGCTCCCAGCAGTGATTTTAAACCTCGGGGTGTCAAACTGAATTCTCCCCGCTCCTCTAATATCTCTGCCTAATCACTTCAGGATTGTCTGCGGGGGCACAAAGCCTCCCTCATCTCCTCTATCCAAGACGGGGGGGTCCTGGTGATGCTGTGTTGAATTTGGGTGACAGGGCCCCCAGTTAGTCCCCCCCCTCCACCCAGGCCTCAGATAATCCCCCAGAGAAAGGCCCTGCATTTAGGCTGTGATACGGTTAATCCTGCAGGGCTGGGAGCACAAAGGGGGCGACGGCGCTTCCTGCAGCCCGGAAGCTTCCGCGGGGGAGGAGTAAAGCTGGACTGTGTTACTGTACGACACACAGGTGATACCAGCACGCTCTCATTCCTGATGAGGAGTAAACATGCTGCTCAAAATCACACTTTCCCCTGATGAAAACTACACAGTAACTATTAAAAACAAGAGCACACGGACAAAAACTCAACTGACATTTTCATCAACCAATAAAAGCTGGACTAAAATGTCTGACAGACTTAATCCAATCAGTCCTAATATGGTCATGTAGGAAGTAGAGACAAGTGATGAATCTATCCAATCACAGCTACTTTGGTTGTGTTAAAGGTTGGATGAGTTCAGAGGGACATCCAATCACAGCTGCCTTAGCTTGGTGGTGGTGGGATAAGTTGTGGAGCCATCCAATCAGAGCTGCTCTCTCTATGAATTGATATATTCATGTAGAGCAGGTCCACTGTTTGTTGTCAGTTCTGGTATTGTAACTGAGATGCTCTGCCAGGTAGCCTAAATAAAGGAGACTGCATTTCACACAAAGGAACATTTGTTTCTGTTCATTTAGACATTCAGACTTTACTAACATTCAATAAAGGCTTAGTAGATGTTAGGTAGGTAGGTATGTAGGTAGGCAGATAGACATTCAGACTTTACTAACATTCAATAAAGGCTTAGTAGATGTTAGGTAGGTAGGTATGTAGGTAGGCAGATAGACATTCAGACTTTACTAACATTCAATAAAGGCTTAGTAGATGTTTGATTTTATCACAGAGGAAAACAGGACTCATTCCATCTCCTCTTTAAAATGTGCTTTTTTATTATTATTATTATTAGGGATGCACCGAAATGAAAATTTGTGGCTGAAGCCGAATAAAATATAAACGCTTGGCTGAATACCAAATATCCAATGCGGAGGCAAAGTAGTTCACTATATTTTTTAATAGTGCATAAATAGCTTAGAGTACATTTTGGGCATGTTTTTAAAATAAAGTAATTGTTTATTGAATATTATGACATGTTTTAATTTTCCAGTAGCCTTTGCTTTTAAAAAAAACCCCAACAAAGTTTTTCGTTCATATTAAGCCTTTAAACAAAACAAAACATGCATTATACATATACTACAGTGCATTGAAGTGGATAAAAACCAATAACCAATAATACCAACAAATAAATAATTGTCCTTCTGACACAAGTCTGCTTTAAGGCTGTCACTTTATCGATATTCGAATAAGCGTTCGAATATGGGGATAAATATCCGTAACCAAATATCTTGGATTATTTGGGTGCATGTTTGAGTTTGATTTTCAGGAAAAGTGACAGCTTTAGTCTGCTTAGCCACAGTCACACGCAATGACGTAGTTGATTTCGTCATTGCGTCACATGGTACTTTTCGGCCTTGCTATGGCTTTTTTTGCATTATTCGGCTGAATATATTCAGCCACCAAATATTCGGTGCATCCTAAACTATTATTTGTATTTGCAGGTTTACTTTAGGTGGGCTTTCCAAGTGTTAGACAGTAATTTGCTAAAAGAAGCCACATAAGATGCACTCAGGCACCTTGTAACCATTTCTCAAGAGGAAGGTAGTTTAGTGGACCCAGATTAATGCTGCAGAGGATCATGTTGAGACTCATACTCACATATTCTGGAACTGTGAATAATCAAATTATTTTGGAAAGATATTTTTGTAACGTACCTTACAGTTCATTCAAAAGTTACTATACTTGGTCTAACACCTATAGGCAACGAAATGTCGATTTAAAGACGAACAACAGCTGCTATAAACTGTTTCACGAATGTTTGAAACCAGAGTAGAGACCAATAGAGTTTATGTGGTCTTTTATGAATTTTATAATTTCAGTTCTCTGACAAAAAGGAAAAAGAAGAAAGGAAATGGAAAAATGTAAATTAATATTGGATTTGATGATGAAATTACAAAAAACTAAGTTCTAAAAACAAAGGCCATGTCACTGAGATCAGTTTTATTTCCTAGTCTGTGTCAGTGTTAATTTTGTTTTATCTTTTTCCCCTGATGAGAACCAGACAGTAACTAATAAAAACAATCCATTAGTTTCTGTTCATTTAAATATTCAAACTTTACCGACATTAAAAAGGGTTATTAGATGTTTGATTTTATCCAAGAGTAAAACGTTACTTCAGAAATTCAAGGAAACAGAAAACATGCCTTACCCTTTACACTTCAGATTTCATCGTCTAAAACTAGACTAACATTTAAATAATTTAGAGACTAAATTATGACTAAAATACCTTTAAAATAAAATACCATCATAACAACAGTTAATGACCGTTAGCTGCTAACTTAGCTGCTAACAGCTAAAGGCCTTATACTATGGTCTTACTCTAAATTGTAGCACACAGATGATTCATTTAACACTTATATGTGACATGAACCTCGTCAAAGACAATCCCTACAAGTAAACTTCTGAGGAGGGCAGATTTTGCCAAGTTTCACTTAGTAGCCATGAGGACAATAGGCTAATCGGCATGTCCGTTCTCAACTTTCGGTTGTCGTCACGTCCGCATTCTGCTGCTCCCGCCTCTCTTCCCTGATTGGGCCGTTAAGAATTCAGCTGGAGTGTAGTAACTGTAACTAATCGTATTATTATTATTCTAATGTTGTTTTATTATAATGTTTTTTTCTTCCTGTTAATATATATTGTGTAAGCCGCCTTGGTTAATGTGTTTTTGCATGTGTTTACTCATAAAAAGGGGAAAAGAGGAAACTGATGTAAAATAATGTTAAATAATACTGAAAAGGTTGTGTATATACATACATATATATATTTGTATGCTTCTTTTCTCTAATAAAAAGATAAAAAAAAAAAAAAAAAAGAATTCAGCCGAGTGAATTCATTGGACAACGGAGGCTGGCAAGACGGACCTGCAGGATTTCAGAGTCAGGCAGGTCTGTCTGCTCCGTCTGGCCTGTATCTGTAAACTTTAATGATACATGCAGAAATATGGACGAAAAGAACGTGAAGCACGGAAGGAGAGCTCCGCCCATATCCATATGTAACGTTGAGCATAAATGAGCCTTTAATGATTCACAACTGGAAATGGTTTTCCAACTATTGTACACATTTGCATTTACAGAGGAGCTGTGAGCAGGTCAACAAGTCAACAAGTCAAAGTCTCTGTTAGGAGTAGAAGACGAAGTTTCCCTTAAATAATGAAAACAGATTATTTATCATCAGTATTAGATGATGATTAATGCGTTATGTGATTATGATCATCGATGTCCTCACTGTTTTCTATACTGTAAACACAGTGAATACTGCACTGAAGCTTGATTTGAAGAAAATCGTAAATCAAATTGAAATCATAAAATCTGCCACAAAAATCGATGTTTTCCTGAAGTCTTTCTGCCAAACAGAGTCGGTGTTTGAGGATCAAACTGTGACCTCGGCATGAGCGAGTGTCTGCAGACTTAACGATGAGCGCAGACTCGTAGTTAATCAGAAATATGAGCAGTGACATCATAACGACTCTGTGGCATCATCACGGACTCAGAGCTGGATGGTTTCAGACCTTTAATCGTGTTTTCACCAAAGCAGAGGGAGTCGATCCAGGTGACACAAACATGCCTACATCACATGACCTGAGGAGGGCGCTCTTCCACATGTGAGGCCCCTGCAGCACGAGGCCCCGCTCTGACCACAGCTCTGGCTCCTGTCCTCCTGTTGGACACTGCGGCTAAGTGCTGCTGACGCTGCCAGCAGAGTGTGTGCGAGGGAGAGCATGTCTAATGTGGGAGAGACGCAGCCCGTCCAACATGGCCGCCGGCCAGCATCAGTGTTCCCTTCTCGGAGAATTATCCGTCAGAGCGTCCTGATTCCTGAGGACAGACGTGGGGGGGGGGGGGTTAGGAGGATCGAGTGCAGACAGGAGGCCGAGCTGCAGGTCAGAGCGAGCTGCTGAAACACCGGAGCGGTCCAGGGACAGATCGACATCGGGGGTTCATTTAGTCTGCAGCTCCATCAGGAGGAGACTCAGCAGGCCTCAGTCACACAATCCTGTTTCTCATGGCGACTGTGCACGACTGTGCACGATTGACAGGCTGGTTTGATCGGCATGACACGGGAAGAAATGACTGTAAATACTAGAGGTGTGAAAAAATATCAATACAGCAATATATCGCCATATTTGACCTGCGATACGACATCAATATTTCAAATCTAAATATTGATTTTTAATAAAAACACAAATTTATCAGAGTTGGAAATAAAATACAAACTATAAATATGTCTATTGACTTTTTTTCATGCAGTCTGTTCAGTTCAGACAGTGACAAGTGAAAAATGTGATTTATTACCTCCGCCAAGGAGGTTATGTTTTCGGGAGAGTTTGTTTGTCTGTGAACAAAATAACTCAAAAAGTTATGGAAGGATGTTGATGAAATTTTCAGGAAATGTTCAGCATGGAAAAAGGAAGAAGTGATTCAATTTTGGTGTTGATCCGAATCAGCGTCTGGCCGCCATGACAAAAAATGCGATTTTTGTGAATAACTACTGAACTAAAATAGATATCATTATGACACCAGTTACTAATGGTATGTTTTCATGGTCAAGGAATCTAAATATTTATATGAAAGAAAGGGAGGACTAATATTCATGGTCAAAATCACAATATGGCTGAGGACTGTGGCGCTGGCGGAGGTCTGCGCTCTCCGAGTGCTTTTTTAGTTTTACTTCCTGTTGTTCTGTCAGTAACTAATAACACTTTGTTCCTCATGTGTTCAGTTACAGTTTGAGCTTCACTGCAGGTTGGGATGCTTTTAATGCTTTATTAAAGGGAAAACAAGAATAATTTCTTTGCAACATTAATTTAAGTGACTTGATGCACTCTGTGTTTTCAGGTTAAGTGTATGTGTGTAACACTGCATTTGACATATTTCAAAAACAATAAAATGGAAAAGTTGTTTTCAATCAAATAGTTTTGACTTGATTTTTACTTTCAGTTTTGAGTAATATTGTGATTTACATGAACACCATCTCTAGTTTTTTCTTAGTTAACTGTGGAATATCGCAATATATCACAATATTGTGATAGTGATATTATCGTGATATTATTCTGTCGTGAGGTTCTTGCCAATGCTCACCCCTAGTACAGAGGGGTGAGCATTGGCAAGAACCTCACGATACGATACGTATCCTGATACACCTAAATTGTGAACATTGACTACGTTTTAAACAAAATTCTTGACAAGTTTAGTTTTTTCTTAGAAGAAGAAAAAGAACAAGGATGAGTTTTAAGTGGTTCTACAACTTGAGAGACAAATTCAGATCCTCAAAGATGGTAGGCCTACATGTAAGTTCAAATTTAGAACATATGCTTCATTATTAGGGCTGTAATCAACCAAAGAAATTGTCAACCAAAAATCGACCAATCCACCCCCTCCCCGCCGCCATCGTGTTTCTCCCCTGTGTGCGCCTCTTTCCCTCCTTCCTTTCTCTCAAAACAAGACTCTTTGCTTTCCAGTCTTTATCAATGAAATGGGCAGTCACTGTCATATAGGACTCCATTCAAAGAGGCGTACACATCTGTTATCTTTATCTATTAACTTGGAAACTTTCCCTTTTTTTTACTCCCTCGTATTTTGCCGTTAGTGCATGCGTAATCGTGAGGTGCGCTGGCACTGAATATCCACAAAAACTTTGGAACCTGGATATTCATGGGACTCTTTTAGTGTTTCCACACAGAGTTTCATATTAACCACGTTGTTCACTGCAACAGACACTTTTTTTCCCTGGAACTTTGAAGACATCGGCAACTTCATATAGTCGCGAAGCGATGTGTGCGCCTCTCCTTTTTTTTTTCTCAACACAAGACTCTTTGCTTTCCAGTCTTCATCAATGAAATGGGCAGTCACTTTCATATAGGACTCCATTTGAAGAGACGTACACATCTGTTATCTTTATCTATTAACTCGGAAGCTTTCTCTTTGTACTCCCTCGTATTTTGCCGTTTGTGCATGTGTAATTGTCTGGCATGCTGGCACTGAATATCCAGGTTTCAATGTTTTTCTTGGCCTTCCACGACACCAATGGGCCTCATACCCTTAGAAATAAAACTGTCAATTCCTTCTGGGATGTCGTTTTTGCATTTGGGTGTTAATATGAGGCATAAAATCCAGCGTGGACTGCCCACTGCCCACTGCAGCGAGGGCAGCAGTAGGTGCGTATGCAGCTATAAAACAAATAGACGATTATTAGAGTAGAATATTGAAATGTTCTTAAATAAAAATATTGAAATGAACGATAAATACATTAAAATGGTGTTCTGAGACATGATGGGGGTGCTCAGAAAATACCCCTATTTCACTTGATACGTTTCTCCTGATGAAATGAACTGCAGGGGGAAAAAAAATGACACATTTGGTCGACCAATCAGAATTTTGGTCGACTGAGCACGCATCGACCAATTAGTTGACCAGTCGACTTGGACTTTACAGCCCTATTCATTATGTAGCTCGTCTTCTATCATGAACTGTGTCACCGTTAACATTAGCCAAAGTGTATTTGCAACAACTCTCATAATATTTAGGCCGTATCGATTCTGTAGAATCCGTATCGATACACGTAACCCTAGAGCACAGGCCTAGTACATATTGGACACTGGCAATAATGCTTCTACAGCGCTTTAGGGGTGTTCGTCCCACTTCAATTAGGTCAATACATCGATATGACAAGGATTCCAAGAACTTCAGTCCCATTCAAGCCCAGTTTACATCACGAAAGCCCCGATTGAGCCCCGTCACTTGCCTTGAACAGGACACAGCCAGGGCACAATCAGAAAAGTCCTTGTCAATCGTCCTCAGAAAACTTTCAGGATTGAGCCACGATCAGCCCGATGGAGCCCTGTACATGCCACAGTAATACTGTTCACCTTAGGACTGCATTAGTCTGCGTTATATCAAAAGTTTCATAAAACTATGATGAAAATAATTAGTCAACAAAATGAGCACTGGACAGCAGCAGGAGTATCAAACAAAGACATTAAAACAGATACGAGCTGAAAAGTTAAGAGAGCAGGTTGTAACATGTAGAGTCTTTAAACTGTGTGGACTTCCTTCACCTGTTCAGCCCCTTTTTAAGCCTTCTGCTAGAAAATGACATAAAGAAAAGAGTGAATCTCTGCAACCACAAGGTCTGTTTGAATTATTCTGGTGTCATAAAAAAATAACACTGAAGAGATTCATCCAGATGTGAATTATCAGTATATGTGTTACTGGGACAGAGGAAATGAAGATAGAAGTCAGAATGATTTTATTAATGTGAACATTACTTCTGCCAAGTTTGAGTCTGATAAAGTGATGCAGAGCAAAGTTAGAGAGGTTTTACTACAGAGTGGTCAGGCCCAATCTTGGCACAGTTTGGCTCCATTAGTCCCATTTGACATTTCTGATACACCAAACTTTAGATTTACCTTTTAGGTCACTTTTGGTGTTCATTACACCCAATTACAACAGTTTATATCTTCTTCTGCTTATCTATGGCAGTTTTTGACTGTTTGAAAAACCAACAAATACATAAATAGAATAAAATAAAATAAATATTTTTGTCTTTTTGTTATAAATCAAGCAGAACTTTTTACATTTTCCCATTCAAAGAAATCCAAACAAATCAACCCAAGTTTGAATCAAAGTGAAACAGATTTGAGAATTTATTTGCTTGGTGTTGACGTTGTGTTTGGTGTGTGTAAAAATGGCTTATATGGTTGTGAAAATGTCCTGTTTAATTTGATATGTATCATGACTAATGGCCCTTTTCCATTAGCCCTACTCTACTCTACTCGCCTTGTGCTGCTTTTCCATTAGCCCCAGTCGTCTGCTCAACGGGGTGAGCGGCTCTGCGGTGACGTCATTTTGAGCGCGACACAACAATCTGTGTCTTTTTGTCACAAACCGAGTAAAAAAGGAAAGCAGAAGAAGGCTGCAGGTGGTAAGAAGAAATACCCCTTGAGAAGCACAGGAGAGTTTTGGAAGCTATACAACAGAATGAAGCCGAGGACGAGAGCAATCCAGCTGCAAAGAAAAGACGTATGAGGGTAAGCTCATGGTAGCTACCGCTAGCATGCTAGGTTGTCGCGCTCATGACTCATTGATGACGACATTGTTTGACCAATCCGTAGCCGGCAGTCGGTGATGTCATCTTTTAGTATGGACTCAGCTCGCTTGGAACCAGAGCGGAGTAGGTACTAAAACTAGCTTGTTTTAGGAGGAACCAGGCTAGTGGAAACACGCTGCTAATCGAGTAGAGTAGGGCCGAGGCGTGCTAGTGGAAAAGGGCCATATTCTTCTACATGAATAGTTCACTTTTTCTTATGTTTTTTATTTTTGTTGGACAGCATCAAGCAGTCCTGAAATCAGGTATGATGGAGCTAAACAGGTTAAATAAATAAAATAAAGTGAGTGAGACTCAGGACAAGGCCGAGGGTTCGTCTTGATGGTCCAAACAGAAGAGTCCAAAAAGAAGAGTCAGGAGGTCCGGTCAGGGAGTTTGTCGCCCTTTATTTGGTTTAACCAAAAACAACAGAGACACATTTAAAAGAAAAACAAATAAAGCATAAATATCTGAGACAGACAGGTGATGGGCACATGGCTGTGTGTGGCTCAAAGTCTTTACAGCATCAATTCAATGATGAAGATGATCAGACAGAAAAGATGAACGCTGCTGTTCAATAATAAAGAGCTGATGCTGTGGCAGGCTGTCCGTGAATCATAAAGTCATTTATGAGCTGACCTTTGAGGACATGAGGCTCCTTTCCAAAGCTCTCTCTGAATCTAATATCTGATCCACTAAAGCTCAAACAGCAGAATTATTTAGTTTGGATAAAGCAGAGTTTACTGAGTAAAGTCTCCTTACGCTGTAGAAACTCAAACCTAAGAAAGTGTTTGTCTATTTTAAAGTCAAAAATATCAAAAACACTTCTGCTGATCCATATTCACTAAACCAGTCCATTTAAATATCTTACTTTGAATAATAAAAGGCAAAAATAAGACATCGAACTGCTTGTAACGAAGAGAAAATAACAGCCATTAAACAAGCAAAGTTTGAATTAAAGTTTCGTCCTTCGTGTTTACATGTGAATAATAATTCAGAATAAAGGTTTACATGTTAAACACGTTTATTTGCCATTATATAAAGGCCTGGCGGTTGAGAATGGTTCTGATTGGACGTGAAATGGGTTCATCTGTGTTTGTTTTTTTGGAAAATGTGAATTAACATGTGGACCTTTAGTTTGATTTTGTTGATAATAAGAAATAATGAACTGTAAAAAGGCTTGTTGGCCTGCAGCTCTTTTTTATTTGCATCATGTGTTTAGTTCGTTAATATCTTGTGAGAAAAGGGCAGAATTCATAAGATTTCTCTTCATTCTGCTCCCTTTTCTTCACGTTTGAGTTTTTTCTTTGTTTTTATTGTATGTTTTATACATTGTATGTTTTATATAACAGAATGAAATAAAGACTTAAAACCTGATCTTCTAAGGCTCTAATTCAAGGAATTATTTAATTCAGATTTAAAATCAGAATAAACCAGATACTGACTTCTGAATTAAGTTTTATTCTTAATTCTCATTTGCATTCAGAATTAGGTGTTTACATGATCATTTTTAATCTTTTTAAAGAGGATTTAAGTTTTAATCTGAATTAAAGTTCACATGTAAACGTGATAAATAAGCTGTTAACCCTTTCATACATGGTGTAAACCTAAGTAGACAGTAGAATTTTAATAAAAAATAAACCTTTAAGGTCGCAGTAACATGTCCAACTACCAGGTGGTAAATTCCCAAACCCCAATCTTAAGTTTCATAAAAAATTCTCTTAGCACTTTTTACCACATCAAGATCTTGCGTCATGAATCCAAAATAATCAACAAAAAGTAAATTTGGTATTTTGTCTGAATTAAGATTTCACAGAATTTTGTATGCCATGTTTTAAATTTCAGTGCAATTCAGAAGTGAACAGTTTGATTACTCTTAATAAATGTTTGTCATAGTTTGGTAATCCACTAACTTACTGTTTATATCCATGATACATGGTGTCACTGCAGTGGACAGATGCTTAACTCCTTCATAATAAACACTAAAAAACATTATTTTAACTTGTTTGAAAGTAAAAACAAACATTTTAAATGTTATTTTACTTATTATTACAAGCAACCCAGGCCTTATTTTAAGTTTTTACTCACTATTAAAAGTCAGAGAACTGATTTATGAAGAAAAAAATAGGAGTGGGCTGTAGTGATAAATGACAGCAGAAATGTTCACAGCTGTAGAAATAAACTTCTTAAGTTTTGATTTATTGATATTAATGTCTCTCTGCTTCATTCTGCACATTCATATAAAAATATTTAAAAAATAAAACAACCCTGAAGCTCTGCTCTGGTTTGGAAAATTTTTACACAAGAAATGATCCAATTTTAAAAATGAAAACAAAAATAAAGCACAAAAACTCGGGCAGCTGTCCTCTCCAAAGAGCTTTTTAGATTTGATTTAGTCCTCGTATTTACATACAGAAGGAGCGTTTGTTAGCTTTGGTACGTTTTAAAGAAAAAGAAGATTTACCCACAGCCTCCACAGCAGCAGCAAATAAAACAAAACCACCAGAGAGGATAAAAATGAATAAATGTGAATATGAGAGTGAAGCAGCAGAAAAAGGACGAGAACATTCGAAGACGGAGAATCAGACCGTCAGAGGACAGAGGCAGCAGGAGCGTCCACACGGAGGAGGGAAACAGTGCACAGCTGTGTGATCATAGTGTGTATAAGGTGTGTGTGATCAGTGTGTGTAATCTGTGTGTGATAATCAGTGTGTGATAATCAGTGTGTGATAATCTGTGTGTGATAATCAGTGTGTTATGAGTGTGTGATAATCAGTGTGTGATAATCAGTGTGTGATAATCAGTGTGTGATAATCAGTGTGTTATGAGTGTGTGATAATCAGTGTGTGATAATCAGTGTGTGATAAGCAGTGTGTTATGAGTGTGTGATAATCAGTGTGTTATGAGTGTGTGATAATCAGTGTGTTATGAGTGTGTGATAATCAGTGTGTTGAGTGCGTGACAATCAGTGTGTGATAATCAGTGTGTTATGAGTGTGTGATAATCAGTGTGTGATAATCAGTGTGTTGAGTGTGTGATAATCAGGGTGTTATGAGTGTGTGATAATCAGTGTGTTGAGTTTGTGATAATCAGTGTGTTGAGTTTGTGATAATCAGTGTGTTGAGTTTGTGATAATCAGTGTGTGATAATCAGTGTGTTATGAGTGTGTGATAATCAGTGTGTGATAATCAGTGTGTTATGAGTGTGTGATAATCAGTGTGTTATGAGTGTGTGATAATCGGTGTGTTATAAGTGTGTGATAATCAGTGTGTGATCAGTGTGTGGTAATCAGTGTTTTATGAGTGTGTGATAATCAGTGTGTTATGTGTGTGTGTAATAATCAGTGTGTGTTATGAGTGTGTGATAATCAGTGTGTTATGAGTGTGTGATAATCAGTGTGTTATGTGTGTGTGTGTGATAATCAGTGTGTGATAATCAGTGTGTTATGAGTGTGTGATAATCAGTGTGTTTTGTGTGTGTGTGTGATAATCAGTGTGTGATAATCAGTGTGTTATGAGTGTGTGATAATCAGTGTGTTATGTGTGTGATAATCAGTGTGTTATGTGTGTGTGTGATAATCAGTGTGTTGTGTGTGTGTGATAATCAGTGTTTTATGAGTGTGTGATAATCAGTGTGTGATAATCAGTGTATTATGAGTGTGTGATAATCAGTGTGTTATGAGTGTGTGATAATCGTTGTGTTGTAAGTGTGTGATAATCAGTGTGTGATCAGTGTGTGATAATCATTGTGTTATGTGTGTGTGTGATAATCAGTGTGTTGTGTGTGTGTGTGATAATCAGTGTTTTATGATTGTATGATAATCAGTGTGTGATAATCAGTGTATTATGAGTGTGTGATAATCAGTGTGTTATGAGTGTTTGATAATCGTTGTGTTATAAGTGTGTGATAATCAGTGTGTTATGAGTGTGTGATAATCGGTGTGTTATAAGTGTGTGATAATCAGTGTGTTATGAGTGTTTGATAATCGTTGTGTTATAAGTGTGTGATAATCAGTGTGTTATGAGTGTGTGATAATCGGTGTGTTATAAGTGTGTGATAATCAGTGTGTGATAATCAGTGTGTTATGTGTGTGTGTGATAATCAGTGTGTTATGAGTGTGTGATAAGCAGTGTGTTATGAGTGTGTGATAATCAGTGTGTTATGAGTCTGTGATAATCAGTGTGTTATGACTGTGTGATAATCAGTGTGTTATGTGTGTGTGTAATAATCAGTGTGTGATAATCAGTGTGTTATAATCAGTGTGTTATGAGTGCGCGATAATCAATGTGTTATGAGTGTGTGATAATCAGTGTGTTATGAGTGTGTGATAATCAGTGTGTTATGAGTGTGTGATAATCAGTGTGTTATGTGTGTGTGTGTGATAATCAGTGTGTGATAATCAGTGTGTTATGTGTGTGTGATAATCAGTGTGTTATGTGTGTGTGTGATAATCAGTGTGTTATGAGTGTGTGATAATCAGTGTGTGATAATCAGTGTATTATGAGTGCGCGATAATCAATGTGTTATGAGTGTGTGATAATCGGTGTGTTATAAGTGTGTGATAATCAGTGTGTGATAATCAGTGTCTTATGTGTGTGTGATAATCAGTGTGTTATGTGTGTGTGTGATAATCAGTGTGTTATGAGTGTGTGATAATCAGTGTGTTATGAGTGTGTGATAATCAGTGTGTTATGTGTGTGTGATAATCAGTGTGTTATGAGTGTGTGATAATCAGTGTGTTATGACTGTGTGATAATCAGTGTGTTATGTGTGTGTGTAATAATCAGTGTGTTATGAGTGTGTGATAATCAGTGTGTTATGAGTGTGTGATTATCGGTGTGTTATGTGTGTGTGTGTGATAATCAGTGTGTGATAATCAGTGTGTTATGTGTGTGTGATAATCAGTGTGTTATGTGTGTGTGTGATAATCGGTGTGTTATAAGTGTGTGATAATCAGTGTATTATGAGTGCGCGATAATCAGTGTGTTATGAGTGTGAGATAATCGGTGTGTTATAAGTGTGTGATAATCAGTGTGTGATAATCAGTGTGTTATGTGTGTGTGATAATCAGTGTGTTATGTGTGTGTGTGATAATCAGTGTGTTATGTGTGTGTGTGATAATCAGTGTTATGAGTCAGTGATAATCAGTGTGTTAAGTGTGTGTGATAATCAGTGTGTTATGAGTGTGTGATAATCAGTGTGTGATAATCTGTGTGTTAAAAGTGTGTGATAAGCAGTGTTTTATGAGTGTGTGATAATCAGTGTGTTAAAAGTGTGTGATAAGCAGTGTGTTATGTGTGTTTGCTGTGTGATGAGTGTGTGATGAGTGTGTGATAATCAGTGTGTCAGAAATATGCGATTATCAGTGTGTGAACAGTGTGTGTTTGCTGTGTGATCAGTGTGTGATAAGTGTGAGCAATGTGTGATAATTGTGTGATAAGTATTAGTGGTGTGTGATGAGTGTGTGAGCAGTGTGTGATAAGCGTGAGCAATGTGTGATAAGTGTTAGTGGTGTGTGATAAGTGTGTGATCAGTATTTGAACAGTGTGTTTGCTGTGTGATTGGTGTGCAATCAGTGTTTGAGCAGAGTGTGTTCAGTGTGTGTTAAGTGTGTATTTAGTGTGTGTTATGAGTGTGTATTCAGTGCGCTATGAGTGTGTGTTTTGTGTGTGTTAAGTGTGTATTTAGTGTGTTATGAGTGTGTGTTCAGTGTGTTATGAGTGTGTGTTTTATGTGTGTTTTGTGTGATAATCAGTGTGCGTTTTTTGTGTGTGATCGCTGTGTGTGTTCATGCTCGGTACAGCAGGATCCTCTCGGCACAGTCCTGTCCCACCAGCCCGGCGTACTGCTGCACCTCGGCCTCGTCGCTCGACTCTTTGCGTTTGCGGATGTAGGCGGCGTACGGCATCACGGTCCGCCTGAAAAGGACCAGGGCGCGGCTAACGTCCACCAGGCGCCGGACATCCCCTGAAGACAGAAGCACACAGAGGGGATGATAGAAAGAGGGACTAGCCAAAAAGACTGCTAACGCTTAGCTAACAAACACAGCGTTAGCAAATCAACGTCTTCATTACCAAACTCACTTTAAGAGCGTAACCAGACCAATGCTTCACTAACAAACACACTAACAGCGTTAACAGACCAACGGTTGATAAATAGATAAAAATCAGAAATTCAAAATGTCAAGTAAAGTCAAAGTTTATTTGTAGAGCACGTTTAAAAACAACCTCGGTTGACCAAAGTGCTGTACAGGGGTACAAAATAATCTCTCATACACTTTATTTTTAAAAAGTAATGATGATAAAACAGTCATGATAATAAAAACAGTGAAAAGAATTAAAATGAGCCAAACACTAAATATGCATAAAAACAGAAATAAAATAAGAATAAAAACCACAAAAGAAGAGTAAAAGAGAGGGTAGGAATAAACTAAAAAAGGGAAAGAGAGATAAAAACCAAGGTTACTCGTTAAGTTGGGGCTGAACGCCAAAGAATAAAGATGGGTTTTTAGCGGTGTTTTAAAGTGCTCAGTTGACTGCGCAGCTCTAACCTGGACAGGTAGGCTGTTCCACAGCTTTGGTTCCGCCACCGTGAAGGCTCTGTCCCCACGAGTGGAGAGCCTGGACCAAGGCACTGCTGGTTTGATGACCTAAGTGCCCTGGTAGTCATATGAGGCTTTAACAGGTCAGATAAATAAGGTGGAGTCAGACCATTCAAGCACTTATAAAACTTTAAAATGAACTCTAAAATCAACGGGCAGCCAGTGCAAAGAAGCAAGGATAGGTGTAATGTGGTCATACCGTTTTTTTTGCCAGTCAACAGGCGGGCAGCTGCATTTTGGATGACCTGCAGAGGGCGTAAAGCTGACTGGCTAAGGCCTACAAATAAGGAGTTACAATAGTCCAGGCGTGACGTAACAAAGCAGTGAATAGCCCTTTCAAGATCTTTTTTGGGGAGATACGCTTTAACTTTGGCCAGTAATCGTAATTGGAAGAAACTTGTTTAACCGTGTGAGGAACAATTTGACTCTTGTATATATTGTATGTAGTTTTTTCTTATGTATTAGAACTATCCTGAATTGCTGTAAAATCATTGCTTAGTGACATGACCTTAAATAACCCGTACATGACCTTACATAGCCCCCTCCTTGCGAGACTGCTTTCCCACACATACACACACACTACATGACCGTACATCAGGGGTGTCCAAACTTTTTGCCACGAGGGCCAGATTTGGTAAGGTGAAATTGCGCGGGGGCCGACCATTCAGCCTGACATTTTGACCCAATATCATTAAATACAAATGAACTATTTAATGAAATTTTTATTGCAAATGGCAGACGTGGCATTGGCATACATACATTTTTTTTTTTTTAAGTTTTTAACCAAAATCACTCGATTGTATTTGATGATCAGATAAAATGAGGAAAAAGTCTGTCTGGAAAAAACACTTTTGGAAAGATTAAACATATCTAATATCTTTGAAACAGTACATATTAGTCACTATTAAATGCTCACTGTAAACTTCTAAATACAAAACAGTGGCCAGTGCATATTCAAAACTGTGGTTTTGATCATAACAAAAAATGTATTACTTGATATTTAAGTTCGTCCCCAGTCAGCTTGTTAGCATGTTTTGTCTGGTAGTGCCGCTTGACATTGAATTCCTTGAAAACAGCTACAGTCTCGTGGCAAATTAGGCAGATACAGTTGTTTTGCATTTGGGCGAAAAAATACTTCAATTTCCACTTGTTCTGGAATCGGCGGCACTCGCCGTCAACTTTTCTATTTTTAGCTACAGTCGCCATGTTTGAAATGGGATGGGCTGAAGTGATGACTAAAGTTCAACTGTGGAGTGCCACAAGGATGTGGCCACTGCGCTACTACAATCTTCTGGTGAAATGTAAAATAGTTTTTTTTCACAAGAATTTTATACAGCAGTCAACGATGCAAGCGGGCCGCATATAATTGATTCAGAGGCTACGGGCCGGTGAAAATTTGAACATGGACCGCAATTGGCCCCCGGGCCGGACTTTGGACATGCCTGCCGTACATAGCCCTCTTCGCCCTCTCGTTGCCTTTTCTTCCCAGAAACTGAAGTTATTCCCATGAACTTGCTGAACTTACTGCACCTGCTAGGCCATCTGCCTCACCAAAAACAACCTCACGTGACCACATACAATGTTATAAAAGAAGATGACACTGTACTAGTTTTCAGTTCAACTCCAACTTTGACTTTCTGTAAAGTTGCAACTCCTTGTCTGGGCAAGAAGAAAAAGAAAAGCTCCATTTGATTGCATCCAGCTGCTTTTCGTCGTCTTCATTCTGAATAAATGTCAGGTGTTGCTATCTTAGGACTTTAAAGGGAAAAATCCTGACAAACCGTTTTAAAAATGTGGAGTGATGATGCTTTAACTGGACCAAAGTATTTTATATTTATTGGGTATTATTTTGATTTTCCTCCCTTCTGCATTAACCTGTTGTGGGCGGGGCTTCAGGTTGCTGCTCTCTCTTATTCCCTCTATTTTGGATGCTTTTCTCTGATGCATCTTTATTCCCAGAAGCACAGACTGTTTTTTTCCTGGTGTGCTCGCTGGACGGTCTTGTTTACGCCGCCTGGCCCCCCGCCGGCTCGCCGTTTCTCCAGCTCCTCTCTGCCAAACTGAGCCGACTGTAACGGCGAGACGAAGCTCTGGAGGTTTGGGTGGAAAAAGAGCCTCAAACAAACGATGACCTTCAATCTGACGGTGAAACAGCCGCTGCGGGGAGAGAGAGCGATGCTGAGACGGACCGAGCAAAATAAAAGTGCACAGCTTCACTTTGATTCTTGAAGTGGAAATAAATATTAAATCGTTTTCCAAGCAGGTCAAATCAGAGGTCACAGCCTTTATTTAAATATGTTACTTATTTATGGCAACACAGTCGAGCGTGTTAGAAAACACACATCAAGTTTTTATTTCCTGCTTTTTGAACAGGTTTGAACAAATGACATTTTTAGAAGCATCACTGATTTATGGTTTAGTGGAGTCTTCTGTTTTAAGCAGAGGCAGCGTGAATGAGGTTTAAAAACCACCGCTTCTCCACCTTTTTGGGGTCTTGGACCTCCTGCATATTTTTGATCCACCCTGAGGACCAACCTGCTCGATCGTGGGATCCATGATCTTCTTCTTCTTCTTTGTGTAACTCTGCTTAGCATCTTGTTCCTTGTAACACGTGCTTAATCTCAAACACTAACCTGAACCTTGCAGGTTAATGAGTTTTGAATTTGAATTATTCATTTGATGTGGACAATGCAGTTTAACACACACTGTATTGCCAAAGTATTTGCTCACCTGCCTTGACTCGCATACGAAATTAAGTGCCATCCCATTCCTAATCCATAGGGTTCAATCTGACGTGGGTCCACCCTTTGCAGCTATAACAGCTTCAACTCTTCTGTGAAGGCTGTCCACAAGGTTTAGGAGTGTTTATGGGAATTTTTGACCATTCTTCCAGAAGAGCATTTGTGAGCTCACACACTGATGTTGGATGAGAAGGCCTGGCTCTCAGTCTCTGCTCTAATTCATCCCAAAGGTGTTCTATGAGGTTGAGGTCAGGACTCTGTGCAGGCCAGTCCAGTTGATCCACAGCAGACTCTGTCCTCCATGTCTTTATGGACCTGCTTTGTGCTCTGGTACACAGTCATGTTGGAAGAGGAAGGGGCCAGCTCCAAACTGTTCCCACAAAGTTGGAGCATGGAATTGTCCAAAATGTCTTGGTGTGCTGAAGCATTCAGAGTTCCTTTGACTGGAACTAAGGGGCCAAGCCCAGCTCCTGAAAAACACCCCCACACCATAATCCCCCCTCCACCAAACTTTACACTTGGCACAATGCAGTTCCACAAATATGGTTCTCCTGGCAACCTCCAAACCCAGACTGGTCCATCAGATTGTCAGATGGAGAAGCGTGATTGGTCACTCCAGAGGACGCGTCTCCACTGCTCTAGAGTCCAGTGGCGGCGTGCTTTACACTACTGCATCCACGCTTTGCATGTCACTTGGTGATGTGAGGCTTGGATGCAGCTGCTCGGCCATGGAAACCCATCCATGAAGCTCTCTGCACTGTTCTTGAGCTAATCTGAAGGCCACATGAAGTTTGGAGGTCTGTAGAGATTGACTCTGCAGAAAGTTGGCGACCTCTTTTCACTATGCGCCTCAGCATCCGCTGACCCCGCTCCGTCAGTTTACGTGGCCTACCACTTGGTGTCTGAGTTGCTGTGGTTCCCAAACACTTCCACGTTCTTATAATCCAGCTGACAGTTGACTGTGGAATATTTAGGAGTTTTATTTAGAGCGATCCATTCTTTCACTAATGTTTGTTAAAGCAGTCTGCATGCCCAGGTGATGATTTTATACACCTGTGGCCATGGAAGAGACTGGAACACCTGATTCTGATTATTTGGATGGGTGAGCAAATACTTTTGGCAGTATAGTGTAGTTCCACCACTGAACATGAATCTGATGTGCTGCACAGAGAGTTTATAGCAAATGCTAATGTCCAGCTCTTGTCCCTAGTTGGGCCAAAATTTCATTTTTATGTAATCTTCTACCTTTTATTTCACTTATTTTATTTTACATCCCTTGTAAAGAACATTGTATTAAAAAGTCCTGTATGAAAAGTGCTAAACAAATAAAGTTTCATTCATCACTGTGAGATTATAAAGTGCAGGGCTTGTTTGTTTCATATCTGCCAAATGCTGATATTTCAGTGTTGAATGTTTAAATGAAATATATGCTTAAAATAAAGAATATGTCTTTGTTTAAATTTCAAGTTGTCAAAAAACATTCATGAGGCCTGTTGTCTTTTTTCCATCTGTTATAACGACGGCAAGGTGAGGGTCACAGGTGGGGATGGGTACCTTCACATCTGAACCGATACCGTACCGATGCCCGGTACCTGGGAATCAGTATTGGTACTCAACGGTAGAAATGTTAGGTACTTTTGCGTGTGTTTATGGGGTAATAAATATTAATTTGTTTAATATTGGGATCTCAAATTTTTCCAATGTAAATTTATTTCTAAAAAAATAAAATTTGACAGGTATATATCAAAGCAACATTCAACTGTTTGTATTGTAACATTGTGGTTGTTCCAAAAATGTCTTCAACATGAAAACCAGAAACTAAAATGAGCCACAACTTAATAAATGAACTGCAGCCCTCACTTTAACTTTAGGGCAGTTTAACAATGGGTCAGACAGAGCTGTAAATAAAAAAAGCATTTACATTAACATTACAAAGTACGAGGAACCGACCTGATAATGATAACTGACGCACATTAAAATGCCAAGCTAATACCATCTTAAACACGAGGCTTATTTACCTGGACCAGGTATCCTCCTTGTCCCATTTGCTGCCATCACCAAATGTTAAAGCCATTTCTTTTCCTGTGTTTCTGGCTGCAGACGACTAGTCTCCATTGGACACAGGCGTGCTAACAGTGCTGAATGAATCCTTTGTGCTCGTAGATCTGAGGCTATCAAAAACTGTGCACTCTTCAGCTTTAAGGAAAATTTTGTGCGTCACCAGGTGCTTCCTCAGATTTGAAGTATTTCCTGGCCTTACACTTGGCGTCACAAATATTGCAGCGAGCATAATCTCCATCACATTTAATAAAGTAGAGCCATACTTTAGAGCAATTTCTCTCAGCCATGCTTGCTTTGTTGACTGAGCCCGCGGCTGCTGACGTCATTACGCTATTGCTGTGCTGCGTTCAAGTCCGGTATGGAAATTCACCTACTCTACCCAATAGTATGCCTGCTTCTTCCACTCCCTCACAGTCACAAGGATGCGTTTAGGTACCAAAACATGGCACCGTTTGATTTTATCTGAATCGGTACTCGGTAGTACCGGCAGAATTTGGTCGGTACCTCTTAAAGTACCGAATTCGGTACCCATCCCTAGTCACAGGTATCAGCGATCTAAAATTCTGTTTGTGGACTGAAGGTAGAAGAAGCTGACTTAAATAAAACGTGTGGACGTGGCTGAGCTTCTGAAAAGTGACTCCTTAATCGTCCTCCATGTCTCATGTTCGATCTGATCACGTCGGGCCTGCAGAACCTCAAACTTCAGGATCCTGCCCGAGGGAAGAGCCGAGCTGAATCCCACTCTTGTTTTATATTCCAACATTTTCTAACCAGTGGACTCATGTTTTATTGATTAAACTGGTTTCCTCGCTCGGTTATTCCCTGACCGCTGAATCAAACTGCTGAGTCACGGACTGTAAATGAGGAAAAAGCAGCTCCGCGTTGGTTTGAATATGAGTAAACAGGTTATGTAAGCTTCACAGAATTATGGTCAACGTCCTGATGTGTGAAAGTCTAAATATTTGAAGATTATGAAGTTTCCTTTCTGAACTCGTTCTAAGCTGTTCTTCATCACAGAGACATGATTATACAACACTTCATCAGCACAGCTCAGATTTATGGACTGAATCAGCATTACAGCGACATAATTATCTTTAAATCACCTCGCTGAAGCATTTCTCTTCATTTAACCCTCATCTTATCGAGAGAAACGCCTCAGAAAAGTCTGAACTTCTGCTTTAAGACTGAAGAGGCAGCAGCTGCAGCCACAAAAACTCCACCAGAGGTCTATCCATGTGCTTCAGTGTTTTCACCTCTGATATTTGTTAATATTTATTAATTAACAAACTTAAAATACAGTTCAATACCCAGACAAACAGTGCTGTTAAGACTAGTGCTGAACAATTAATTGCAAATTAGATTAAATCGCAATATGGCTTGTTGCAATTTTCAAATCGCAGAAGGTTCAATATTTTCAGCCCAAAATGTGTTGAACATTTTGGCATTGTGATGTAGTTTTTTGCAATTTCATGCCTATTTTTTTTTAACCTCTATTCATACACTTTTTTCCCACTTTTGGACCGTTTTTACCTTTTTTTTAAACCCTGTTTTTAAAACTTTATGCCTATTTTGCCCCATTCATCCTTTTCTGGCCACTGTCAGAACCATTTTTGGAATTTTTACATGATTTTTTAAATTTAATTTCAAATTTAATTCCCAATTTTGCTGCCATAATCAATTTTCCTAAGCCACTTTTGGATTATTTTGCCAATTTTTCCCCATTTCTTTTTGCAATTTTATACCTATTTTGCACCTATTAATTAACCTTTTTCCACTTTCATACCATTTTTACCCATTTTTTACAATTTCACACCTATTTTGTTTCTGTTCTTCACTTCTCCACTTTTTCTCAAATCTTTTATCCTTAGATTAATTTAATGTCATATTGGTTTTACTATAAAAATATCTACTGCTTATGTTTGTTTAAGAATACAGAAGATGAAGAACATTAAAACAATTGCAGAGTAAATCCCAATATCGGGGGGAAAAAAATTGCAATTAGATTATTTTATCAAATCGTTCAGCCATCGTTAAGACTATATTCATATTATAAATACTGTTAATGTTAATAGTGCAAATTCTTGGACCTTGTTCATAGTCTAACTTTATTTATTTATTTTTCCATTATAGGAAAGTTGGTTTAGCGTAAAGATTCTGCACCAACCAGAAATAAATAAATCAAATAGCAGAAAGGGTCTTTACAGGTTCAACAAACAATATTTTGTGGATTTAAACCAACTTGTGATGCACAATCAAGAGGATGCTGAATATTGCAGTTGTTACAAAAAAAGACAGAAATAATAATTAAGAATCTGTTACACAAATCACCGAATGACATTTTTATATATGACAAAACAAGAACCTCCTTCACTTCAGGTTTACGTATGATTTTTAAAGGCTCTCAGTGTCTTTCAAATTGATCTCTTGCAGATATATCTTATATAATCTTACTGATGGTACCTTTTTTAAAAACTATTTGTTCTTCTGAAACTGAGAAGACACTTGTCATGGCCCATCTCTGCCCTACAAAGACCACACGTGAACACTTTCTTACTTTAAAATAGCATATTGAAACAAATAAAACTTATCTAAATAAAAAAATACGTTTGTATTCTATCACCTTAAAGGTGTAGTTAGCGATCTTCTAATCTTCTAATCTAATGCACCATTTGTCAAAATCACCGTATTTCTCCTCTCCATCCACAAGATGTCACCACTGACAGCATGTTGAAAAAAAAGTCTGGTTTCAATACACAGCCTTGGCTCTGAATTTCAGCAGGTAAATACTGTGGCTCGGGCCGAGTTACCAAAACAGAGTACACCCCCCCACATCCAGGGGGGCGATCATACTCATGCGCAGATCAGACAGAGGGGGGGGAGGGGGAGTCGTAGGTTAAGTAGCGTGTGCAGTTAGCGTAAGAGAGAGATACAATAGGTGCAGTAGCAATGGCTGAAAAACAGCCCAAAAGAAAAAGGTCAGAGGAGTGAAAAGTGAAAAAGAAGGGCTATGACTATGAAAGAGTGAAGACCCGGGTCAACATTGGTGTTGCTTTCTGACGGTGGAGGGAACTCCGCCTATTTAAAGCGCTGAAAACGGATGCGGTCTTTCTGCTGGACAGGTTAGCAACATTAGCTTTGTGGTGCTTCACATAACAGTAACAGCCGTCGGGCATTCATCTTATTGTCTAATCTGACAGAATGTTCTGTTGTCGTGATGTTATCAATAATGACAGTCGAGTTGTCTGACGAGTCGGGGTTACCTTAGCTACGTTGGTCAGCTAAGCAGTTTTTATGGCCGTTTCCATGACAATGCACGTCCATCAGCCAGGGGTGAGGTATGAAGGGAGAGGCGGGTCTAAATTTGTTTATCAACAACCTCTCCACTCGTTTTCTCCCACATCACTGACTACACCTTAAAGGCTCAGCGGAGTTGAGAATCAAATTAACTAATTTTGTTTGTATTTTCCTGTTTTAAAATTCCTTAAATATTTGGTCAAAACCGCAAAAACATGGGTCAAATGTTATTAGACTATAAAGACGGTGCTTCCTCCTTCTTTAGCTGCAGCTTTGTGAACTAACAGATGTAAGATTTTATGTTTTGACATGTTTAATGATGAATATGAGAGATTATTTCACTCTAAAAAAGGTGATAATGTAAAGTGTTAAATGACGGTCTTGGTGGACGTTGTCCAGATCTTACTCGAAGCCTTAGGCGGTTTATTAACCTTCACAGTAACGCAGAGCAGAGGCCTCTCGCTCTCGACTCCAAACATCCGCTCCTCGCATAAACAACTCTCACTCCCTCCTCTTCGTCTTTGAGGAGATCCAGACCCTCCAGGACCACCGGACGCTCGGCGACACGCCGCTCCGAGGTCACGGCCCCTCGGCCGGGAGGTCAGAGAGGGGGCGAGAGGCCCCGACACCTCGCCACGCTCCTCCTTCTCCTCACGTCCATCTCAGACCGGAGGTTACGAGCGCTTCCTCCGACCCGGCGTGTTTGAAAGAGGACGGAGGAAGAGTCTTTGACGGGTTCAAGCTCCAGTGTTTGTTCACATCCGCCCGGCTCACAGCGTAAAGATGTGAGTCTGACCTCCATGTCTGAGAGGAAGAAGATATAAAGGCCTTGAAGATTTGTTTATTTTTTTATTTTTTTCAGTCTGAAAGCTCACAGAATTATTTTTTTAAACATTGATTGCAGCTGCAGAACAAAGTTTTTTTTAAATTGGAAACACAATCAAAGGAAACACAATGGTATAAATACAAAATGTACAATGTTCTCTTTTTTCCTTTCCCTTCCTTCTTTCCTAACAAAACCCACTGTATCTGCATTCAAAGAAAATTATAGAACATAAAATCACAAAAAATAGATAGTTCTAGATTAAAATAAATAATAATAATAATAAAATTAGATAAAATAAAATAATAAAATATGTATACATATATCTATTTTACAAACATACGATTCTTTTTAAAAGAAGAAAATGGGACAGTGCATGTTAATGAAGGTATAAATGTAAACATGTGAGATTATAGCTGTGTGGCTAATTTCCATCTCTAGTCCCATTGGCAGGTTGGTGTTGTACAAAACATTTATACACAATAAAAACAAAACAAACAATACGAAACAAAGCAAACATAGTTGATCATTAAAAAACATTCAGGCCAAGGGGCTGGTTAAAGTGCAGAGTGCTAAAGAGTAAAGTGCATTATTGTATTGCAAATTGCCTAAAAATTATGAAGTGCTATTTTGATTGCCTAATTCTCAATTGCATATTACAATAATCCAATACCAGAGATGGTAATTTGTGATACCTAGAGTACCTAGGAATATAAAGTGCTAGTTGCGTTGCACATTGCTCGGTAAAAATTGGAGATGGAGACCATGACAAAATAGATACATCGGACAAATACACAAGTTTAAGCCTGTTTATGGGAGCAGTGTTGGTTTTCCAGTAGCCAAGCTTTAAGCTGTTCGGTAAAAGAGGTCAGGGTTGGGAGTTCCAGGTGTGAGATGCGCGGACAGAAAAGTATCTTGACTATAGGCACCTTTTCTAAAGCATCGTTATTGTCTAAAGTGATGGAGGCTGCTTTAGGGGTTAGAGGGACATCCTCCATCAGACTGGACAGCGAAAAAGGACAAAAATCTGCTCTGAGGACAAAGGTGAGGGCATGTCAGGTAAAGAGAGGCAGCTGATCAAATTAATATGACAGAAAAGGGGTGAGTTTTGGCAAGAACCTCAAGATAAAAAAAGAAAGTACAAAAACTGAAAGTATGATTCAAGCCAAAACTATTTTATTAAAAAAAAACTTTTCCATTTTATTGTTTTGGAAATGTCAAAAGCAGTGTTTTCCCTTTAAAAATGTATTTAAAGCATCCAAACCTGCAGTGCAGCTCAAACTGAACACATGAGGAACAAAGAGCTTTGAGTTACTGACAGAACAACAGGAAGTTAAAAAAAAATCACATATTTCTCTGTCTCTGTCTGAACTGAACAGACTGCATGAAACAAACCTGTGTATACATGTTTATAAGTTGTATTTTATTTCCAACTCTGATAAAATACGAGTTCTTATTTTTACAAAAAAAAATTAGGAGAATGTATTTCTGGCGACATAAAGACTCTACTACCCATGAGCACGCGCGGTGACTATTGTAAAGACGTGACCCAAGCCAAAGCGTGTGTTTGTTGTGATGCTAATGAATGCAGCTCAGACCTTCCTCAGAACTCTGCATTGCTTTACAACTTCTTTTTTCAACAACTTACAGGATGCAAAGCCACGAGGTAATGTATCTCTTTCTAGTTACGTAGCGGTAGTTTTTGATGTGTGACAACAAGCAATTTTTGGAAAACTTAATATCATTGTTTTGTAGCCAGCTATATATGGCTACTTACAGCCCGGTGCTCTAAGACGTGTCTGAATAATATAAATTTGCTCTAGTTTTAATTGTCTTGTTCCTGAAGTTGAGTATCCAGGCCAGTCCAGCCCTGTCCAACCCAACCGTGAAGCTAAGGAATAGCATTTATAGGTAACCTATTTTGATGTTATAAAACTCATCTTAAAGTGTGTATTTCCATCAGGCATATATCTAAAAGGGAGACTTTTTTGTAATTACTTAGAAACTCCTCACAGAAGAAAAAGAAGTTAGGGTTTTCCTGCTTTACTTTTGGTAGCTGAAGTGAAACATCACGTCAGCGTTTCCTTTCCTAACAGCGAGTCTTCGCTGAGATCATATCGAGTCCTGCAGCTCTGAATCCATCGTGAAGCATCTGTCGGGTGCCGAGGGCCCTCGTCGTCCTCACAGTGTTTATCCTACTGAGCGAACGATGCCCCGGCTCTGACTCTCACACAAACACAG
This sequence comes from Scarus forsteni, assembly GCA_036419115.1. Lineage (NCBI taxonomy): Eukaryota > Metazoa > Chordata > Actinopteri > Labriformes > Labridae > Scarus > Scarus forsteni. Next base: position 486,149 of record JAZDUH010000042.1, read on the forward strand.
ACTGAGTGTGAGAGAGATAACACGGATGTGTCATGAAGAGCCTGGAACATGTGAGTATCCGCATATGTACGACTATCAGAGGCCCTGGGGCCCTGCATGTGTTAGAGACGGGCCTGTGCACTGCAGAAAATCAAATCTAAGGCCCCATCCACATGAAGACAAAAGCGCGTGGTACATGTTGTCAATAAAGATATGAAACTATGACGTAAGCGTATTCAAAAAAGTTGTGAGTGCCAGTAATCACGAGCTGCATATACGCATTTCAAAAAATCTTTTTCACTTGGAACTTGGTTGAAAAAATGATCATGAGTTTGATCATCAATCAATCAATCAATCAATCAACAGATGAAAAAACAGTGGGAATGCGCACTGAAGGCAAAAGTTGTAAACAGAGATTGTGATAAAGTGATCATAAAGTGCTGTAATGTGTCCTCCATAATTGTTTGTTCAACTCGGTGGTGATTGAGAAGAAGGAGATTTTGCTGCAACAGGGATAGTAGGGTCACTAGCTTCACCAGCACATATGCTACACCGTACGCCGCCATTGTTGTCGTTGAAGCGTGTGGTACATGCGTGTCAATAAAGATATGAAACTATGACGTAAGCGTATCTGAAAAGTTGTGGAGAGCCAGTAATCACAGAGCTGCATATACGGCATTTCAAAATCTTTTCACTCTGGAACCTGGTTTAAAAAATGATCATGAGTTTGATCATGAGAAATGATCATTACTCCATGAGTAAAATCTTACTCGCTGATAAACTGGGGTATTAATCTTACTTTAAACATCTGAACAGAATTCATATGAGTATTTATTTCAGCACGATCATCTCTCCCCCACCGGCCCTTTACTGCCGTCACGCCTGACCCTATGGTTCTAAATACGGTCACTCCTGGCTCCATAAAACCAGCGTGGCCAAGCTTTTAATGCCACTGGGTGACATCATGGTAGCTGCGTCCATCATTTTTACAGTCTCTGGAGATTCCAGACCATGAGACGGGGTCAGGACTTCCCCAGCTCTTGAAAACAGATTAACATGTCTTTACCGAGTCCAAAAACAAGCCGCACATGAACAAACTGTAAATTACGACCGAGCCACAGTCCACCGAGTGCCATCGTGGAGCACGCTGACCCGCTGACTGACCGCTGGAAAACTCCAAACCGCCTACATCCCACAGCGGCCCATCAGCACGGCCAGGTCCAGGACGCAGTGACAGATGGTTTGGACAAGTAAGCTTCAGAAAAAACATTCAGACCGGTCCAAGATCAACAGGAAGGGAGGCACCGCGAGATCAGCGAGGCCACGGTGAGAATGGCTCTGCCTCTCCTCCATAAATTAACCCTTTAACTCCCAGCTCAACTGTTTGACAGGTCACTAAATTCAGAAATATCTAATGTGTCAAAATAACATGTTTGTTTGTTTTTGTCAGTGTTTTAGGAAACAGAAAAAAACTGCAAAAACACCAAAAGATCTGATATCTCCTTTGTGTGGGATTTAAAGGTTTTTAAAAGCAAAAAACTTTCATTATTATCTCCCTTATTATTGTTTTAAATACTTAACTTTAATGAGATAACATCATTGATTTTAAGCTATTTTTATTGCCATTTAATTTGCAAATATTTTGGCCTTTTGTAATTGATTTTGTTCCAAATATTTGTGCATTAATAGTGAACTTTTTACTTTTTAAATCTTTGAATCCCACACTATGATAATATCCGTTTTTTGGTTTGTTTGCAGGGATGATCTCATAAAGCAGAAAGATCGTCAGATCGTCTGTGTGGGCACAGAGACTTTGACGCTCACCTGACTAACCAATCGTAGTACATTACGTGCAGTGCATGGTGGGATCTCCTGTTTGGTTATGTAGCGTGAAGCCATGGCGGAAAGAGAAAAGGATAAAAGCTTGAAGATGTCTGAACAAAACTCTGTTCTAAAGCAGCTGTATTATTCACTCAGATTATAGACATTACAGTTAGATAACATTTGTTCCAAATTGTTGCACTTTAAGAGATAATGTTGATATTGTTGTTCATTACCTTTTATTTTTACATTTATTGCACATTTTTATTAAAACTGCACTGTTTAAATTAAAACCTGTTCAGAGAGTTTCTTTGGCTTTAATTGTCTTTTTTTTTCTGTTGGGGTTTTACATGTTTTATATGTTAAACAGGGAAAAAATGGTCAAACTTAGTCTAGAAAAAACGACGTAAAAAAGAACTGTGATAAAATCGTGATTTTATTTTTAAAAAATCGTGATATATATTTTTGCCATATCGCCCACCCCTAGTTAAGGGAATCAAACAATGATTTGATCTGTTCTGTTTAATAAAAAATTGAATACCCCTGAGTTTATTTTGACCTCTGCCAAACAGTTGAGCTGGTAGTTAAAGGGGTGATTGTAGACCTGAATCCTTAGCTGATGATTATAAAGATGCAGAAAACGAGTCTATGAATGATCTTCTGAACACCCTTATAAACGACCTGACATGTTAAAGACGCTGCAAACCCAGAGCCTTGAACAAAATCCCTTTATCTAACCTCTTAAAGTGGAGAGAAGAAACTGTTTTCCAACCCAGGGAGGGTTTGTTTCTCTAACTTTATCATTTCTGCTGCTTTTTGCTTTTATTTGGCCAAGTATGAGCTCACTACTACAGCTCTCTCTGCACATAATACATCCCTCCCTCCTCCTCCGCCTCGCCGTCCATCCATCTTACATTTATTATTTTTCTCCCTCGTCCAGTGCCAGCATACACCCACCAGACTGCCTCCCTTTTTCTCCCAATCTTTATGAAATGTTTTATCTAACGCTGCCTCTCGCTGCAGCCCACAGTCTGCTTTTCAATCACATTTTCCTCCTCTCGACCTTCTCGTCCATCTTTCTTATTCTGTGACGCAGGAATACGGAAACATTTCATCGATGTTAGGCCATCTTAGCCTCTGACCTTACACTCACAAACCTGATAAGGTCACTGTTGAGTCAGGCAGGAAAATGAAGAAAATATGACAAAAATCCCTCAAAGATTCACTGAGAGAGTTATAATCATACTTATTTATTATTTTAAATTCTCATGTTCTGAAGTTTAGAGACTTGGATTATTATAGAACAATGTAAATAATGTTTAAAGCAAATAATAAAACACTAACAGATAGAGTGCAAAAGCTTTTCATTGTGTCTGAGAGTAAATATAAGCTGAGAGATGGAAGCAAATTTGTGATAGCAAAGCTTAAAAAGACGTTAAAAGAAATATATTTCTGTTAAAGGGGTTCACCTGTAACATGGACAGCTCCATATATCTGCCACAGAAATATTTCACTAGTCCATCAATGTAAATTTATTTCTCAATATATAAAATTTGACAGATATATATCAAAACAACATTCAACTGTTTGTATTGTAACACTGTAGTTGTTCCAAAAATGTCTTCAACATGAAAACCAGAAACTAAAATGAACCACAACTTAATAAATTAACTGCAGCCCTCACTTTAACTTTAGGGCAGTTTAACAATGGGTCTGACAGAGCTGTAAATAAAAAAAGCATTTACATTAATGTTACAAAGTACGAGGAACCGACCTGATAATGATAACTGAGGCACATTAAAATGCCAAGCTAATACCATCTTAAACACGAGGCTTATTTACCTGGACCAGGTATCCTCCTTGTCCCATTTGCTGCCATCACCAAATGTTAAAGCCATTTCTTTTCCTGTGTTTCTGGCTGCAGGCGACTAGTCTCCATTGGACACAGGCGTGCTAACAGTGCTGAATGAATCCTTTGTGCTCGTAGATCTGAGGCTATCAAAAATTGTGCACTCTTCAGCTTTAAGGAAAATTTTGTGCGTCACCAGGTGCTTCCTCAGATCTGAAGTATTTCCTGGCCTTACACTTGGCGTCACAAATATTGCAGCGAGCATAATCTCCATCACATTTAATAAAGTACAGCCATACTTTAGAGCACTTTCTCTCAGCCGTGCTTGCTTTGTTGACTGAGCCCGCGGCTGCTGACGTCATTACGCTATTGCTGTGCTGCGTTCAAGTCCGGTATGGAAATTCACCTACTCTACCCAATAGTATGCCTGCTTCTTCCACTCCCTCACAAGGATGCGTTTAGGTACCTAAACATGGCACCGTTTGATTTTACATAAATTGGTCCTTGGTAGTACCTACAGAATTCGGTCGGTACCTCTTAAAGTACCGAATTCGGTACCCATCCCTACCTATAATGTAGCATACGTAGTGGCTAATGTAGCAGCCAATGGCTAACAACAGTTAAAAACAGTTCATGGACATTAGCATACATAGCAGCTAACTTAGCCACTAACAGCTAACAACAGTTAATGACTGTTAGCCGTTAGCCGCTAACTTAGCGGCTAACAGCTAATGGCCTTACACTAAGGTCTTACACTAAATTGTAGCACACAGATGATTCATTTAACACTTCTATGTGACATGAACCTCGTCAAAGACAATTCCTACGAGTAAACTTCTGAGGAGGGCAGATTTCACCAAGTTTCACTGAGTAGCCATGAGGACAATAGGCTAATCAGCATGTCCATTCTCAACTCCCGATCGTCGTCGCGTCCGCATTCTGCAGCTCCCGACTCTCTTCCCTGATTGGGCCGTGAAGAATTCAGCCGAGTGAATTCATTAGACAATGAATATATAGGTCCATAGGTCCCAGAAATCGCTCATTCTCCCAGGTTCCACCCAAAACTGTAGTCGGGTTGCCCGTCTGGTTCTGCTCCGAGGTAGATTCCACGTCAACAAGTGCTCATACACTCATAACATGCTGCGTCTCTGCATGAGCACTTGTTGCTGTTGTTGCCATAGCTGGTGTTGTTGGTGTTCTGCGAGTTGTTGGTGTTCAACTACAGCATGAAGATGAATACCCAGATATCCACCTGCAGACCCGTTTTCAAAAAAGATGCGGACTAATGGACAAATACGCGTCTCCGTGTGTCGATATCACCAGATCGATACTTTATTTTACCGTAGTCTTACAAATTCGTACTCGTGTAAAGCCCACCTCAGTGGCTGGGCCGCTCCGTCACACCTTGTCTAAGGAGTGACAGTGTCCTCGCTGTGCATGTGAGTAAAGCAGCGAGGCCCTGACGCAGACTGCTCAGTCTTTGTTTCTCCTCTTGGACTGCATCAGTGTGAGTCATTCTGCTGAGCCAGCAGAACTCTTGGATGAAAACACTTGGTTGATGCAAAGCTGCTGAGTTCATTTTTAACTTGGAGCACCTTGGGCATAAAGATACAGACTCAACACAGCAGAGTGATCAGGAATAAGAGAGAAAGCACCAGAGAAATAAAATAAATCCCTTCTCCACAAACTCTCTCCCCAAGCCGTGGGCGTCAGCCAGTCTACCTTCTCGATGTGGTTTGACTCTGCTGATATCACCTCCGTCTAAAACCAACACCGTCCTCATAACCACCGCGCTGGCCCTGCTCTGACCGAGCTGAAGGCTGTGAGAACGGAGCTGCAGACCCCTCCGCTTGGCCCCCGCTCACCGAGTGCACCCTGCCCACAGTTTTAACACAGAGTCACGGAGAAACACGATCACACGTTAATGTAAGAGTTCAGTCCAAAACCAAACTTCACGGTGGCAGGTCAGAGCTCTCAGAGCTGATTTGAATTTGGCAGTTTGACACGAAGCTTTAACTACTTTTTATTTTTACTGCTTCACACAAGACTCCACAGAAGGCTTCACCCCACAGTTTAATGTGTGTGATGCGTGTTTTTAACATTTCACCTCCACTGCTGGATGAATATTCAAAGATAAAACAGCCAAACTCAAACAAATCCAAAAAATATCTCCTTTATTCTAAAAGACCATAACCTCAAACCTTACTTTGCATTTTTGTATAACCTTAAAACTTTCAAGCAATAGCAACTAAAGAAAACAAAACTATCAGAATATTTGAGTTATAATGATGTCTGATTGATATATCAACAGTTATTAGGGCTTTACGCTATACGCTTTTCTCCTGATTCGATTTTTTAAAGATTTTTCCAGTGCTGATTCGAGTTAAATTGCAATTCCAAATTACAGCCGATTTTTGCAATCTTTACTTAGCTTTTTACACCAGCGAAAAAGATGAACAATGATGATGCCTACAGACTTTCGACTACGAAAACCGATTTAAAAAACGTCAAACAACAAATCCCAAAACTTATGTGAATTGATTTTTTGTGGATACATTTACAAAGGCATCTTATATTGCATTGTGATTAGTAGAGGTGAAACAAACAAACATGTTATCATGTTTAATATTAAAGTTAACAGAACGTGTTAACAAAAACAAAAGCAAACATAACAGGATTAATGTACAAGTAGAGTTGTATATGTAGAAGATTTTAAAACTTAAAGGTTTTTTTTAAGTGAGGTTGTGTGAGTTGCTGAACTTGTGCCACAGTGTCACAGCTCAGTTCTCTCTCTGTTCAGAAATCTTGGCACAGATGCTAACGCTATACACTGATGTACATATATCAGGAAAAGTACACATCACATGTGAGTCTGTTTTTTGGATTTATTCAGCAATATATTTTAACCAGCTGTTTATACTCTCTCTTCAAAAGACTGGACTGACTTTAAAAGTGGATTATTAACACAGACTAAAATGAAGCATTTACAATTTGGAAAAAAATCGATTTAAAAGTCATCAAACAAAAAATCTCAATACTTAAGTAAATCAATTTTTCTCCCCACCCCTTATAATTATGTGGCCATAAAACAGAAATCCCCATTTTTCCCCCAGTTTTTCCCCAATGTTATTCAAATGTAGACTTACAATATATATAAATACATATATAGTTTATGATATAATATATTATTCAGCTGAGTAAGCAGGTATTTCTGGGAGCTCCCTCTGCTTCGTGAGCTGTTTATATATGTGAATGTTTATTTACACTTTTTTTCCATTAGCCTCCACTTTTTTTGTTTTTTTGCCCCCATGCTCAGTTTGCCAAACAATAAGCACCAAGTTATTCCAAGCAAACACATAAATACAGCAAAACAGCAGAAACACCTTCTTCCCTTCTGATCATGGCAGATTACTCCTTTGTCTCCCGTTGAGCTTTGGCCCGTGAGAAAACATCAGAAGAAGAATTGGACAAATCTGATTGGTCAGCAGAGTGACTGGAAGTTCTGTCACTTCCTTCTAAATCCAATATGGAAGTCTGACAAGACCACAGATATTTTAACTTCTGAAAAGTGGAAAATAATCTCAGAATCTGGGATTTATCACAACGTATTTACAGCAATTCTGGAGGGAATGAATCTGATCTGGATTCTTGCCTTAGAACATCTGATAACAGTATCCAAGCCTTCTATATATTGGTAGAATAATGTCCATATTGCTATTTTTATACTTTAGTCTATTTCTCTGCTTTCATCAATGCTGTCCCCTTTGCTGTCAAACTGCAAATTTCCCATGTGGGATGAATAAAGGTTTATTCTATTTTATTCTTTTCTATATACTGGCATCATCGTAGAGTGGTGGAGTTCCAAAAGAGTGGATTTATGTAAAAACAGAAGTTTGGATGGCTGCAGCATCCATGGGCATTAACGACAATAACATCCATAGTAATAACAACCATAAAAGAGATGATTTAATGTTACGTAAACTCGGCTCACAGAGATGCAGGATGAGCACAAATGTGAGCCCACTCCTGATCTTCATCGACTCCTGTATGTCTTCTCCTAAATGAAGATGATGTTAAGGTGTGGCTCCCTCTAACTTGGACATTTCCGCCCTGTAAATGACACCAGAGTGGAGAGTCGTGGGTGTGTACCTGCTTCGGGATCCTGGTTGAACCGGGCGTAGCGGGAGTTCTCCAGGTGAGGCACGCACCGCTCGATGGGGACCCAGGCATAGGTTTCTGGGCACAGGAGGTCTGAAGGCCGATACTGTCCCTGAGGAGAGGAGAGGGAATGATAATCAATAAATCAATTAACCACAGGAAAAATAGAAACGACCTCGACATATTGACACGTGCATACATGTTTGATTCCCTCCTCTCTTTCTACCAAACAGGCTAGATGAGAAGATGGTTCACTCCGTACATCTATCTCAACACCTGGGCGCATTGGTTCTATAGTGGACTGAACAGAGTGAGCCATCAGTCAGTCATTCAATCATTGTGGGGGGAGGCAAATCCACTCGTGAAAACAAACACAAATATGAATGAATAGACTTTAGTCTATTTCTCTATTTTCATCAATGCTGTCCCCTTTGCTGCTGTAACACTGCAAATTTACCCTGTGGGATGAATAAAGGTTTATTCTATTTTATTCTTTTCCAGTTGTGGAGTTCCAAAAGAGTGGATTTATGTAAAAACAGAAGTTTGGATGGCTGCAGCATCCATGAGCATTAATGACAATTATATCCATCGAAAAAAGATAATTTATAATGTCAAGTAAACTCGGCTCATAGAGATGGAGGACGAGCAGAAATGTGAGCCCGCTCCTGATCTTCTGGACTAATCGACTCCTGTGTGTCTGCTTTATGACCACAGTGGACCATCTTCTGATGGAGACTTCCAGATCATCTTGAACTGGTTTCTTGACCTCCACTGTCCCCAGATCTCAATCCAATAGAGCAACTTAGGGGTGTGCTGGAACAAGAATTAAGGAGCTGGTGACATGTACCTAATAAAGTGGCCCATTTTTAATTTTATTGATCGAAGGCCCTACTTCTATTATTAGTAAAATGAATTAATATTGAGTCTGTTTGATCCTCAGTGGCAGAGATATTGGTCCAAAAACTTCCATTAAAGGGCAATTTCTTAATTTTATTCATGCATTAGGTGTAGAAGAGCTCTGTTTTTGTTTCCCTGGTGTCAATGTTGCTTGGATTCTACTCGAAACACTCAAAATTAACGTTTTTATTTATTTGCAGAAAACATGTAGACATTTATGCTGATTTATTTTTAATGTATCTTTTTTTCCCAGCCTTATTCTGTGATTAAATTTGGGCTGAACAATTTGAGAAAATAATTTTATTGCATTTTTTCCCACAATATTGCGATTTACTCTGCAATTGTTTTAATGTTCCTCATCTTCTGTATTCTTAAACAAACATAAGCAGTAGATCTTTTTATAGTAAAACCAATATGACATTAAATCAATCTAAGGATAAAAGATTTGAGAAAAAGTGGAGAAGCAAAATAGATATGAAATGGTAAACAAAAAAAAAAGGGGGGGGGGGAAATTGGCAAAACAAAATCCAAACGTGGCAAAGGAAAATTGATTATGGCAGCAAAATTGGGAATTCAATTTTAAATTAAATTTCAAAAACCAAGTAAAGATTCCAAAAATGGTTCTGACAGTGGCCAAAAAAAGATGAATGGGGGCAAAATAGGCACAAAGTTGTAAAAACAGGGTTTAAAAAAGGTAAAAATGGTCCAAAAGTGGGAAAAAAGAGAGCATGAATAGAGGTTAAAAAAATAGGCATGATAATGCAAAAAACTACATCACAATGTCAAAATGTTCAACACATTTTGGGCTAATAATATTGAACCTTCTGTGATTTGAAAATTGCAACAAGCCATATTGTGATTTGATCTAATTTGCAATTAGTTGTTCAGCCCTAGATTAAATATGTTACATTTATGTTTATAATTGTAGAAGGTAGCTGTGAACACGCCCTCCTTCTTCCACCATATCTGCTCTGACAGTTTTTTCATGATAAAGTCGATTATTTATCAGAGGCTGGTAAACACCTCGACCTCGGCTCAAATGCCTGACAGGTCATTTCGTGACCTCGCTGTGCTCGAGTCTTTTGTCCGAGTCTGTGTTTCAGCAGAGGAAACGTAAACAGAATTGTTCGTGTTCTTGTGAAACAGCTAAGAGTGTGTTTGACCTAACGTTGTGGATGGAAAGTAAACCGAGCTGAACAAAAACAGCTGCAGGGGAGGAAAAAAAAACACACTATGGCGAGCGAGCGAGGGGTTGAATGAACGAGGAGAGAGAGAGGGGGGGCATTATCAGAAACCTGCGTTATATCACACACACTCCAAACAAACACTCGCTGCAGATCTGTAAACAGGCTGTTTGGACACACACACACACTCCAGCGGTGAAGTCTGCGAGACGTCAAACTGCAGGACAAAGACTCCAGCGTGGAATCAAAACAGTTTACACACAGACGGGGTCAAAGTTTGAATGATTAAGCTGAAACACTAATGTCATTACGGAGCGTAAATATGTTGGGCTGCAGGAATCTGCTGTTTTTGTAGCATCGCTCTGACCGTGACCCGTCTGTCAGCGAGTCTATATGGAAAATATGCTGCATGTTTTTACACGCAGGACAGGATGCCGTGAGCAGGAGGAGGCTCTTTCAGCAAATGTCTTCAGCTCTGCGTCCATTTTAACCAGGAGGCTTCATTAATGAGCTCAGTTTAATTTTAAATCCAGACATTAAGACAGGGGTGGGCAACTATCAATACTAAAGGGCCACATTAATATTTCTTAAATGCCTGAGGGACGCATTGTTACATTTTGTTGGCACTGTCAACAAAGAAAAAAATATAAATATAAACAAAAAATTACAAAAATTACAGATGATTCTTCACCCACAAACTCTTAGATTAGTTTATTTACACATCATCCAGGAAATACAATACAAAAGAAGATGTATACAACAAGTAGGGCTGGGCAATGTGGCCTGAAAATACAATCCCAGATTTTTTCCCGCAAAACTCGATTTATGATTTTAATAAAAGGCTACACGCCGTTTGTTTATATTAATTTAATTTTCCAACATGCCACTGTTTTGATTAGGAACTACTTTGAGACTCAGCACAGCCTTTGCATCCTTCCACAAAAAGTATGCAAGGTTTCCATAAGCACAACTTGATTAGTAAAAAGAAAAACTACCCACTATCAGGCAGCTTGGACTTTGGTTTTTGTCTCTGTAGAAACAAACAGGAGTTTTGATTTAAGCACATTAAATCAAAGTTTTAACAGATTTTATGACAGCTCCTGAGATACTGAATCCCCAGACTGAGATGAACAAAAGCGAAGTCGAAGCAGAGCTAGCGTCTGCGCTAAGTGCTCCCGCTAACAGACGGGCGGAGCAGGAATGTCACGAATCTGCTGCAGGGACGGACACACACATCGATGTGGACGCTCGCCGTGTCCCGACAACCTGCAGCCGTCAGACTGTCAGCGCTCGCAGCCTCACACTCTCACACTCTGACTCACCTCTATACACTCAATCAACACACACACACACACACACACACACACTTCCTGTTGGAGTTTCTGCTCGTCAGCTCAACATGGTCGCACAAAGGGAGCAGCACAGGAGAAACAGACTAGAGAGGAGGTGTTGGCTTTCAAACAAAAGATGAATTGATGCCTCCAAACCAGCAGCAGCTCCTCTGGTCCACCTGCACAAAGAGGTCCAAACAGAACCAACCACAGGGCACAGATGTAGAGCTCAAGGCTCAGGAGGCCACACCATCACTCCCACGACTCCTTGTTCTTCTTCACACTGAGGGCTGATCCTAACAGTTCATTTTGTGCTGGTTTTGTGCAGTAGTTAGCGACCAGGCACGTCCCATATACATACATCTGTGTAGATTCTTGTTCACCCAGGTCATGGTTATCTTGGAAGATTCAAAATCAAGGCAACTGGACTGAGTTCAGTTTTGGGAAGACGTTTGGCTACTCATCCAAGAAGCTTCTTCAGTTCCAAAGAACCGGCCAAGGTAGAAGATATTTACCTTACTAGAGAAGACAACAGCAATGGAAGAGGAGGAGTTGTGTAAAGGGCTCATATGGCCCTTTTCCATTAGCCCTACTCTAATCTACCCGGCTCTACTCTACTCACCTTGTGCTGCTTTTCCATTAGCCCCAGTCTCCTGCCCAACAGGGTGCAGTGTCGCTGTAAACAGCTGAGTGGCTCTGCGGTGATGTCATTTTGAGCGCGACACAACAATCTGTGTCTTTTTGTCACAAACCGAGTAAAAAAGGAAAGCAGAAAAAGGCTGCAGGTGGTAAGAAGAAATACCCCTTGAGAAGCACAGGAGAGTTTTGGAAGCTATACAACAGAATGAAGCCGAGGACGAGAGCAATCCAGCTGCAAAGAAAAGACGTATGAGGGTAAGCTAACGGTAGCTACCGCTAGCATGCTAGGTCGCCGCGCTCATGACTCATCGATGACGACATTGTGTGACCAATCAGTAGTTGGCAGTCGGTGATGTCATCTTTTAGTATGGACTCAGCTCGCTTGGAACCAGAGCGGAGTAGGTACTAAAACTAGCTTGTTTTAGGAGGTACCAGGCTAGTGGATCCTGTAGGTTGTTGAAAAAAGAAGTTGTAAAGCAATGCAGAGTTCTGAGGAAGGTCCAAGCTGCATTCATTAGCATCACAACACACACCCATGCTTTGGCTTGGGTTATGTCTTTAGGTGCGTTCCAGTTGTAGTCAGAAGTAGGAATTTCCGGGTTCCGAGAAGGAAACTGCAACTGGAACGTCCCTGAAGTCTGAATTTCCTACTGGGAACTCTGTGAAACCTCGCCACCCCCGAGTTGACAATGGAAGATGGATGCCCCCAGTGTGAACAGTTATTTAGCTCCTGTAATAATCCATTTATTTGCACTTCTGACTGGGGTGTGTGGCTCTAGATCAGCTGTATACATAGTATTGTTAGACTTATATTTACAAAAATGCTGCCATAGTGATAATCACATTCTTCATGTGATATTTGTGAACAACACCACAGGGCGTGCTAACAACAGCTAACAATAGCCTGGTAGATCGGCATGTTTTTTTCCGACTTGAACTGGAACGCTGAAAAGTCGGAGATGATGTCACTCCCAGTTCCGAGGTTACTGGAACGCAACATTACGACAGTCGCCGCGCGTGCTCATGGGTAGCAGAGTCTTTATGTCATCGGTAATAGATTCTCCTCATAGCACCTTAAAACCACTGAGTAATTTTATTAAGCTGCAAGTGTTTGGACTATCATGTATTCCTTTGTTTATTTCCCTCATGGAGGCTGTTTTTGTCAGAGCTGTGCCTTGAGTGAAGCCTCTGTGTCATGATAGAGTTTTTAATGTCTCAAAAACACTTGTTGCTTCAACACAACACCAAATGGTAGATATCAGAAAAGCCCAGCCTGTCCGTCATGTGATGATGAAGCCCTCCTCTTCCAGTAACAGCAGACCCTCTGATTACACAAAAGCTGAATTTATCTGCATAATCAAGTAAATAAAGTAGATTTCCAATTTTGCAAGACCTTGGCATTTCAGTCCAGGATCATAAATCGAGCTGCACTCTGTAAAGTTTCATCAGACCGAGAGGCCTCGCTGACCACAAAGAGAGACGGCCTGTGGTCACGGCACAGACGCAGTTCCTCAATTCTCCCCCGAAACGAGGAAAAGACGAAGAGAGATGGAGGAGGAGGAGGAGGAGGAACACGGTCATTAGTGGTCTGGAGTGAGGAGAGAAGAAGAGAAGAAGGAGAAGGAGAAACGGTCGACCTCAAACTATCTGTCAGCATCTTTTCTTTATTGGACTGAAAGTGAAGACGGAGCTGACCGCTGCATTTCTACGTCTGTTTTTATTTCTGTTTCCAAAGTTTGGCCGAAACACGTCTGAGGCCTGCAGCTCCTGAAGCTCCAGCAGCAAACACTCCGACTTCTGCTCGCTCAGGCTGCCCGTGGCCTCGTCTTTATAAAGATTTTAAAATGTTAAAGATGTTGAAACAGTGAGAGCCTCACACGAGGACTGATGACGTCAGATTGACCAGTTTGTTCCTGCAGTGTGTGGCAGGACTCCATTTTGGTCACACATGTCCCCAAAATTTGTCAGACTGCCCCTTACATTTTTTGTTGGTCGCACCTGCCGCTTCCAGGTGAAAACATTCTGTCGCAAGCCCATCATCTCTTTCTCTTTCTCTCAAATCAAAAGTTTAGAAGTTGAGAAAGCACATTTCAATATACTTACAAACTAGATATAGCCTATTATAGTTGACCAAAGTAACTGCAGTAGCGGAAAATCTGCCAAAAACAGACAAAACATAGCATCTGCCTCCTCTGTCCCTCCGTTTTATAGCAGGGCCAGCACACGCAGCCCTTAGTAATCATCCAATCAGCTGTTAGTATGCAGATGAGCCCAGACTATGGTGTCAGGTTTCAGCACAGACCAGTAACCCTGAAGAAGCAGTGAAGCTCTGCCAAATTTGTCTTAGTGACGGTCGGATAATTAATAATTAACAACAAAAACAATAAAACAAAGTAACGTTTAGTATAACATCTATATTTGTTCAGTCCTTTCTCCTGTTAAAGGGGAGTTTTTTCATCACACAGGCACAGAGATCAGTGTTCATGTCTACTCAGGACTAATGATCCGACTGACAGTACATAAAGCTGGGCTGTAAATAATAATAAAAAAAGCCAAAACAAGAGAAAAAAATAAAGAAAAAACTCATAAAATGTTCTGCCCTATATGCCGTTTTATATAAGCAGCAAGGCCCAAAACCAACATTGAATGCCCGTGACCTTCGAACCCTCAGGCGGTACTGCATCAAAAACCAGTATCATTGTGTAAAGGATATCACCACATGGGCTCAGGAACACTTCAGAAAACCACTGTCAGTAACTACTGTTCGTCTACATCTGTAAGTGCAAGTTAAAACTCTACTATGCAAAGCCAAAGCCATTTATCAACAACACCCAGAAACACCGCCAGCTTTGCTGGGCCCGAGCTCATCTAAGATGGACTGATGCAAAGTGGAAAAGTGTTCTGTGGTCTGACCAGTCCACATTTACAATTGTTTTTGGAAACTGTGGTCGTCGTGTCCTCCGGACCAAAGAGGAAAAGAACCATCCGGACTGTTATAGGCACAAAGTTCAAAAGCCAGCATCTGTGATGGTATGGGGGTGTATTAGTGCCCAAGGCATGGGTAACTTACACATCTGTGAAGGCACCATTAATGCTGAAAGGTACATACAGGTTTTGGAGCAACATATGTTGCTATCCAAGCAACGTCTTTTTCATGGACGCCCCTGCTTATTTCAGCTGGCCTGCCTGTAGTCCAGACCTGTCCCCCATTGAAAATGTGTGGTGCATTATGAAGCGTAAAATACAACAACGGAGACCCCGGACTGTTGAACAACTTAAGCTGTACATCAAGCAAGAATGGGAAAGAATTCCACCTGAAAAGCTTCAAAAATTGGTCTCCTCAGTTTCCAAATGTTTACTGAGTGTTGTTAAAAGGAAAGGTGATGTAACACAGTGGTAAAAATGACCCTGTGACAACTTTTTTACAACGTGTTGCTACCATTAAATTCTAAGTTGATGATTATTTACAAAGGAAAATGAAGTTTCTCAGTTCAAACGTTAAGTATCTTGTCTTTGCTGTGTATTCAATTGAATATAAGTTGAAAAGGATTTGCAAATCATTGTATTCCGTTTTTATTTACGATTTACACAACGTGCCAACTTCACTGGTTTTGGGTTTTGTAAAAAAAAAAATCGGCAAAAATTGGTATCAGCAGGTCAAGCTTTCTCAAGATAGGGGATC
The DNA here is from genome assembly GCA_036419115.1 of Scarus forsteni. Classification (NCBI taxonomy): domain Eukaryota; kingdom Metazoa; phylum Chordata; class Actinopteri; order Labriformes; family Labridae; genus Scarus; species Scarus forsteni. Next base: position 501,689 of record JAZDUH010000042.1, read on the forward strand.
GTGCACCCCTAATAAATACTGTCTCATTTTAAAAGGTGGTATCAGTTTAGAAAGACTTCCCACGGCCTGATTAATCGTAGCGACGACTCTCTCCTCTCCTCAGACTCTGTACCTCCCACACTAACCATCCATCACCATCCCGCCATCTTCCCTCCTCTCTGCCCTCACATGCTCAGACGGATATGGAGGTGGCGCTGATGACTGACGCCTCCTGAAAGGCTCGCTCAGAGACGAGGGGCTGATAAACGAGCGAGGAGAAAAGAAACAAGGAGAAACTTCTGAGCTTAGGAGGAGAGGAGAGAGCAAAGGGAGGGACGAGAAAATGAGGTGCAGATGAGTAAATGGATGGTATTTAACGTCACGGCGTGGAGAGCTGATGGGAGTGACAGGAGTGGGGGGGGTAAACTAAAAGGTGGAAGAGTAGAGGAGAGAGGGTCAGCGTCTTTATTTAATAAAAAAATAGACATATGTTTGTTCTTCTCTTTTTAACTCCCATGATTTCAGCTCGTCCGTGAGTCCACATCCAACTTTGTGAAGTAAGTTTTCAAAGGACTGTCTTCAAACTTTGACCACATGTCCACCCACAATGATTGCCAAAAGTATTCGCTCACCAATCCAAATAATCAGAATCAGGTGTTCCAGTCTCTTCCATGTCCACAGGTGTATAAAATCATCACCTAGGCATGCAGACTGCTTTAACAAACATTAGTGAAAGAATGGGTCGCTCTAAATAATACTTCTAAATATTCCACAGTGAACTGTTAGCTGGATTATAAGAACGTGGAAGTGTTTGGGAACCACAGCAACTCAGCCACCAAGTGGTAGGCCACGTAAACTGACAGAGCGGGGTCAGGGGATGCTGAGGCGCATAGTAAGAAGAGGTCGCCAACTTTCTGCAGAGTCAATCTCTACAGACCTCCAAACTTCATGTGGCCTTCAGATTAGCTCAAGAACAGTGCAGAGAGCTTCATGGATGGGTTTCCATGGCCGAGCAGCTGCATCCAAGCCTCACATCATCAAGTGCAATGCAAAGCGTGGATGCAGTGGTGTAAAGCACGCCGCCACTGGACTCTAGAGCAGTGGAGACGCGTTCTTTGGAGTGACCAATCACGCTTCTCCATCTGACAATCTGATGGACCAGTCTGGGTTTGGAGGTTGCCAGGAGAACCATACTTGTGGGACTGCATTGTGCCCAGGGCTTGATGCTTAGCATTTTCCCAAGTAGCACGGGTGCTACCAAGTTGAAAAATCTAGTAGCACACAGATATTTTTAGTAGCACGATGAAAAGTTACCAAGTAGTGGGTTTTTCTTTAATACAAAGATTGCGCTCTTTACAGACCTTCCAGCTGTTTTCTTATACGCCATGCAGTCAAATGCGTAGGTTTGATTTTGACATTGGTGGGGACATAAAAGTTCTCCAGAACCCCCCCCCCCCCGCTATAAACCTGGCCTAACATATGAACACCAACTGGTCAATTACGAACCACTCCTTTTTCAACAGGGATGACTGTATATGCAGTTAACTAGACATTAAAAAAAAAATAAGCAGGACCGTAGGGAAATTTGATCTCCAGTCCACATCCAGACAGCATTATCCTCTCTTCTGTTTCATACTCTGAAGACATGTTTGGCACATTTTGACCTGATTTATACACCGCCCACTGAAAACAGCTCTCAGACCCACTTTTGGGCCTCCAGCCACAGGTTGAGAACCACTGCACTAGTACATTGTATTTGGCGCTTGATCCTTCAAAAATTGTTTTTATATCATGGACAATATGTGATGGAGGAGTGGCATAATATTGGTAGGGACGTGTCCTAGCTGAGGCTGCGTTCAGGAATACCACCGGCCACAACTTCCAACGTATTCAACACAAGATAAAACATGTTTTGAACGGTTATTTTTCGTAGTCGCATGGGTGCTACCAAATGCAAATCACAACTCACACTGTCTGGGTTTAGTAGGTGCCAGGAGAACCATACTTGTGGGACTGCATTGTGCCAAGTGTAAAGTTTGGTGGAGGGGGGATAATGGTGTGGGGGTGTTTTTCAGGAGCTGGGCTTGGCCCCTTAGTTCCAGTCAAAGGAACTCTGAATGCTTCAGCACACCAAGACATTTTGGACAATTCCATGCTCCAACTTTGTGGGAACAGTTTGGAGCTGGCCCCTTCCTCTTCCAACATGACTGTGCACCAGAGCACAAAGCAGGTCCATAAAGACATGGAGGACAGAGTCATGAGTCAGGCCTTCTCGTCCAACATCAGTGTGTGAGCTCATAAATGCTCTTCTGGAAGAATGGTCAAAAATTTCCATAAACACTCCTAAACCTTGTGGACAGCCTTCCCAGAAGAGTTGAAGCTGTTACAGCTGCAAAGGGTGGACCCACGTCAGATTGAACCCTATGGATTAGGAATGTGATGGCACTGAAGTTCATATGAGAGTCAAGGCAGGTGAGTGAATACTTTTGGAAATATACTGTATCTGGCTTGAATATTAAGATATTACATTTTTTCCATATAGTTCAGCCCACATTCAACACCTGATTGGAACATCCCACACACTGCAAAAACTCTGATCTAGACAAGTGTGTTCGTCTATTTTCAAGTCAAAAATATCCAAAACACTACTTAGAATCAACATCTACCTAATCAGTCAGAATAAATACCTAATTTTAAGGAATAAAAGGCAAAAATAAGGCATTGAATTGCTTGTAATTAACAGAAAATATCAGCAAATGAAACAAGGAAAGTTTGACTCTGTGAGGCTCTTAAATTAAGGTTTAATTTCTGCTCCAGTTAACTTTGTCTTGTCTTATTTGCAGATTACTTATTATTACAAGCAACTCAGGTCTTATTTTTAGTTTTTATTTCCTCACATAAGTTCTTAATCCAGACATGTAATAACATTGTTGATTAGAGTAAGTTTAGTGAGATTTTTTTGTCTTGAAATAGAACAAATACCCTAACTTAGATCTGATTTTGTTCAAAGTAGACTGAGCTAACATTGTTTCATTTTCCTGGAGCTGAATTATCATGACATCCTCATTAAATCTCACAGGTCATTGTTTACGGGGAAAGTCATCGTTTTGCTGCGTTTCTCCCAATAAAATAAACTTTAACGAGATGGAGGAGCATGACTCATGTGAGTAAGGAGCTGCTGCAGAGTAAACAATGACACCACCTCCACCATCAGCAGTAAACACACAAATACCTCCACATGAGCTTTCACAACGCAGCACATGTCCCATCAGTCAGCACGAGCAGGCTGAGCTCAAACCGTCACATCGTACGTCCCTGCTTTATTTTGTCACACCTACACGAGGAGCGACGCCGCGGGCCCGTACACACGCATGATTTATACACGGCGTCGTTAATCAGACACATAAATCAGGCGCTTCACTGCTGAGGAGGAATCCTCGTGAAAACTGAAACCTGTTTAACTTCTGCAGGAGCTTTTCCCACATTTCTGGATGTGTGGAGTCAAGAAAAATTCATAAATTTGGAGACAAAAACATCTCTGCTTTGGGTGGTCCAAATGTTGGATGTATTAATGCATGAATATGAAGTGAATCCACACAGAGAGACGAGGAGACTTTAAAACTCTGCAGCTAAATAAATGTAGTAAAACAAGCTCGAAGAGGCTCGCAGCAGACTTTTTATAAACAAATTAAAGATGATTCAGGGCCTTTCCAAGACCCAAACACAGAAATAAGCCTGTTTTAGACTGATTTACACATTATAAGTTGGTTTTAGGATCACTGTTGGTTGAAATTAAGGCTGAAGCAGCCCTCGTCTGTTAGAAAGTAGGGTCATCACAATTAAACGACTAGTCGTGGTGAAGTTGACGATCAAAATGGTTGACAACTAGTCAGTGCGTCGTTTGTTTTTTAAGCGTTGTTTTCTCTCAAAACTGCCGCTGTACCTTCACTGGCTTGTCTGCCTTCTGTCCTTGAAAAAAACCTCATAGGAACATCCCACTGCAAAAACTCTGATCTAGACAAGTGTGTTTGTCTATTTTTAAGTCAAAAATATGCAAAACTCTACTTTGAATCAACATTTACTTAATCAGTCAAAATAAATACCTAATTTTAAGGAATAAAAGGCAAAAATAAGACATTGAATTACTTGTAATTCACAGAAAATATCTGCCAATGGAACAAGGAAAGTTTGACTCAGTGAGGCTCTTAAATTAAGGATAAATATCTGCTCCAGTTAAATTTGTCTTATTTGCAGATTACTTTACTTATTATTACAAGCAACTCAAGTCCTATTTTTAGTTTTTATATCTTCAAATGAGACCTTAATCCAGACATGTAAGAACATTGTTGATTAGAATGAGTCCAATCGTTTGTTTGTTAAGCATTGTTTCTATCAAACTGTCGCTGTGCCTTCTGCTGTCTTGTCTTGACACGTGCAGTCGAGGTAATCTGGGTCAGCCGTAATGTCACCAGAAGAGTTTTGCCCAAACAGTATCATGGCTAACCGGCAACGGAGCTCAAAGTTTGGGAGCATTTTACCAAAACAGAAGAGAAGAATGTGCAAAATCTGCAAGGCTGAACTTTCCTTCCATGGCAGAACGACGGCGATGCATAAGCATCTGAAAAGGAAGCACGTCATGGCTGATTCAGTTTCTGATGGAGAGGGTCGTCTTGATAAGCTAACTGGCTAGTTAGCAGCTAACATTACCATCAACAGTCTGGAGATGTCCCTGATTTCTGGGGACAGTCCCTGTTTTGGATGACCTGTCCCAGGTTAAAGGTGTTCCAGAAAATGTGTCAGATTATTGTGTCTACTAGAACAAAGGTTACTACTACAGCCGTGTAGGAAGCAGAAAGCGTGAGGGAGCAGGCTGAGCACAGACTAAGACAACAGTTATTGTGTTGCCAAGTCGGCTCATTAAAGTGACTTTGGGCTCTTCTGCTTGTGTGAATCCTGCATGATTATCACCCAGCTGCCTCTACAAAGCAGACATGAGTGTGCTTGGTAGTTTGTCCTTTCCTCACCCCGTTTCCTGGTTATCACGCCGCAGGAATCAACCAGCACACCCCAAACACACTCACACATGTGGCGCATGCACAACGGCACGGGAGCCATTGTTGCCAGGTCTGCTCATTATAAGCTGCATGCTGGTGCTGCAGCTCATGATGATGTGATGAGTCGACCAACGCAAAAAGAGTTGTTGACTAGTCGACTATCAGAATAGTAGTTTGTGGCAGCCATATTAGAAAACTCTGCAGGTGGAAACTTGGGGTCGGCCCAACAGCATTTCTGTGTTATGTTCCCCAAACTTGACAAAAGCAGTAAAGTCAAGTTAACGCGAGCTTGCTGCAGTGTCAGAGCTCACAGTTTCCCTTCAGGTCATCAGAAAAAACCAAGAGGTGGAATCTGAGGTCCCTCTAACTTCACACATCTGCAGCTGATTTCCTGCTCATATCTCTAGCTGAGTTTCACCCTGAGTGTCCTTTTCTGAGCACTGACCAATCACAGAGCAGTTTTATATTAGGGGGTACACACACATATTATATATATATATATATATATATATATATATATATATATATATATATATATACAGTCATGGAAAAAATTATTAGACCACCCTTGTTTTCTTCAATTTCTTGTTAATTTTAATGCCTGGCTCAACTAAAGGTACATTTGTTTGGACAATTATAATGATAACAACAAAAATAGCTCATGAGAGTTTAATTTAAGAACTAAGAACTATTCATTTTCCATGGTTTTCTTGATAATAACCAAAATTACTTAAATTCTTACATCAATAGCTATGGCATTGTACCGCCAAAAACACTAC